>JADLZK010006046.1:0-201027 GCA_015847255.1 Hyparrhenia diplandra
CCGCTGGTGGTGAAAATTCACAAAGGGATGGCATCGTGGCTGGAGATCAGCTGTAGATCTTACCCTGATGAACTTGCCATTGAGAGTGTGGCATTTGAAACGAGGGATGAGTCTGTTGATTCATCAAATGTTGAAGCTAAGATATGGTGAGCATTGGCACCTGTATCATTTGTGCTGTGATGTTCTCTCATGTTGCAGTTTTACTGATCATGGCCTTACATTCTTTGCAGTAATCTTCCTGAGAAACTTCAGCAAGCATTTTATGCCTACTTGAAAAGTAGAGCCATTTCGTCAGATGTTACCAACTTCTTGCATGCGTACATGATAAATAAAGAGTGCCATGAGTATCTCGCTTGGCTGAGAAAACTTAAGGGTTTGATTAAAAGTAAATGAAGTGTAACAGAGGTTCCTTATTTTTACACAGTTTTGGACAAATTTCCTTGCATCAATTCTTGAGGCCCCTTTTCAGTGGGATTGTGTTGTCTGAGATACAGTAAGTAGGAGGTGGGGAGGTACACTGTTATAAATTCACCATTTATGGTCATGTATGTCAATGTTGGCAGCTTCTCTCACCTCTGCCCTAATGGAAGATTTTTCAGTTTCTTTGAATTCTACCGCTGCCGGTCCCGATTGTGCATTTTGGGTGAATTTTTGCTTCAAATACTTTCAGGCTACAAAGTAGAAAGCCCTACCCCAGTTTCTCAGCTCTGTGCACAGTTAGCATCCATCGTGCTCCTTCCATCAAAAATTATAAGTCACTTTGCCTTTTTTTTTTTTTTCATCAATTTTGCTATTCATCTAGATATAATAATGTCTAGATATATAGAAAAATGGATGAATCAAAAATCAAAACGACTTATAATTTGAAGCGGAGGTAGTAACTAGTTATGTGAGATCATGTTGCCAGTTGGACGTTAGAAAACCAGATGAGATGCACTAGCACACAAATACACATTAGAGGTCATGAGAATACTAAGCACCCAAGAAAGGATTGTATGTAAATCAAAGTCCAGGACTGCGCTCTCACTTAACAACACTTAACAACGTAGTAAGACTTTTTTGGTGCCGAACTCATCAAACTCTGTACGGCACGCTGTAAAATTCTGTTCACTAGCTAGATAGCCACTTCAAATGAAGAATGACCAAGGCATAACAAGACAATCTAGGGTCAATATGTATGTCAAGTTGTGGAGTAAAACTGGTCTGTCTGCCTTGCCCTTCCGAAAGATTTGTTCTCCAGAACAAGCCGTGGGCACAGAGCATCAGGTCACCTGTCAGAAACAAAGAATTTTTTTTTTCAGAATCCCAAACCTCTCAGTTAAGCAACAGCAGGGAAGCGGGTACTGGGGTGTAGGAAAAGAGAGGCAGACCTTTGCAAAATCAACAAGCAAACCTCAGGCAAAAAAGAAAACTTTGATGAACAGTGCCAGAGCAAATTGCAGCACTGATGCAGCAGCTATCAGAACCATCAGATCAGCTCCTTCAGTGCATTCCTTCAAATTTAAAGCCATGAACCAAGATGATGCACCACCAGCAAGTGCTATGATGATCCATCGAAGAAATCCCACAGGAATAAGCAAAAGTACCTTAGCCAGAAAAAATAAGACAAGTCATGTTAACATAATGGCACCCTTCATCCCGAAGAACAAAAGTGAGTTCCAAGTGCTCACTGTAGAGAGATAGGTTTGGGATAACTTCTAATACTCACAACCATGATCACATCATGGATTACACTAAGAGAATCAAATTTAGAACCATTGTATATAATTGCAACATAAAGAACAGAAAATTCCTATGGATGTACATAATGTTAAAGTTGAATGTCTGCATATTCTTGCCAGTGATATAAATAACGAAACAAACAGATGTAACTCAAATACTTACAGATGCAGGTATGAAGACAAACAGAGAATAGCCCCACATACACCAAAAATCGAACAAGACTTGGGCGTGATCCAAAATATTGAAACAGGAAAAAGAACACAGCGGGCACAATGATAGCATAACCATACATGACTGATGCTGCCCAACTGAAATAACCAACATCAAAGTTCCATATGTCCAGATCCTTTTATTTTGCATCAGATAAGTTGCATAGTTACCAAACGCAGCTAGCATGAAAACCAGAGTAGTGGTGATCCATAAAGGCCCATACCTGCATAAATTAATAATTCATAACAAAGAGAATGAAGAGGCCAGAGAACCAAATGACTGATGAAGTACCAAAAAAAAATACAAGATTTAGTCAGACGATAGTCCAGCAAGCAACTTAAGTTTGCAAAAAAAAAAAGGATCAAAATCCGTCAAAATTCCAGCTCACAAAACTAAACACTACAATCTGTATAATGCCACTTAGGCACTATATTTTCGTATACTCTTATAAGAACTCTGCAACTATCCTATCTGAATGATCATCTCATGCTATTATCAGTTAATAAACAGTGAAGTGTTAAAACAGATTCATAATATGCATCTTATACAATTTATTACATATCTTTCCATACTATAACGATGCTTAGTTATAGTGAAAATATCATTTAGTGCACATTTTTATCACACGATTGCATATTAGACTATTCGCTAGAAATGTTGACATTGTAACAACAGAAAGGTAACTAAGAGCCAGGTTTATTCAGATGGCAGATCTTGTCGATTAGGAGAAACTTACATGTCAGGATTAGCATCAATTTTCCTGTAAAACCCATCCATTGGATAAATTGAACTGATGAGCCTGTCAACTACAACATCCGTATCAACATTGAAGTATGGAGCATAAGATGCGACATTGAAGTATCCTTTCCAATCTGCTTGGTTTTCTACATCTCCATCTGAAAAAGTAAAGAGAGACTTCAATATGGAGCACATACAAAAACAAAACCAGAAACACAGAATTCTATTCAATAGCTGACATTACGCAAAATGCATTCATTTATACTCACCAAAATAGAACAGTGCCAAGAATTCTATTCAGTAGTGAAAGAAACAATAAAAACTCTCTGGTGTCTTGTGTCTTGTTGAGATGGTTAGAATATTATACCATCATGGTTACATGTTACAGATTTCTGAAAAAAATAAAATGTATAGAAATTTAACATGCATGATTAATGGGAGGTATGGTTCATTAAAAGTACAACATAACTGTCACTTCATGCAAGTCATGATACTTAGTAACTTATTCAGCAGTTCAAATAAAGGTTGTTCTCAATTATAAACCAATATCTACAAGATAAAAATCACATCACAAGTTTCTAATTATGTGGCTTCTACAACAGTATCCTTTAGCATGCCCCGAAAATAAAGCAGTACAGGACTGATGTTACCACATTTAAGAGGCCATTTATCTACACTATAAACAATGTATTCATTCAAAATTTCTAACGTAAAGAGAGAATGTTTCTACTAGACTAAGAACATCAGGATATTCTTCTTCTAAATCCACAGCTTCACATTTAGATATGGTTCGATAAAGACGCAAGTGGGTACCCAGTGGTGTTTTGGGTCCGCAAACTTAATTCATTTATCTCCCTAAACTAATGAGGTGACATGCAATTCTAGTTCATTTTAGCAAGTTTTGGGTTGACCCAATGACCTAAAAAACATGTGGAGCCTGCGTCCCTGTGGTTCAGGTTCAAATGTAACCTCATGTAACAACCGACTTGCACAATAATATATCCAGTTACCTGCACTCATCAATCAGGTACCGTGCGCAATTGTGCATCCATAGCTAGCAATTCGAAAATCAAACAAAATACTGCAGAACATGGTGACAATCGGCATCAACATTAATTACCTGCAGGGCCACCTGGTGGCCGATACCCTCCTCCGTTGCCACCAGGAGCAGGCGGGAACTCCTGCAACCGAGAGGTGGCAGCTGCATCTGCAACTGAAAATTAATCAGCGACACACAAAAAAAACACACACGCCCGCACCAATTCACAGTTTCACACACTACATGCCACAACCTTGGGCAGCAGGGGGAACGGGTTTCCTGTCGTCCTGTGTCACAGCCTGCAGAAACAAACCACCCCAGATCAGCGACTATCCCTGAGGAAACGAGAGACGCGGAGAAGCGAGTAGGGATTGCATCGGTACGGGGACGGAGCCGAGGAGGTGGCTGGTGGGGGAGGTTGGCGTAGCCCTCGTCCATGGCCGGTGGCGTCGTTGCGCTCGCTCCTCAGCAGCTGCGCATGACCGGACGCGGCGCGCGTTCGCCGGATTGAGATCGGTGTAGTTTTGGGGAGAGGGGAAAGGGGGCGAACGAGAAGGACTCTGCCGTGGGAGAGGGCAAGTCGTCGTCTAACGCCCTCGTGCTCGGTGTTGCTTCGGAACGAAGGCGGGTCACGAGGGTGGTACAACGACGACGTTGGCCCAACTAGCAAAAGGCCCACCAAGAACTGGAGTGAGTAGTAAACCCAGAGCCAGAGCATCTATCTCTCCAACCCAACCTTAAATCTAATTGTTTTTTTAAAAAAACTTAAATCTATTGTGAAAAACAACCTTAAACCAATTCTAGCAGTAGACAGTGGTATACGAAATCTACTTTTCTTTTCAGCATGTGGTATACGAAATCTACTGATAACTCATTTTAATCAACTGACCTACCGGGAGAAAAGAGAGGGTGGAACACGTTGTCGTTCCAACCAACTAAGCTATGTATGTGTTAGACATATTTCGATAAATTCATACATAAAATAATCTAGAAAACAGATATATGTACGCGTGATCTATTTGCACATATACAAATATGATAAACGTACTAATGATTAACACATCATTGAATATAAAACTAATAAGATCAGAAATACTGAGTATGCACTGAATATAGGACCAGTGCAGCACTACCGAGGCATTGACGACATCGATCAGTCCCACTCATAGCGAGAGTCGCCGAATTGTGGATCGTAGTGAGATACAGGAAGATGTACACTGTGCATTACTCGAATAGTCACCGTAAATAGATAAGGCGGTTGTTCACAGCAAGAAAGAAAATGTGTGCATTCATGCGGCATCGCCTTCACCACCAAGAAGGCGAATGAGTATTGGATATCACCAAGAACATGAGATGAGCAGTCACAAGAATGCACTGCCCAAAAACCTAATTCACCCTTTACTCGAAAGCAGGTGTTGTAAACGAGCGTCAATTCGAGGCATGCTCTTCCAATCCCTTTGTGCGCGAATCAAATTGGAGTCAGCTTGAGCATAGAAAAGAGGGTTTATCTAGTTTTCGTGTTGCATCCATATGAGAGTCTGAAGGAGTGCATTGGAATAGGAACACTTGGTAACAGCCTCAGCGAACATCAAATTTATGTCTCTAAATAAATTTAAGGTCCGTTTAAATATAAGAACTAATCACTAGCTAGCTAAAATTAGTCCTAGCAGTACATCTAAATACGAGAGAGTTTAAACTAATTTTTGGCCAAATATCTAACTAGATGTTGGTCAACTAGTTTTGGAGGGTTTCCTCTTCCAACAACGCATACAAGTGTTTTTATTAGGCGAGACAACTTGTTGCTTCTGGTGTGACGTGGAGGCGGTTGCGCTAGGTGATGATGTAGGTGTTGTAAAACACGCGGACTCTATCCTAGAAGGAAAGGAGAATGATGAATCCTAATCCTAGTCCGTTTGTATGTGGGCTCTTACCAAAACTCTTAGGCCTTGGCAGGACTATATATACGTGGGAGCTCTATGTTGTAATAACAAAGATTCAGATGAATAAAGAATAGTCTCCCTACACCTTGTGTCTATGTGTTCTACTTTCATCCTACTATGTGATCGTGAGAGACGGAGAGGGAAGGTCCTAACCGCTGATGACAAGTTTCACAACACGTTATCAAGACGACAAGCTCTTCGTCGACATCGTCATTGAAGCCGCCGCCAATCTTCGGCACCGACGCTCGTCGGCCGACGTCCGCCGCGATTCGCCTTCGACGACGCCGACATCCCCGACGTTGTTAGCGGAACGGATCTGCTACCTCTACCCGCTACTAATCTGACCGCATCGACTCATCGCCACGCCGGCAGTCCCCACGGCCTAGCCGAACCCGTCCTATGTGACAGCCTTCGCTTCTTCTTGAATTCAAGAACCAAAGGTACGAAGAATCGCATCTAGCATGCATATTGCTTCCGCCCGTGTCACGAAGCTGGTCAATCTTGGTTTTTCCGTACATGCAAGACGCATAGTTTTGTACATGAAGTACACATAGTAAATACGTACACGTATAGTTTCATCTATGTATGAATGTAGGGTTATTAATTAAAAAAAAGGAGGGCTTATGGATTTTCCTGGCTTGCATGCCACATGTTCGAAGTAACACGCTGCTGCACTAGCGTGCCATGGCAAGAAGCTGTCGCCTCGCCCGTGCGCACCCGCCACATGTTCGAAGTAACACGCCATCGCACTAGCATGCCATGGCAAGAAGTCGTGCTTTGCCTGTGCAGACCATGCCTATTAATGCTTGACCACCGGTAACATTATCTATTTCCTGGTTCGGAACCATGAATCGACAAGCAATATGACATGAACGCCATGCAAACGCCGTAAGAAAAACAGCAGCCTCATCAATGATCCACCACCGTAACTATCCGGCCTGTATGCCTATGTACCACGATTGGCACGCATGCCATTGCCACCACACCGAGCGCAGCTACACCGCCACGGGCCCCCGCTGATTCGGCCGATTGTCACAAGATATCGACGATCGCACACCGATCACCTCGGACTGAATACCATTGGTGAGGACATAGCCCGCAACCGCAAGCTATCGGCAGCATCATGGTTAGTATGTCGTACGCCGACAGAGCCCAGATCTCCGTAGGATGGACCTGCACGTCTAGTTTCCGATGCGCCGCTACCTAGCAAGAAGCTAGAAGCCTAGAAGGCTACGGGTGACCGCCAACACTGGGACTCGGAAGAGAAAAGCTACTGGACAAGAAAATTTTCCTTATCCTCGAAGGACTTGGAACATGTACGAGAAAACGTGTCGAATTAGCCTAATACGAAAATTAGGTCAAGTTTGAAAAATCGGCAAAATCCATAAAACAAGAAGAGGTCTCTCGGATCCTCGTAGATTCTATATATATAGGTTTTGCACTCTTGCAGATAAATCCTATATTTTCTCGGAAAATACATATTTATGGTGTTTTTTTGCATACATCTGACCTTTGTAGACAAGAAGTTTCTTGAATAATTAGCCCTAGTGTACTTATACATATTTACTATGTTTCTTATACCAAAGATGTATAAGAGCGAGATACATATTAAATTTGAAGTTTAATGGATCCTTTTGTGTAGCTTTATCTTTCTGAATTAAATAGTAGATTGTTTTTTTTGAAAGTTTTGCTACACATGGGATTCAATATGTGTTATGAGTTTTTATACCAAGCAATTATAAGAATAAAATCTTGAATGGTTACAAGAGAAACATGGTATAAGGTGTATGAGCTCTCTAAATCTCGCACCTTAGACTTCACTTTTGAGAGACTCATATTTATTTTTCCTAGCATATGAATTTTTGAGATGAATGAATACTTGGTATAAATTCTGAAAATTTACATATACCATAATCCCGAAAAATGCTAGGATGCTTCTAAGAATATTTTGAGTAACCATCCACTATTTTTTTTTTTGCACCTTGCTACTATTTTTTTTTTTACATGTAGTAGACTTATATGCACATGGTCTATGTTATGTTAATATGCATGCCTTAAAAGAAGAAGCAATATCCTAAAATTACTCGAAAAGTAAAAGTATTTGTTACGGTCATTATTAAATCCATGTAGGATATTTTGCTACCATTGAAGTGTAGTAAACTCAATATATATATTTCTTGAATTACTCTCTAGAATGAGTATATATATGGCCGATAGAAGTAACAAATGCATTGTGGGACTTATTGCATGAGTAAAATCCCAAATTATGATTATAGAATATCATATTGCATTGAAAGTCGAATTTTGAAGCTTGTATGCTTAACGCTCTCTATAAACAATAGCTCGAAGCTTTGTAAATGTCTAGAAGACAAGATGGTAAATAAGATTATATCGATCTACATTCTTGAAGAAGTATCTCTTATATATAGAATATCAAAGAGCAATGTAATACTTGAAGTATTTGAATTTACCATAAGAACTTACTCATGAAAATTGAGTTAGAATTTTTAGACGACTTTATAAACCAGGATATTATCAATTGCAATAATTTTGAATATATGGCTTGCATATATGTTACACCCCTTGAAGGCTTGTGACGGTATATCATAACTATTGAATATAAAGCATGAAGCTACCGCTTGTCAAGTATAGAAGTTAAGACATGCGAGAATGTATATTATTTGGAACATATAAAGTTTCTCTTGAAAAAGAACTTAAATCATGTGCTTATTATCTTTGAAGTTTATATCCCGAAGTATTGATAGTAGTGGTGGTGGTGCATTAAGTTTTAATTTCTGTTGAATTAAGTGGTTAATGGTTAATTTATTAGCTTGAAGACTACTATGAAACACTTTATATTCTTAGTTGCAATCCTTATTACTTGAAGTAATATGTGCGAATTTCTCATGGAATAAATTGGTTTTGTATGTTTCACATATAAACAATTGCCTATTGCCTATCAAAATAAAATTTTGTATTAATTTATCCACGTAGAAGCCTTAATTAGCCACGAAGGTTATAGTTCTTTGTGCATCACTACCATGTAGGTAGATGGGAAACTGAATTTTCTAAAAGCACATGAATAGTTGGACTATATTGGCATATTAACTGGTCTTAGAAGGATCGATTTAGCCAAGAAATTGTACAATCCTAAGTATTTAATTTTTAATCTTGAGAACTAGAAATTATATTCTACCCCGAGTCCTATGGTGTACACTGAATAGTACATTGGATATGCGAATTTCATGTCATAATCATTGAATACTAGAAGTATGATTTGGATTCTATGGATGCATTAGAATTGATATTCATAGATAATGCTTGAAGCAATTACTACTTGAATTAGTTATGGCATGAAAAGGGGGAGTAATTTTGGATAAAGGCATAAGAAAATGTGGATAATATATATTTAATAGGCATAGCCATCCTAAATCAATTTTAAAGTGCATGTATCAGGACTTGAAGTTCTCCCCGTCCCTTCCGGCCGAGTTAACTTTCTCTACTCGCACTAATTGCAAGTAAGCTTGTAGCTTTGCATTTTGTTGTTATCTATTATGTTAGACTGAATTCTAACGTTTCACATTACAACGGCATATGTATCTCATTGAGCTACAAGTATCTCCACTCTTGCATGAATATTAGCATAGCAGCTATAATTGTGGCTAGTAGCTATCTTTGTGATTCCCTCATAATCAAATTGGCTAGCTAGCATGCTATGTCTATATGGTTCCCATTGAACTATGGAATGCTTTTGCCTTCGATGCATTGTATGCATAAGCAATAGATTGATCTAGGGCCGAGCAGCCTAAGATTAGGGAGTGAGTTTATGAAATTTTCTCAATGGAGACTAACCCATTTGATGGGATGAATTATTGTGGAACTAAGGTAGTGGATAACACAATTATGATGATTTGGGATTTATGAAGAAAAGGCATTAAGGGATTTTTGCATTGATGGCAATTAGAAAATTTAGAAGAAAATTTCATGTGAATTTGAATGTTGCGTATTTTATATATTTGAAGTGTATGATCCATTTTTTTATATGAGTATTTGGATCAATATTTTTGGCTATACAATTAAGAAGCTAGAGAATGAAATAGTTTTCTAAACTATGATTTGTGCATATTAGGGGGAGAACATCCCTGATTTTGTAGGAATGCTGAACATTCTTAAATGCATTTTAAGTATTCTAGCTCGCTGCATAATGAATAAAAACCCCCGTGTTCAAATATGTGCGTAAATATTTCTCATAGAATTTAATCATAGCATACATAAATGGGCATCCACTTGAAGTTGGAGATATATGAATTTGAATTGTTTTAAGCCCATGATAGGGGATATCATTTGAAGTATGCTATTAATGATCTAATATTGGCATTAGGGGGAGAGAAAGCCTACTTTAAATGCCAAATATTATTTTCACAGAAGGAAAATGATCTTAAAAGAAAATATTCCTTGAAGCTTGAAGCAGGAATAGTATCACGCACTAAGTCAAACAATAATTTGACTAATGCTCTTGTGAAGCCTGAAGCAGAGCATATGCCAGATATTTTTGAAATGAGAGGAGTAACTTGAAGTTATAAACCAGAAGTTGTGTTTACTCGTAGTAAACTAAATGTTATATACTATCAAGCTAAATCTATGGGGACGCCTGTGGGTTCTAGTTTAGTGTATACACATTAAATAGAAAAGAAATGGAACTCCTCCATTCTCGTGAAGAGAACGCCTCACGAAGAAGGTTAAACACCTCATGAAGAGGATCATCATGAAGATGACATCCAACACAATTAGCGCGCACCTCACTAGTGTTGGGTATGCAGTAACAATATATCATCTCTTGTTTGGGAAATGACAGAGATAGAATATTCTCACATTGTGAGAGTATTGGGAGAAAGAAAAATAATTGTCGACAAAATACCTCTTTAATTGCAAATGTTTCTCTTATGGGAACCCGGATCCCAAAACAAAGTCCATGGCAAAATCACCTGTAGCGATTATATCGGTCAATGAAGAATGCAATTGAGGTTGAATCTCCTATTAAGAAGAAATGAATGTTCTCGCTATATCTCCGGCAAATGAAACGAATGAATATCGAATATGCAGTTAATTAGTGGATTATGAAAATCCATATAATTCTCGAAGAATATAAATCACAACTTGTAGAAATCTCATACTAAGTATTAAAGTCTAAGGTATATATATATATTCCTGAATGAATATTCAAGTCTCAAGAAGAGTATGTCCTAGAAGGATTACAATCATTGAATGATTTTATAGTGAATAACGCAATGTCATTGTGTATATCACTCATCTCCCATGCAAAGAGAGAATATATCTCATAGAAGAGAATTAATAATTCACTAAGAATGAAAGTGAATCCTTGAAGGAATTAATCCATGAAGGATTTACCAGTCAATTCTTGAATAAACATCATTCATCCCCGAAGTGAATATAGACTCGAGAGAAAAAAAAAAAAGGAGGAATCTTAAACACCATGAAAGTGTCATCCAAACACTTAGAAAGTGTATGAAAAGCTAGCAATGAAGTGATGATATCCTCTAAATACCATAGAAGGTATAATGATGGTTTTGGCAATTAAATTATCCCCTAAATACCAAATGCAAGGCTGGATTTGTACAATCAAAATCTCGAAGATTTATAGAATACAATTTGAAAATCCACTAAGGATTAATTATAAGTATTCAAACTCTAGTATAAGTTTGATACACTATCTAGAAGATATTGAATATTAATTTATTTACCCCCATAATTCTCTGAAAGGATCTATTTCTCTCAAGGATAATATTTATTTGTTTTGCACAACTAATTGGTGGTCATTATGCATGAAACATATTGCTCCCATATAATTCATAGAAGAATTATGAGCCAACTTTTATTTACACACGTTTATGAAAAAGTGTGGTTTGAATAATAAAATTTAAAGTTTGGTTTTTATGAGGGAGCATATTTTATTGAATATGCCTTTAAGGTAAACCACTAGAATTACAAAAGATCAAGTAGATCATATTTGCTAAAACACTGAAGTTTATGCATAGATTATGAAGATCAATATCTATTCATGAAGAATAGAATATCCCGAAGAATATATGACCAAAAAAGGTTAAATGTTGTACTCTTTTTTTCCCTACGTGAGTTTTTACTTGAAGGTTTCTCACACAAGGTTTTTAATGAGACAACATGTGCAATGCAATTAACGAATGTGATGTACTCTTTTCTCCAAGAACCGCTTTTTCCCACCGGGTTTTCGATGGAGTTTTTGATGAGGCATATGCATATCGTGGTAATCCCCAAGGGGGGAGGTTGTAAAACACGCGGACTCTATCCTAGAAGGAAAGGAGAAGGATGAATCCTAATCCTAGTCCCTTTCAGATGGGCTCTACCAAAACTCTAGACCTCTGCTATGACTATATATACGTGGGAGCTCTATGTTGTAATAACAAAGATTCGGATGAATAAAGAATAGCCTCCCCTACACCTCAAGGTTTCATGTGTTCTACTTTTATCCTATTATGTAATCGTGAGAGACGGAGAGTGAAAGGGCCCTAACCGCTGATGACAAAGTTTCAGAACAGTAGGAGCCTAGCTAGATGCATTGGGATGGCCTAACGAAAACCGTGTCCCCCTCGCCGCCTCACTCACTGCCCTCGCTTTCGCTCGCCATCCGCAGTCCCGCACACCCCCGCGCCCGCCCTCGCGATGCCTTCGCCCGCCGCGGCCGCGGCGGCGCCTCTCCACAGCATCGCATGCGCGCGCCAGCGCCTCCCTCAAACCTCCCTCTTCTTCCGCCCACCCCGCGCGCTCGTCAATTCCGGGCGCCTTACCGTCCCGGCCCCGCTGCCCGTCCACGCGCTGAGGCTGCCTCCGACGGCGACGAGGGCGGCAAGCCACGACGCCACCACGGGCGCGAGATCGCCCACGTCTGGTGGCCAGATGCTGGTGCGGATCTGGTTCTGCCTCTCTCTGCTCGTTGGCTTTCATTTGTTTATCCAGTTGGCACGTGCGTATGCGCTTTAGATGAGATGGTTTCCTCGTGTGGTGTGGGGTGACAAGGTGTGACGTTTTTTTTTTGCAGGTGTTCGTCCCGCCGCACCCGCTGATAAAGCATTGGGTCTCCGTGCTGCGCAACGAACAGACACCCTGCGCCATCTTCAGTGAGTGTTTCTGAATGGCCTAGTATTGTTTACTTATTTATTGATTCTGAATGTCTTAGTAGAAGTTTGATACAGCAATTGAACACCACTTGGTGGGCATTAGTTGGGGAAGCAATTTTATTTAGCCATGGTTGGTAGTGTTGCTGTGGGAAGCAATATGCTAGGATGTTACTGAGCCTTTGTTAATTTAATTGCTGTCATAGAAAGTGCCATGGCAGAGCTTGGTCGGCTGCTCATATACGAAGCATCAAGAGATTGGTTGGTGAGTTAATCTTTTACCAGGTTAAACTTTTTATGTTATTTTTTTTCTTTTCTAATGCTTTACAGTTGAAATTAAACTGCTAGTGTAGTCAGAGTAAAACGAAGTGTTGACATCGTATGGACAATTATATTTTTCAGGAAGAATTTTGAATGCCAGTAACATCTGAATCAAAATTTATCACAATTTTTAGATGTCTTCATAGCCACTTCTTTTTCCACAGTTTTCTCATGTATTTTTTTTTAAAAAAAAACACATAGCTGCTTATTGTTTCTGAGAATCCAGCCTCACAACACTGAGTCATGGACATGTTCCCTTATCTTTCTATATCATGAACAATGTGTTGTGCATTAAAAGATGTGTGGATCAGTCATTCTTAGACATGTCAATCAACACTTCATTGTCAATAGAACATCAGGAATCTTGATAAATCATTCTTGACCCTTGCAGCCTACAATCACAGGAGAGATTGAAACACCTATAGCTGTAGCTAGCGTCGAATTTATTGATCCAAGAGAGCCTGTTCTGGTAAGTTTGTTTCTTAACACCAGATATTGTAAATGGCATTTGTAGTGTGTCTACAATTATATTTACTCTTTCTACTAGCATGTCTAACAGGTTATTCCAATACTGAGAGCTGGTCTTGCACTAGCTGAACTTGCTTCATCAGTTCTGCCAGCCACCAAGACTTATCACCTTGGTAAGTTGATTAAACAATGTTCCATGCATCTATGTCTTAGCAAACTAGAGCCAAATTATGTTCTTCATTTTTAAAATTAAAATAAGATTTTTATGCTCATATATTGCTAACATAAGCTTCATGACCAAAATTCCAGCACTCCATGCTGATTTATTTTGTTCCCTGTGTACCAAATCAATGTTTGATAAGTTTTTATTATGGATTTGATGTATGCATCTTTGTGGGTCAGATGAATAAAGTTGGAAATATGCAGACTAAATATCCATATATGCTGTACTAAACCGCCACATCACACTATTATTCTGCTTTTGCTAATAATGCATTTGTACAAAATATTAAATAAACAAAGAAGCCTTATTTAAATATCTGTAAATACAATATTTAGTGCCTCTATTTTAATTACTTACACAAACCAATGTTCATCTTGAAAGCTATAAACAACTATTCTTATTGGTTCCATTTTTGTTGAAACATGAAGGCCTCCGTAGGGGATGAAGAAACACTTCAACCTTCAATATACCTGAACAAGTATGTTTCCTTTCTGCAAGCTCTACTTTATTTTCCCACACACTGTTTTAAGCTTCTCTGGTCACAGATGCTTGAAGTTTTGTCGAAGATTCATTCATAACTTGGAATGTCAATAACTTCTAAAATATTTGATTTAAAAAAACATAAAAATCATGTTGTCATTCTTACAAGTACTTCCATAATTCACGAGAACTCTTAGAATCTACAAGTATATTCTAATAGAAAATAGTGGTCAAAGTTGCATTACCAGATTGAGTAATTGGGTTGGTCCATGCTTTAGTTAATGCAATTGCTTTGATTGTCACTCTTGGATCACAAGACCCTACAAAACTATAGAAGAATAAAATATTGCAAATGCAAGTTTTGTTTTTGGTATCCAAGTAAATCCTTTTTTTTGTTGTGTAACATAGTTACAGAATGTAGATATTAGCACACAACCTTTTGTAAGTCTTTTCTTTCTCTTTTGTAAACCCTAAACCCTAAACCCTTAATATTTCTTTTTCTTTTTATATCTCTCACTCATGAGAAAGGGGACCGAATTCTTACGGGAAATGACTGCATCTGTTACTCACTCTTTCAGCACAGGCTGAGCTCTGATGATTCTCCTCTCAGCCTGTTCCCTCTCCATTATCTGTCGTTCTTCCATTTAACCTTTGTTGCTCTAGTTCATGTCTCACCAAACTCTCTAGTTGAAAGCCTTGTAGTCTTGTACAGGGCTTCGGTTCAGACTTTGGTGGCATCTGAACAGGGATTATGTTAGACAGGATGAATCAGAAATGGTGCTAGCTGAAAATGTTCAAAGTAAAATTTTCACAAACCATCGGATAGTCTGTGGTGTATGGATAAGGATTAGCCTTGTGAACCCTGGCCTTTTCCTCCTCCATCTTCTTTTGTATAAGCTGTGCTTCTAGATGTTTCTCTTTCAAATGACCTCTTTCGTGCAACAAGGGATGCATAATTATTCAGTTGCGCAAACATGATGAGAAGTGTATGACTCCAAAAAAAATATTCACATCCCACCCAATCTCTGTTTGTAGATTGAAAGGGTTTGGTATGGTGCATCTGGGCACATCGGTTCCCTCTTGATTAAATTATAATACTTAGTAGCTATTCATTATGACACTTACCATTCCTTGTATTAACTAATATCACTTTATTGTGCTGATCTGTTCAGCACTGCAAAATTTCTTAAATAGTTAAATTTCTACACTAATTAGAGCACCCTTAACATTTCTTTCTTTTTTTCTTCTTTCAATCCAGCCTGCCAGACAAGATTCCAGAGGGGACTCGTGTACTAGTTGTTGACCCAATGCTGGCCACTGGTAAACATTTAGCTATGCATTAACAATTTTTGTTCTGCCTAAGGTTCTTAAGTTTGAGCATACCAATTTCCCAAAAACGGAAATTAAAAAGAAGTTCCTGTACCTAACCAGCATTATGCACAAAAAACTGTTGTTAGTGGTTGAGCAACGTGGTGCTAAACAAGTTGTGATAAATGATAATTTTCTTTTCTCTTCCAGATATTTAAGGAGTAGAAATAAAAATTCTAGACTATTGCTGTATAAATCTCTAAGAATCATGATTACATTTGTTTCTTTAGGTGGGACAATGGTTGCTGCTATTGACTTGTTAATCGAGCGTGGAGTTACCAGCAAGCAGATTAAAGTTGTAAGTTCATCAAAACCTCCATTTGCTTTTGTTACTTAACCATTTTATCAATCTCTAACGCTATCATTCCCCAATTCAGGTATCTGCTGTTGCATCACCTCCTGCACTGCAAAAGCTGAATAACAAGTTCCCTGGGTAAGAAATAGACAGTCTTATGTGTTGTAACAAGTTCACCTACATGCTGCATGCATCATTTACAATTTTCTTCCATTCCAGGCTCCACGTGTACACTGGAATAATTGATCCGAAGTAAATGAGAAAGGGTATTGTTCTAAACTTATCAGCTCATTGCAAAACTCATCGAGGACGTTTTAGTAATTATTATTGCTGCATAAATAGCCATTTGGTTCTTGCTTCTGCTGATTAACGACTTAATTGTTTTTATTTAGATCATGAACGACTTACATTGTTGTTTTGTGTCCACAGTTTTATAGTTCCAGGATTGGGGGATGCTGGCGACAGAAGCTATGCCACATAATCAGGCTGCTCAATTTGATTGGGACAGTGCTCAACCTGCGAGAATCTTTGCTTGAGTTTCACAGGAATGGAGCAACTGCGAGTAGAGTTCATTGCTGTAGATTACCTTCATTTGAGATTTTATTCCTTCTCAGTGTTACAAACTTACAATCAGCTGCCTACCATTTTGTAGCTACCCATCTGTATGATTGCGTAGAATATAAGGCTAGTTCAAATGTTGGGCGAAATCTTCTTGAGAGAACAAGGTTCCGTTCAAAATGACGGATTATTGAAGTTAGTGCTCTCTGATATTTTGCCAGTCGACGGAATAAAACTATTTCATTGTGCTTTATCTTGTTTATATAGATCCAGTTAGGCCAGCAATGTGCTTCCTAGCACCCCTTTCTGTGTACTATATTAGCTGCACAAAAGCAAAGCTTTATGGAACATTATTAAAAAATCAAACTTATCCAACTTCCAACTTTGACCAAGTATTAAAAACATGGCAACATATGAAATTTCAAATTATTTTTATTAAAATTTGAATTTGTCGAGAAATTAGGTTTGTCATTCAAGCCAAAGAGATTTCTATAGTGGTTTGTGCCATGTTCTTCTTTTGTTGAGAAGATGTTCAAAAAAATGTTCATCACCCTCCATGATATTATCTCCATTATGAAGACAGAAAATGATATCTCCCTCTTTTCTTTTTTGCTATTAACTACTCTAGGAATATTTTGTGTTGTTCTCCCTCTTAAGCTACCAAATGGAATTGGATCTTATAGCCAGTAACTCTACTCTTCTTCCATAAACTTTAAGAATTCAGTATTAATAAAAGACTTCCTGGCAAGAAGTACAGCAGGGAGGCTCCTCTCCTCTTCCAAAAATTTCCAGTTATTGAGCTCATCTTTGAGATTGTTCATATATTATTTGCTATGCCCTTTGTTACTTAACCTCCACACTTGAGTTACTCTTAATTCTATTCATTTCAATGCACCATCTTTTTGCAGCATTACTTGCCATAATGTTTTTGCCTAGATTTTAGCGATTTTGGGGGATAAAATTAGCATGCTCGAGTTACGAATTTACAAAGGAAAAAGGTTTCAAGATTTGTTTTCCATTTAGCTCAGAATTTGTATATAAAGGCTTATGTTCAGACATGTATCTTGGAATTTTCTGAAGGTTACTGGGGAAGGTCCTGTTCCTAGGATCCAGAGATTAGAACTGTCTAGTTTTTCCAAGTAGGGTCATGTATGTTATTACTCCAAGTAAACTTCCTGCCCACTAATTTCATTTCTTTGAGCTCATGTGTATTTATGATCCGATTGAACATATCAAAAAATTTATTAGTGTTTAGCTTTTTGTTATTCTCATTATTGAGTCTCAGAATGTTGAAACCACCACCAATAATTAGAGGATATTTCACTTTCAAACAACAGTTAGAAAGTTCAGTGAGGAACTGAGTTTTATGACTAACCAGGAGCCATTTTTTTTATTCCAACTTTTTTTCCATAAACATTTGCGATACTAATAAACTCCCTAGCTTTACAATTCTCTAAATCAAATATTCCAGATCTGACACCACTTTTTTTAGAAAATGATTTTTTTTTATTCGGCCTCTCTGCAAGAGTTTTGCACACAAACAAATCTTATTACAGACCCAGCCTCTCTTTTGTTTTTAAGCTCTACGAAACCAAAGAGAAAAATGATTAAACATTAAGCGTTAAGCCTTTTTAACAATGACCATCCATGTTTGGCTTAAAAATTTCCATAGACATAATCTCCATCATGCGACATGCCCAATTTGGAAAAGGTTTGTTGTTCTTCTACATAGCATTCTAAAATCGGATCCAAAAAAGTTGCCCTGAAAAACAACCTCGCAAATAAAGGTATAGTCATTTTTTATCAAAAAAAATCCCTTCATTTATAAATAACCAAATAGACCACAAGATTGCACTTGCCTCCGTACAAATCAGAGAGCGCAAGTGGTGGTTCAAGATTAAAAGCCACTAGGCAGACCCTCTAAATATATCTAGCTACATGACAATCAAAGTCTCCTTTCCATTTTCCTTTTTTTAAAAAAATCTTTGGTTAAAATTACCTCTTTTATAAAAAAATTAAATAAATATCTTGATTTAAGTGGTAATTTTAACTTCCATAACACTTGTTTAAAAGGCATTGCATTAGAAGGATTCCAATGCCATAAGAAGTCTTTAATATGAATATGAATCAAGGTTTCTAAAATATTATCACTGTACCTCCTTTTCATGGTCTCTTCCGAAGATTATCACTCTACCTCCTTTTCATGGCCTCTTACAAACCTATAAGGCTATAAAATGGCCAGGTAATCCCAAATTAAAATATGAGGGAAATGATCATGCTCTTCCTGGACAGTCCTCGACAGTTCCCTATGATACCTATCATTATTATTATGTTTTTTTTTTTTTCAATCAGTGCCTCTATCTCTAAGATTGAATCTTAGGGCAAACCATAGGTCTCCTTCAGAGTTACGCTTGTCAAAGCAGGTTGACCCGTTTAGCTCTATAGGTTTGCCAGTGCCATTTTTGGCACCTTCTCCTTTCTTATTAGATCTGGTGTTAGCAATTTCATCTTCAGACTCCTAGATTTGCCATCCTACTATTATCACATTTTCTTGGTTGGCCCTAGCCCTCTCAGGGTCTATGAAAAATATCAAATTTCTCTAAAAGTGATCGAATGGAGGGAGTCCTTGATAAGTAAATAGGTGGAACCGTGGAATTTATAGGTCCAAATCTACTCATTGCAACTCAACTCACTCGACACAAATGCTCAATCAAAATTAGTCACCAAACAAATAATCCAAAAGATGATCCAATACAAATTAGTAATAATTTCAACAAACATACGGTTTGATTGAGAACAGGTACATTTTACATCCTGTACATGTTGTCCTCTCTCCAATGCTCGGTTAGGGAGAAGTCTTAAAGAAAAATTATTGTTCTTGAGGGATCGTGTGCTAAGGCATAGCATTGCATTGAAGTCGACCCAACCAAAATCCCACCTCCCAAAAGAGCAAGTAATCCATGTAGTAATGTCCAATGGCATTTCACCTTCAACTAGATCTCCGAGCACAACTCATAAACACCATGGACGTTTCAGCACGAGACCCTTTCCTTACCACATGAACCTGTGACGGGAGAGATGTGTAATCAACAAACTATGGAAGTGGAGGATCTACAACTATGGAATATGCAGGCCAACATTAACCTACTTCCTTCGTTCCAAATTATAAGAAAATTAGAAGACGTTTTGGCTTTTCTTATATACATTGATTTTTTTACATACATTGCATTTACTATGTATAGGTAGACATAGTGTACATGTAAGTGCATAGCAAAAGCTACGTATCTAGAAAAGCCTAAACGTCTTATAATTTGGAACCGAACAGAGGGAGTACTGAAATGGCATGCCATGGAAAAAAAAAATTGATGCAGGAAATACATGTATTGATAAGCTGAGGACCTAGACGCCAAAGAGGTACTTACATGAGAGAAACAAAAGGAGACCTCAAAGCTCACTATAATTCCGCCAAACGGCCCGGAATTCCTCTCTGAATGTATTCAGACGTGCTTTCAAATTTGGTGTCCTGAAGCTTGCATGAATCACAGTTGCTGTGGAGAACAGAAAATACCATAAGGGCATTGCTCGTGATACACAAAATTTCAAAAGCATACACTGGTCATACCAAATAGAGCAATGAGAAGTGCCCAGAGGACTGTCAGAAGACTGCATGAGGTCAACCAGAGTATACAGCTAACTGCAACCGAGGAAAGAGGGTGTCAGTTTTGAAGACTATGGTGAGACATAGAACTTTAGGAAGTCCAGGTCCAGTGTTTGCACACCTGCAGAAAAGAACAGGACAAACACCCAGCGAGGTCGCCCACAAATATGAATTGATCTCTTTGAGCTTGGTCGACCACGAAGAACAGGACTGAATATAAATGATAATGGCATCACTTTGGAGTTACCAACAATAAAATATAAAGAAAAAAGAAACACCAGAAACTAAGATACCCACGTTATCGGTGGCCTCATCTTTGCAGCTAAATGTGGTGAAAATTGTCTTACGGTTCTTGTGACTTTCTCATTGAAAGTGACTGCAAAGCTGAAATACCAAACATGGTTATTAGTTTATATAATAATCATATATCATATACTAGAAAAAGACAGATGATTTCTTGGCACAAAAATTTGGGAACCATTCGTCACAGATAAACTCAAGGGAAACCATAACTGTTCTTGGTACAGTGTGAATATGCGATATACTATTGGTCCATTCATATTTACAAATTGTAACGGGCAGTTAAGGGGTTGTTTGGTTGGCATTTTACATGGCCACCCAAGGCGGGCCACAGAAGTGTGGCGTGCTGTGGCGATGAATCGGCCGCCACAGCTCATGCTCGCCACAAGACACAGAAATTGCATGGCTGCCTAAAGTTAGACATCATCCAAACAGCATCCATCTTACCGTGGTCGCCACCGGCGTGGCGTGGCGAGTGGTGGCACTCAACCAAACACCCCCTAAATCTTCCAATGAGAACTTGAAAGTCAGGCATGCAATTGTTTGTCTTTACTCCCAATATTTAAATTGTTCCAAGGAAGACAGGTTATGAAAAGTACTTCCATTGTATCCAGTCCTTTGGTAGCTTAGGACTGATTGAATTAATCAAGAAAATGAGGACTGTTAGAAGAAATTACAGTGTTATGTAGAGATGTTCCTGTGTTCTCGAAAAAAAAATGTCTATCACTATATAAAATCTAAGCTTTTCAGGCCCAGTTTTTCCCTTTTAAAAAAATAGGCCAATATCTTCTAATAAAACAATGGCAAAGCTTTTTCCATCTTTATGAAAAAATCTATATAAAATCTAAAGCACTTTATGTATAAAAAAGAGCATAAGATTTTGATGGAACAAACTGCAGCACATGAATTAAACTTACATGATACTCCCTTTAGGTCAGTAAACTTTTAGAAAAGAGATATTGGCCACTGAATGCAAATATGCACAGAAGAATGCCAGCAATCAGGTTTAGTCTGCCATGATCAAATATAAAATCATATGTGCAGTACTGGTTTCTATGAATCCATTCAAATTCAACAACATTTGTATTCCATGCTTTTTTTTTTTTTTTTTTTTTTTTTGTAGTTTGTGAAAAATTGAAAGCAGTATCATGTCTCTCAAACTCTTGTACACACCTGGACCTATGGCTTAAAGAAAAGAAAAAGAAAAAATGGAGCGTTAAACTAGAAAACTGCAAATTGTCAATGTCCCATTAAATTGTACATACAAATTAATGATGAACTTAAAAGAATTCACAAAAAGGATACTTTATATTATATAATTTGCTAGGACAGGAGCAACACCAGACCGTAGCTTCAAACTGAACAGCTTTTCACTGATCCAAGCTACTTCAGTTTGAAGAAGAATGATTTTTATTATTAATTATTGAAAGAAGTACGAACGTCACAATATCCTTGATTCTTTGTTAGTTCAGGGTTAAAAAGAAGTATGGACCTGTGTAATAACTGAACAATTGAAGAACTACAAAGAAGAGTGAATTTGGGCACAACTTACCTATCATTGAGAAATGCAATGCTAAGTCCAGTCATAAAAAAGCAGCAAGGATAGCAACTGGCTTCCAAAGGAAGCCCATCCCTGCATATACACATTATGTCAATATCAGCCTATAAATACAACGAAAAGAAAGCTTATATATCATTTTCCTTACCAAGGATGAACATGATCAAGATGAAATAGTTTGTCCTGTAGCTGCAAATCAAAATTAAGGAATTAATTCTAGACACAAAGTAATGAAAACTAACTGCCCTTCTAACAAGTTGGTTAGTGCACTATACGTCTCTCTAAAGCTGGATGCATCTAGATCTAGAATAACGAAAAAGGGTCTTGTGTATCCATGCTTTTGCGTGACCTACACAAAGTTACAGCTCTAAGACTAACACTGGTGTACATAATTCATATGCACATACGCACATTTATTCCGTCAAGAGTAAGCCACTTAACATATATAAAAATATATGGAACAATTAAGCTTATTCCAACATATCTAATCTAGCATATGTAAACCAGTAGACAAGCTGAGGCCGCAGGAGTCAATACAGAGGAGTACTCACTCTGATGGTCTGTATCATTAATTAAACTACACATCAATCAAAATTTTCAAAAGGTCCCACAGCCAGACAGTGTCCAGTGTAACTCCTTTAATGACGACCTGACTTGCTGGGAATATAAGATACATAATGCTTACACCTATGAGCAGCATACTTTTTTTTCATAGCCTTTGACATTTTTCTGCAAGTACAACCATGAGAATGAAACAAGGGCTGAGGTTGGGCAAATGCACTCTAAGGAATTCGCCAGTTCACTCAGGGGTATTTGCAACCGATTTATCTGCATTAAGTGTACAGCAACATGTCCTGAAGTCCGGAGCTATCGAAAGGAGTACAACCTCAAGCTTGCATACACACTAATCTACTATTTTCCAGGGGGGCAAGACGCCTGATCCAGCAGAATTCACTCTAGATACCCACGAATCAAGCGGAAGCGGCCAGAACATGGGCCACTAACAGAAAATCCTACCAAAATCCTTCAAATTCGACACAGTACGAGAGTCCTGGGCAAATCGTGGATCAGCACGACGCAGGGAAAGGAAAAAGGTATACTACAAGGCAATTATTAGGCACCAATACGGTGAGGAGTCAGGGGGGGAGGGAGGAGGAGGCGGCGGATCGTACTAGTAGAGGTTGCACTTGAGGCGGCTGGTCCACTTGGAGTAGGAGCGTGGGACGGTGAAGCGGGAGAAGAACTCCGGCACAGGCCGCGGCGGCGTGGACCAGTCCACCTCCCGCAGCGCGTCCACCAGGTCCTCCGCCGTCACCGCGCTCCAGTCCATCTTCCGGCGATCCCGGCCCCGCGGAACCTTTAGGCAGCTCGCGACGGCGCGAGCGGGGGGTGGAAGGACGGGCGGCGGCTGCGGCGACGCTTCTGGACGGCTGGGTCGCGTCGCGTCAGACGGGCGGTGCGGTCAGGTTGCGCGAGGGCGTCGCTTCCTTGCGTGGTTGGGGAATTGCGGATGCGGAGGTTTGGGCCGCGTGGAGGAGAAGTGGAGACGAGAGAGATGGATGCTCTTCTGCTGTTTGCGTGTGCCGCGGCCGCGTCGCTTCCTTTTTTTTCGTTGCCTCTGCGCCTGCGCCTGTTTGCTTGGGTTGGAGGGTGGCGTGCGCGTGGTGGAGGAGTACTTTTTTTTTTTTTTTTTGAGGGAGGGGGTGGAGGGAGTTTTTTTTTTTTTTTGAGTAAAGCCCTCCTTTATTATATCACATTGTAGGTATTACAAACTCCAACGGGGAGGCCGGCGAACCAAACATAACGACCAAATTTAAAAAGAGTTTACATGACTTCTAGCTAGACAATGAGCATCATGGTTTGCTCTTCTACTCTCGTGAACGAACTCCACCTTCGCAAAATTCCCCATGATGTGCTTAATATCACGAACCACGGGACCACGCCCGGCCCCTTCGCCATGGATACTTCCGACCGCATTAGCACGGTCACTTGCAATCCGCCGGCCGGGAGGTTAAGATCGCTAAGAAGCGATAGACCTTCCCGGCATGCCATGACTTCGGCAGCCTCTCGCATCCGTATAACCCTCAACAACAATTCACCAGAAGCTCCTAGGAAATTCCCGGTTCATCGCGAGCCACGCCGCCGGCGAAGCTCTTCATTTGTTCTTGAAGCTGCGGCATCCACATTGAGCTTACGGACCCCCAGGAGGTGCAATCA
Organism: Hyparrhenia diplandra; assembly: GCA_015847255.1. NCBI lineage: Eukaryota > Viridiplantae > Streptophyta > Magnoliopsida > Poales > Poaceae > Hyparrhenia > Hyparrhenia diplandra. The sequence continues at coordinate 24,265 of JADLZK010006046.1, forward strand.
GTATTTGGCCGACACTACCCCATTACGCTTATCGGCTTCTTAGGAGATGCAATCTCCAAATCTTGAATAAACGCTCCACGAAACAATGTGTCGAGAGCGGGCTGCTCAAATTTATTCTCATGCAATGCGTCTACGGGCATACCAAATCGCCAGCAGCCGGGACAACAACCACAGTAAGCTCCTCGTGTTTGAGTACCCTAAATACTTACGCAAGCCATGCTTTCGCTTCTTGGGTATCAATCGATAGATGAACTCGTGATTTCTTCTCTCTCCAAAGCCCAAACGCTCTTGGCTAGGTTACAATCCAAGAGTGAGTGCCTCCATGAGTCAAAAGCGCCACACAAAGAGCATGCGGCGGTAAAGAGGGCGCCATGTTTCTCCGGTGTCGAACCTCACCTGAGGGACCGAGTGTCTTGCTAATCGCCATAAAAATAGGCGTACTTTGGATGGGACACGATCTTCCATAGAGTGCTCCATTCTTTCTCCCGAGCCTTGATATTTGAAGGCCCACGAATCTTATCTTGCCAAGCCGACATAGTCTCCCCGAGCTTGACAAGCATGCGATACGCCGTCGAACCGAGAAGCTCCTCGCCCTCTCATAGTGCCATGCCCAAAAAATCATCAAGAGGTCTCAAGCTCGGCGGTATGTTCTCAATGGCCTCCCAATCAACCGGAAAAAACTCCCCGCGGCTAGCTTGCCGGTTCCAACATCTCGATGTCCGATCAATAAGTTACAAACCCGCACCTAGGTGGATTTGATTTAACCGTGCGTGGGATGCAAAGATACCATCTCTCTAATCCACGAAGACCCTGTGATTTTTGTGGTTGTGCCCCGAGCCAATCCGACGACCACCCTAGACGCAATACTCCAATTCGATCCATTATCGCTCTCCAAATCCTCGACGGAGGAACCTATCTCTCGCATCCGGTATGTCGAAAGTTAGGGAAATAAACTGCTTTGAGAACCCTCGCACTTAGCGAAGTCCGGTCTTTTAAGAGTCTCCAAGCCCGGGCGTGCCAACAAAGGTAAGGTTGAACATCTCAATGCTTCGATCCCCGGCCCACCCGAGCTCTTTGGCATCACCATATCGGCCCGGCATGGAGTTCCTACTTGAGTGGGGCGCGGGCGCCGCCGTCCCGGTCGGTTTAGTGGGCCGACCGCGTTTCCTTCCTCTTTCCGCATGGCTGGCCATTCGCTGATGCCAGGTCAGCCTAGTGGGCTGTATGTGACCTTTGGGCTTCAGTGGAATGATGAGTTGAGCCCAACGTGGTACGGCTGGGCTGGCTGCAACCCGACCCGTGACGTTAGTGAATTGTGACGGGACTCGAGAGGAAAGCACTCCTGTCCTGTACTTTTATTATAGGGAAAATTGCTACGTGATCAGTCCGGTACTTAGGTAAATAGTCAAACCGAACGAAATTTAATGATACCGAATTTCCTCGGTTCTAGTAAGCTACGAATCGGTACCAATTTTCTGAGAAAACCGAATTTCCGAACCGACCGAACGCGGTGATTGGCCCCATCCTGTTATCAGTGGAGACTCAACTGCGTACCAAAGGCTTCCACCAATCCGCTATGCATATGCGTGCACGATGCAGAAACCCTTGTAGCATCACAGTCAGTGCTGATTTTCCGCAACAGTCTTTGGAATACGGAACCGGAGACCCTAGGACGGTAGAGGCCAGCTGGCCGCGCATCCTGTTGCCGCCGCAGCCAAGTGTTCCAATGCGAGCAACTCCTGTGACCTGTCAGTTGTCGCTGTACGCCGCGCCAAAATGCCGCGGCGCCGCCCGCGTGGATCCGCTTTTGGCGGTGTGAGGGGACGGCGCCTGCTGGTGCTGGGGTGAGCGCACAGATTCCACCAAACCCATCAGATCAAGCTGCCAAAAGACGTTTGTCGCGTGCGCCGCATTTTCCACCGAAGGCACACCCATGCTGTCGTGCGCCACGAACACACGCTCCCAGCTCGCCACGCCTGCCAAAAACAGGGCGAGTGAGACGGATAGAATCATACTAGAACTAGTGCGTGCCACCTGCACACAGTCCCGTCGCGATACCGGATATTGGTACAGTATATACCAGTGACCGATACCTCACTGTCCCTGTCCCTGTCCCTGTCCCTGTCCCTGTCCCTGTCCCTCGCATGTTACCGGTGCAGGTGTGTACGTACGCGTTTGGACTTTGAAGCGGCTCGCCCGTTTGCTGAAAACACTAGAAACCTGTACACGCGTTCGTTTCTTCCGTCCACGACGTCCTGTGTTTGTTTGCGGTATACTATGCATTTGCGTGCCTACGAATTTTTTGGGCAAAAGACAAGAGGCGTAAACAAGGTATATATTGACAAAATAGAAAACAAAATCACATATGTATTGATGTTAGCCTGACGGAGCTTATAAAATGTTTTTCTTTGTTGTTCATCAATGGAATGCCATTGTTCGTCTTCAACGTGTTTTAAAATATTTTTTTTCCATCCTGGATTTCATGGAGTTTTGAAAGATTAATTATTATCTCTTATTAATTTCGTTTTTTCCCAGGATTCGTGTTCACGGAAGTGACGAGCCATCAAGTGTTGTCGTTTCCTTCATCTAAAAACGTATACTTATCCGATTACGTGGGTTGTGTTTATCGTCTTCCTTTCCTAGTCATGCTGATCCTACGGCTTTTTTTCACCTTTTTGTTTCTTGTGCACGTATTGTTATTGTGTTGTTTGGTTCGAGATTAGCAACAAACACGAGATGCAACGGAAGCCAGCGTCATCAGTCATCGAGCTTGTATATAGAGCGAGGGATACCAACATTTTATTTGGTTGGCGTTGCGCTGACCGTGTGCTGATTTTTTTATGAGTCGAGGTCCATAGACACAAACGGAGCGGGTATTGATGGACTGTGAAAGAGTTGATCATAGAAAAGTTTAAGATATCGCACAAGAAATTTCACAAAAACAAGGACACAAAATAGTTAGGTTGCACATGCATGAGTCCAAATTATATAGTAGTGAAGTGTAAATTATTATATTTCTTATACGACAAAACTCTTCTTCCTCCGACCAGACTTCCTCACCTCGGTGTCCCCCTAGCCCACCACCACACTGCCGTCGTGAGTGAAGGTTTTGCCACAACTCTACAAGCACGGGCGTGGAGCTCCCAAGAACATCCCAGCTCGGCCGCATTCTCTCTCTCTCTCTCTCTCCCCCCCCCCCTGCACCACCATGGCTAGAGCTCTCCTACCCGACCCGTGCTTGACAACCTCCACCACCGCGTAGGCCTTCTAAACCGCCCGTCGCCTTCATGCCCACATCCCTTCTCTTTATAAGCTCGACGGAGTTGGGGTAGATAAGGAAGAGCTCTCTAGAACCCTAAAACGGATCCAAGAGTGGGAGGAGGAAAAAGAGAAGGAGACGGGCCTACCTCATCCGATCCGCCACGATCGGGGCGGATCCGCCGGGGAATTTCACATAAAAATAAGGACACATATAGTCACATTGCACTCCACCACATCATTTATAGTAGTAAAGTGCAAATTATTATGCTACTTTTTTCGACAATTGTTCTTCTTCCTTCGATGAATTTCCTCCACCTCGGTGCCCACCACCTCGCCGCAGGTGAGTGAAGGTTTTGCTAGAACCACGAGCACGGGGCGTGGAGCTCCCGGAAAATCTAGCTCGCCTGTGGTGCCGCATCCCCCATGGCCGAGCTCCCCAACCCGACCTCGCCCGGACACCTCCACAATCGCTACTCTAAAGGCCGGGTTGGCCTTTGTGCCTACACCCTTTCTCTTTTATAAGCTCGGCAGAGTTAGGGAAGATAAGGGAGGAGCTCACCCAACCCGAAACAAATCCGGGGAGGGCGAGGGAAGGGGAAGGGAAGGAAGAGACGAGACGCTCGGTCTACCTCGGCCACATCCCCACTATTGAGGCGATCCTAGTTTAATCCACCATGGCCTGAAGGCGGATCCGCCATGGAATTTCACATAAAAATAAGGACTCACCACGTGGAATTGCACATAAAAATAAGGATAAAGGTAGTCGACTTGCATGACCATGCCACCACCAATAGTAGTAAAGTGCTAAAATTATTATGTTCCTTTTTCGCACCATTGGGAAGATGAAGAAAGGTTTTGCCATAACTCCTCCGTGGAGCTCTAGACAACATAAACCCTAAACACCTTCTCCACGTTCCAAAGAGGGCCTGGATTCATGTCGCTTTGTTTTTTCAATGGTCGTGTCCGCCTGTTTTCAGGCTCACACAACCCATTGCCTCCACATCCACCTGCATTTCAGGGAAAAATTTCATGGGGAACATGAAGGAGCTTGGGTATCAGTAAAACCTCCCATCCGTTGATGGGGACCCGCTGACTGAGTATCCGCCAGTAGATAAACCTATCGATCACCTTCTCGGCGCAGCCCCCGCACGCACCCCGCAGGGTAGGTTGTTGCGTTTTTGTTTCTCCAAACGTCGTGTCATTCTTGTTTTCAGGCAGCGGCGTCGAGTTAAAAGCGCCGGCGGCGGCCATGGCCACCGGGGACCGGACCCGGTCTTTCATGAAGGACGTCAAACGCGTCATCATCAAGGTGATTGGATCGTCCGATTGGCGCCGGCGGGCGACCTGTTTTAGATCTAAACCATCTCGATTTGTTTGGTGCTATTTGCATTGCGTTGTTCATATTCTTCTGTGTAAAAATCGTGTTTTTAGCGCGAGTAGTTCTTATAACCGTGTTCGATTTTCGGTTCTCTTCGGAGTCTAAGTAAGTGGTGAGGCAGTAGGGTTTTGTTTGGGTTTTATATTTTTCCTATATCCCTTACAGTCGAGTTGATGGGCTGATGGACGATGGTGTTCTCCTATATTTGGAATCTGGATGTCTAATCTTAGTTTGCTATATGCTTGCTGTCAGATGGGAACCCGCCCTGTATGTCTGAATTCTGATGTGCTCTTTGTTTTTTTTTTCCGTATGTGAATCAACTCGTTCGAATTCCCTGATTGTTTCTCCTCTGTTTTTCTGACAGATGGGAACTCATCCTGTTTGTCTGAGTTCTGATGTGCTCTTTTTTTCCCGTATGTGAATCAACTCGTTCGAATTCCCTGATTGTTTCTCCTCTGTTTTTTTTTTTGGAATCCCGGGGAATCACGGGGGCTGGACTAGTTTATCCATGAAATTGAAAGTGAAAGAAAAGTGACCCTCCCGAAAAAGAAGGGTTGGTTTTGTGGGAAGGAAAACATGTGTTGAGCTTGCCATTTGTGCAAGGTCAGCTCCAGTCTGTCGTTCTAGTATCTCCCACCCCACCACAAAGTTGGCTACTGTTGGGAATTACCTATCTGTCTGAGGAACCAGCTTGGATCTCCTCCAGGTTTTGATTACAGCTGATTCTTCCCTTTTTCATAACAGGTGGGCACTGCAGTTGTCACGAGGCATGATGGGCGACTTGCTCTGGGCAGGTTGGGGGCTCTTTGTGAGCAGGTAGCAATTCTAATTCAAACTTTCATAGTGTTCTATTAACTAGTGCAGGTCTGGGAAGATTCTTAGCCTAATATTCCTGACAATGCAGGTGAAGGAGCTTAACGCTCTAGGATACGAGGTGATCATTGTGACCTCAGGTGCTGTTGGTGTTGGGAAGCAGAGGCTCAAGTACAGGAAGCTTGTCAATAGCAGCTTTGCGGATCTGCAAAAGCCACAGATGGAGCTGGATGGAAAGGCTTGCGCTGCCGTTGGACAGAGTGGGCTCATGGCTCTTTACGATATGCTATTTACCCAAGTGTGTTAAGTTGCCATCAAAATTTATTGACAGTTCTGTGCCTTGTCCATATATGTTTCTAATGTTGAGCTTCTCGTGATGCAGCTTGATGTATCCTCTTCCCAACTTCTCGTGACAGACAATGATTTTGATAATTCAAACTTCCGTGAGAGGCTCCGTGAAACTGTTGAGTCACTATTAGATCTTAAAGTTGTACCAATATTTAATGAAAATGATGCCATCAGCACTAGAAAGGCTCCATATGAGGTTTGTGGGTACCATAATGCCTTTGAAAATTTCAACCGTATTTGATGCACTGCTTGATAAATGTGATTCTGTGCTACTTATGCACCTGGACTTGAACCAATGCATTGGTGTGTTAAATTCTTAATAGCATTTTCTGTGTCATGCTCATCAACAATTTGTGTTTACAGGATTCATCTGGTATATTTTGGGATAATGACAGTTTAGCCGGTCTGCTGGCTATAGAACTGAAAGCAGATCTCCTTGTTCTACTCAGTGATGTGGATGGCCTCTACAGTGGTCCACCAAGTGATCCTCAGTCAAAGCTAATACATACCTACATCAAAGAGAAACATCACAATGAGATTACTTTTGGGGATAAGTCACGTGTAGGTAGAGGAGGAATGACAGCTAAAGTGAAGGCTGCTTTCGTGGCTTCAAATAGTGGCACACCTGTTGTTATTACAAGGTATGTATTTTGTTTCTGTTCTTTAAAAAATAGAACGATAACTACCCTTTGTTACTCATATGTATTGTGTTTCCGTTCTTTAACAACAGAATGATATCTGCCCTTTGTTACTCATTTATATTCCCCATGTCATATATCAAAATTCCCATGTGACGTTAAACAAATAATTTAAATAGCTAGGTGTGACTCACTGTATATTTGGTATATACTGCATTGGATTGAAGTGCTTCTTACATCTTATTGCTGTGTTTCCATGCTACTTTAATTAAATGCGTTGAAAGAAGAGTAGTTGTATCTTATTATTTATGTTTATGATTTATGATAGAATGATAACTGCCCTTCGTTACTCATATGTATTGTGTTTCTGTTTTTTAACAGCAGAATGATATCTGCCCTTTGTTACTCATTTATATTCCCCATGTCATATATCAAAATTCTCATGTGACGTTCAACTAATAATTAAAATAGCTAGGTGTGACTCACTGTATATTTGGTGTAGACTGCATTGGATTCAAGTGCTTCTTACATCTTATTGCTGTGTTTTCACGCTGCCTTAATTAAATGCTTTGAAAGAAGACGTTGTATCTTGTTATTTATGGTATAACTAGTCATTTGAACATTTTAAATTTGATTTTTTTCTTGGAAATAGTACCTAGTCTCTGTGCTTGGTGTGTTATGGACAAACATTGCAAATTGGATTGAGTAGTTAGCTTGTCATAGAGTCCATTTTTAATCTCGACGGAACAAGTAAATTCATATGTTGTAATCTATGTCTGTCTCTTAACTTTCTTTTTATCCTTGAAGTGGATTTGCATCTCAGAGCATCATTAGAGTTCTCCAAGGAGAGAAAATTGGTACTCTCTTTCATAAGGATGCAAGTATGTGGGAACCATCCAAAGATGTTAGTGCTCGTGAGATGGCTGTCTCTGCAAGAGAAAGCTCTAGACGTCTACAGGTATCTATCAAGACACACAGTGCTAGCCCACTTTTTTTCTTGAATATTTCATACTAAATTTGGACATTTATGAAACAGAATTTGTCGTCGGATGAACGTAAGCAAATACTGTTAAACGTTGCAAATGCTCTGGAACAAAACGAGGATCTGATTAGAACGGAGAATGCTGCTGATGTAGCTGCAGCACAAGATGCTGGCTATGAGAAAGCTTTGGTTGATAGATTAACTTTGAAGCCCGGAAAGGTATCGGTATCCCTATTAATTTCATGTTCATGTTCCCTGTTTTGTCGAGTTGATTATTGTTTATTTTTCTTCTGGGAGTTTTACTTTTTAGCCCGATTCACCTTAATGTTCCATTATGTTACAGATAGCAAGTCTTGCAAAATCCGTACGCACTCTTGCATATATGGAAGACCCAATCAACCAGATTCTTAAAAGAACAGAGGTGACTGCTACTATATAACAAAGAAAAAGCTAACATATTTTACCAACTATAAATGTTACATATGGATATAAATGTTACATATGGAAGAGTACCTACCTTTTCAGGTTGCCGAAGATTTGATTCTTGAGAAGACGTCTTGCCCCTTGGGCGTATTATTGATTGTTTTCGAGTCTAGGCCTGATGCCTTGGTACAGGTAGTTTTTTTAATCATAGTTTACCATTTACTTTTCACTCGATGTCACCTTTTCATGCTTAGTACGCAAATATATTTGTAAGCTATCTATGAGCTTTAATATCGCTGTGTAGATTGCGTCTTTAGCAATTCGAAGTGGCAACGGTCTTCTCCTTAAAGGTGGAAAAGAAGCCATGAGATCAAACACTATATTGCATAAGGTATTTTCTCATGTTGACATGACATGTTTTTAGACTGGTGTCCTGAAATAAATTTCTTATAGGTTATAACTGGTGCAATTCCTAGCAACGTGGGTGAAAAGCTTATTGGCCTTGTTACAAGTAGAGATGAAATCGCTGATTTACTAAAGGTGAGTGTAATATATTATGAAAATGATGATTCTACTAATCTGTCAAATAAGCCTAAACTAACACACTACAGCTTGATGATGTCATTGATCTTGTCATTCCAAGAGGTAGCAATAAGCTGGTTTCACAAATCAAGGCATCAACTAAGATCCCTGTCCTTGGTCATGCCGGTAAATTTGTCTTCCAATATTATGGTTTGGTACAAACAGTTCAATACAATATTAGAAATTTGTTGACTAGTGTTTGATTTCTTTATTTTTCCTTCTATAGATGGTATCTGTCATGTATACATCGACAAATCAGCTGACATGAATATGGCTAAACGAATAGTGATGGATTCCAAAATTGATTATCCAGCAGCCTGCAATGCTATGGTATGTCTAATGTATTACAAGTTTTGTTATTTAACATGTCTCAATGCTATGGTATGTCTAATGTATTACATTTTTGTTATTTAACATGTCTTTTCAGCTTGTTTGTTAATTACTTATGTTGGTGTATCTTTACTCAAGAGATCCAAGTAAGACCTTTTATACTACTTATGAGCGTGCTAGACCTGAGCCACTCAGTGCCTCTAATCATTCTAATATTTTGTGTTTTTTCTTTTGTAAAGAAAATCATTCATAATGACATATGGACATGTCATCCTTGATTCACCACTAGTCTTTTATCTCTTTCAAAAATTAATTTAATATATATAACTACAATCCATTATGATGTCAATTCCTTCTAGCCCACCTTTTTCTTTATAGTACAGCCCATGATATTGTTACTCCTTTTTTTTCAAGAAGTCTAGACACCTTAAACTTATTTAAGATTCACTGTCTTCTGCAGGAGACATTGCTTGTTCATAAAGATCTTATAAAAGCTCCAGGCCTTGATGACTTACTGCTATCACTCAAAACAGAAGGTTTAAGTTTCACTTTACTTGCTCATCCTTAAAACATAGGCGGGCTTGTTTGGCTGCACTTCAATCCACCCTACTACAGGATTGAGGTGGATTAGAGTGCAGGCAAACAAGGCCTAATGTGTATCCTGAATCAGGAGAGGATAATTGTTACTTTTATTGTTCTACCCTGTGTTAATATGTGGAATCAAGTGAGCTGTACTGTTGTAGTCAATCTTTGGTAGTTCTCATAATATGCCTTTGTTAATATCACACAAAATAAGTTGTTAGTACATGAAATGAAGTATATTTGCAGAGAAGAATAAAACAAATGTAAGTAATACGTTCAACTCTTGTTAGACTTTTGTTAGCAGATGCCTGCATCTCTAGTATGTTGACAATTTTTCTTATTATTTTGGATAAATCTGGTTATGCAAGGCAGTTCCATTTGTCCACTTTTATTAAAGTTCTATATACTTCTTATGAACTTATGGATTGCTTCTTTGTATTTGTCCACTTTCATTAAAGTTCTATACCTCTGATTGCTTCCTCTTTCTAAAAAGGAAACTTATAATGTATTGTAGGAGTTGCTATTTATGGAGGGCCTGTTGCACATGAACTATTGTGCATTCCAAAAGCAGACTCGTTCCATCATGAATACAGCTCAATGGGCTGCACAATTGAATTCGTTGATGATGTACAATCAGCAATTGACCACATACATCGTTATGGAAGGTGCTTATACTCTCTTCCTTCCTCTCTCTCTTCCTCCCTCTCTATTGGAAGTCAGTAAACCTCACTACTTTTTATTTCAGTGCACATACAGACTGTGTTATCACTACCGATCATAAAGTAGCAGAGACTTTTTTGCGCCAGGTTGATAGGTACGTTTAAACATCAACAACCCTTCTTTTTTATTCATTTTTTATTGTTTGCAATCAGTTAAATTTGCTTTTTTTTCTTGCTGTCTTGTTCGAATTCAATGATGAATAGGTATCTCACTGATTTTAGTTTACTTCTATAATTGCAACAGCTGTGTTATCACTGCTGTCTTTTTTTAATGCGAAAGCACAAGGTTCTCCGAGCGGAGCTCGTTTTTGGATTGGGTGCTGAGGTACGTGGTTTCCATCTTTCATGGCATTTTTATTGAAAGTTCTGGAATAAGCGGGAATTGCTTAATGTTTTTATCTTAATATATCCTTGAAATATCTTGAATAGGTTGGCATAAGCACAGGGCGCATTCATGCTCGTGGGCCCGTGGGTGTTGAAGGTCTCCTAACAACCCGCTGGTAAGTGAATTTTTATTCTATATAACCATTCAGCACCTGCACTTTGCAACAAAGAGCCTTTTTGCTAAGATGTATAGGGTATTTAAAGCTCCCTATATTGCAAAAACATATATAGTGAATTTCCATTCTATATAACCATTCAGTACCTGCATTTTGCAACAAAGAGCCTTTTTGCTAAAATGTGTAGGGTATTTAAAGCTCCCTATATTGCAAAAACATATATAGTGAATTTCTATTCTATATAACCATTCAGTACCCTGCACTTTGCAACAAAGAGCCTTTCTGCTAAGATGTTTAGGGTATTTAAAGCTCCCTATATTGCAAAACATATATAGTTTCACATTTTATATGATATACGGTTGGTTATATGTGCGCATTTGAATCCTCAATATATAAAACATTGAGAGCTCGTGGCTCATTATGTATGAGCTTGGGGTCTCCAATAAATCAGTGCTGGAAGTAGTAGAACACTGATCTACAGAAGCAGAAGCTATGTCAGTTTATATGATTTATCTTCGACGGTTGGAGATGACACCTCTTCAATAAAGCACTTTAGTGGATTTTCTAAGTGTACTTACAGATCTGTCTAATTCTTTGTGCTATATTTGAAGGCTTCTTACTACAATATTGTATATTTATGGTTGTTCACTTTAACATATAGGATTATGCGAGGAAGCGGGCAAGTTGTGAACGGTGATAAGGGCATTGCATACACCCATAAGAACCTTCCTCTACAATGAGCAGTGAGTCATGTAATCTTTTTTTTTTTTTTTTTTTTGACCATCTGTCATGTAATCTATATTTGACATTATAAAGTACTTTTAAATGATAGTGGTAATAAAAACATAATAAACTTGACAAACAATTATGCAGGCTGTTTTCAGGATTCGCGTCGATTCATATAGGAGAGAGAATGGAGAATATTTTTTTATTGAAGACATTGTGTAACATCATTCTGTGTATGTCGTTCTGTGTATGAGCTTGGAGGCCACACTACCCCCCCAATACACTATGTACCAAGAGTGTTTTGGTTAAAAACGAGTTTAAACAAGAGAAAACGGTTATATTATTCTTTTTTTTGTTGGTGTTATCGAACCCATATGACATGTCACATTTTTTCTATGCTGACTTGTTTCTTATATTCTATTTGATGTCAATATTTATGAGCTATCCTAACCCGGTCGTGATTACACATCTTGTCATCTTGATACCGGGTGTATTGACAGCAGAAGAAGCCCTGCAGCTTTACTGCTGACGAGTTACTAATGTATGTGTCGCATATTCATACTATAGGCTGCGTTGTTATCCAAATTTGCATTGTTCTAGGCAGTTTTCTTGTCTTTCAGGAAACACTACTACACTAGTCTGATTCAGTTATATATCCCCTTCATTGCTATATCATTATGGCTGTTACATAGGCTTATCCAATAGGCCTTGATTGCCTGAATTATAGCACGCCACATCCACAAGCATATACACCGCTACACAATCAGGACCCGAAGTTTTTCTTCAGGCATGCATGCTTTGGTCAAATTCTACACGACGGAGCAAGAAGCTCAGTACACACGGCGACGCATCACCGATGAATGATGCCATGGCGAGCTGGTGGTAGGCCGACTACGCGACCGGCGGCCAGTGCGCAGGGTCCTTGGTCGTGTCGAGGGACGTCGGCGGTATCCACTGCCAGAAGGCGGCTGGCGGCGGGTAGCTTGGGTACGGGACGAACTTTCCAGCTGCTTGAGCAAACGCCGCCGGGTGGAAAGATGGAGCGGCAGCGGCTGCAGCAGGGTGCGGGACGAAGGGCCCTGGAGCCACTGCAGCGGCGTGGCTGACGCCCTTGAGCATCTGCTCCAGCCTCTCCCTCTCGGCCTTCAGCCTCGTCTTCTCATCTCGCAGCTCAGACTTCTCAGCCTGCAGCCATCCACACATTGAACCAGTAAATCTATAGACCTTGATACGCTTTGGACGAATGGTTATCCGGGCGTTTTGTCAGTTGATTGATGACATACCTCTTGAGACTCTTGATGGAATCCTGGAGTGATTCGTTTGATTGCTTAAGCTTCTGAGCCTCGGTACGCAGCTGGTTCAGAACACGGGCAGCGTCGCTTAGAATGGCAACTTTGTCGTGGCTTGCCGGGTTCCAAGATGGCGCAGAGCTCGTTGAACCTGGACCAGTACATCGTCAGGGAATGATCAAAGATGATCGATCGCACTCGGTGTTACAAGTGCTGAAACATGTCTAGGCTGAAGCAGGGGGGAGATTGGTATTGGTCACTGGGAGTCTGAACCTTTCGTTGAGCCTGTCTCGACGGAGCTTCTCACGGCAAGCCTTGGTGCCGGGTGGCGCGCTGGACTCTGGCCGGGATCTGCTAAGAAGAAAGGGAAACAGGAAACCACACCAAATTATGCTCACGGTCACGGACCTTCAGGGGCAACAGAATTGGACGTAAAGTGTGTGATGCTCCCTGTAGCATGTGTGATATGGACACCTATCCGCTTTATTGTGCTAGTTCTGACTTTGAGTTCTATCTAAAAAAGTTCTGACCTTGATAGTACAGTGAAATGGGACCATGGACCATGAATTTGCACAAGTCGTAGCTCTCAAAGAGTTCGGAGTCTAATTATGAGAGAGAACCAAATTTGCTAGACGTGTCTGCAAACACTGCATCTTTTCACTGCAACCTGAAATCTGTGACTTTTCTTCTAGAATGATGAGCTTAATAGGCTGTTGCCAATTCCTAAACACCACTAGCTCTATCTACCTTTCTTGTCAACTAAATCGGAGTAGTGCTAATCAAGTACTCGAGGAGAAGCTCATACTAGCGACAAACAAGAAATAAGAAATTTCCCAAACCATTCATGCGTATGTCTCTGCAAGCTCCTAGACATGCAAAATCCAGCAAGCTTAACTTTCAACTGAAACGAAAGGAAAGGAATCAGGGAAAGATTGCCTCTTCTTGGTCGATTATTAAGGGCTCCTTTTTTTTTGCAGTGCGGCAGCAGTAGCCACGAGGACAGCGATAGATACGAAGGGCGTTGGCGCCCGCCGCCTCGGGATGTCGAAAGGCTCATGCTTTTTCCTAGCGTAACGACTGTCCCCAAGTTTGTTTGTTTTTAAATTTCAGTATGGTTTTGACATTTATTTGAGGATTGAAATCTATATAAGTTTATTGTGAATTGTGATAGATAATAGAACATGTTTAAGGCCTCGTTGGATATGTTTGGGCTTTAAAATAAATACCCCTCCGTTCTAAATTGTGTCGCTTTAACTTTTTAACTTTTTGTGGGTTTCATCCATTATGCTATATACATAGACATATTATTTTATTTAAATACATAGCTAAATAGATGTAAAAAAAAAAATTAAAGTTTACGACTTTCAATTTAAAACGGAGTAAGTAGTAAAGATAGGAAAAGCTACATTTTAGTGGCTTTGGCAGCAATGGAATTGCTTTTCCGTTTCAAAAAAAAAAAAGCCTTGGTTTCAAAATTTCTCTAATGCATGCTCGTTAGTAGGCTTTTTGATTAGCTGGTGAAAATACACAACAAAACTCTGCCAGTTAAAGATGTATCCATAAATTATAAAAGAATGAAATGCATTATGGATCCCTAAACTCTTACATTTTAGTGGCTTTGGCAGTACCTTATTCTCATCTATATCTATGAATGCTCAAAGTCATTTTCTGGATCTTTCAACCTTTCAAGTTCAAATGAACCACTTGAAAAGTTGAATTTTTTTTGATTATTACTATGGGAAAACCCAAGAATGTGGTGGGAAATTTCAAGAACCTTGATGCATTTCACTCAAAATTTATAAAACAACATCAAATATTATGTATGTGTGGGTTATCATACTTATATTTACATGACCACTTTCAAGAAAAAAAGTGACGTTATATAATGCCTTAGCGTAAGAAGAGTCAAAGATACACGAGCACACGACCCAACATGGCTATCAGATGATTTTCTCTACATACATGATTTTGTACCTTCTACATGCCATTTTTATTTTTACATATAACAAAATGCATCATGTTCCATCGAATGTTTAATTCGATATACACCATAAGTTTTTTTAGAGTTCAAGGGCTATCGCCCCGATATACACCATAAGTGTCATGGAGTTCTTATCATCAGGCCTGCAAGCATAAAACATTTTACAGTCTCCGATATTAGTACTAATTTGCTATGAGAGTTATGACTGCGAGCATTATAGAACTCGATCAAACTTCAAACATGGTAGGAAGTGTGCGCCACGCTACTTGCTCCAATGACGACATTTAAATATGTGCCATAGGAGTAACATAGAGCGTGGTGGCTTTCTCACCCCTTCTCTTAATCCTTTTTTAAAAGGAAAGCGACGCTACGGGGTGACGACATCGGATGCTAGCTCATAGTGAGTTCATGGTCGATCCACAAATATGCTCGGCGTGGACAGTGGACGTGCACTTTTCAAACCTAACACGTCTGGTAGGTACGTACGTGCTTGGTGATAACCTGATTCATACCATTTTTCTTTACCCAATGGACAATAATAATAACCAACCGTGCACATATAACTGGTTCATATATATTATATATACTTGGTGTCTCATATGTATTTGTTCAGCTTGTTTTGACATGTTTCATCTTATTCCCTCACAAGAAACAACTAAAATCAGTCGGCTTATCGATCAGGCAGGTACTCATATTTTTAGTTAACTTTTTTTTTCTCTCTCTCTCTCTCTAATGGCCAGGGACATATAGCTATTGAATGCCTTCGGTGATTTGTTAGGCACTCACAATGCAAACTCTACTATGAAGTCTAAAACTATTTATTACCTTGGGTATCGTGAACTTGGAGTTCAAATAAGACTTGAAGTCTTGGGTTTTTCTCTCTCCTTTTTCCATAAATATACACGCCACACTAGCGCCACATCAAGAAAAGTGCAATAAATCTGAAAGCTAATAAATGTCTTTTATATTCTATAGTAGGGTCTGCACATTGTGAGTGCCTCTAATCACATAGGGGATTACTCGTAGCGCCACACGCCTCCCAAGAAACGCTAACGACTTGTTTAGGTCTGTGACCACGCTAGCACGAGCCGGAAAAGGCCCTGACTTGGGATTAACATATCCCTTTACTTGGCTTCCAGAATCAAAAAATAAGATATTGAAGCTAGGCAACGCAAGTGGCTTGGACTAGGAAGTATATATACTCTTGTTTATCCACACATTTTTGATAGAGCCGCGGGGCTCATCATTCATTGACTTGTGTGGGTGGCCACATTGTGAGGCTGCCGTGTTCCGGACGATGTCATTGAGTGACGGATGGCCCGTTAAATGATGCAAAGATTCTCCGGTCGCGGTCCATGCTCATCTCTAATTCTTCTTTTCATTTTCACGATAGAAATTTTTCCACCATGACGCCTTAGAGTGAGTGAGAGTGGTGTTGGTATATGTAGCATGCGTGCTACTGCTACTGAATTTCTGCTTATCGCGAGCTGTATCCAGATGAGAGTGTTAAAAAAAATTCTGCTGATTGATAAACCGACTGATTTGTGTTGTTTTAGTAGTGTCTTATAAAAGACGCGAAACAGATCGAAACAAGCCGTTGTTGTGCTGTTTCTGCCGGTGCAGCGACGGCGAGGGGTGCACGGCTCCGGCGAGACGCAGGGGGCGCGTTTAGATTTCAGCCCAGCGGCGAAACCTCGGTCCGTGACTGGGGGAAGCCGAGCCCGTGATCCGAGTTGAGGTCCACTGGATCTTGTGGTTCAGAGTGTTGAGCTGCGTGGATGCCGTGGACCGGGTCACATGTCAGGGTTTCAGCCCAATTGTTTCTTTTGATGGATCAAGCGTGGGCCATTGTTATTTCTCTGTTGGATCAGACGTGGGCCGTGGCCGGTGTTCTAGGATGGGCGTCCAAGCAACTTTCCATTATTTCTCCTTTTTCTCAACTATTGTTATTCTTGCCCTTGTTTAGTTCAGGTTTTTTTACTATAACAAAAAAAAAAAAAAAAAAACAGGACATCAACCAAAGACAAAAAAAATTGCAACTCTTTTTCTTAGAAAATGTTGCTATCCATAGTACAATTTTCACAACATCTTGCACCATGATGGATAGATTTATAAAATGTTTCACGACGGTTTCAAGGCAGCTAGAGAAAGGTGCTAAGGTTCCATAATTGTTTCAACTAAATAGTTTATAGTTTTTCCACCGCACATATGTCATGTTTAGGAGAGTGGTAGATTTTCCAAAAGCACCACCTGCTAGAAAAATCTTGGGAAGCTACTCTAGGTAGCTTCTTTGCTCTTATTTTGAATTACAACTTTTAAAGTTTTTGTTTGCTTAAAGAAGCAACCCTGCTTAGGGAGATTGTGTTTTTTTAGCTTTACGGGGAAGAAAAGCTACTAGAAGCTCCTCCGAACAGGAACTCCTTATTGTAGCTTTTACATAACTTCCAGTTGAATCAAACATGTCTTAAAATATGTACTAGCTCTGTTCTAAAAAGAATACAACTGCATGCTACGTGTCGGTTAAAGTGGTTCATGTTTGATCAAGTAATGGTATTCACATTTATGACTCCAAATAATTCTACTATGATATATTTGATAACTACTCAAATGATATTTATTTGATATCATAAATATTGATATTTTGTAACAATAATAAACATGACATTTCGCTAGATTTGTATTTGTTTTCTAGGGGGCAGGGAGTCATGTATTCATACCATGCCTCAACCAAGGATATTTTGCCCTTCAACGACAGCAATAATAATGGCGCCCACCCCTGAGGGATTGTCGCCGTGGTTCACCTTCGATCCAGCCGCCGCCGTCATTCCGGCTCCTCCGCGGTAAACCTAAAAAACTATCCCCTTCATCTCCGGTGGATCTCGCCATCTCTCCCTCCATCCCGGCCCCACCATCACCCCGGCCGAGATCCATTTTCCGCCCATCGCCGCTGCTCCCCACCTCTCCCCCGCCTCCACCACCGCGACCAACAAACAAAGAAAAACGTCTCTATCGCGACATCGGAAGACCCTCGCGCCACCGTCCGGGAAGCGAGCCCCCACCGCTCCGCCGACGACGAACGACTACCCGCCGACGCCGACTTCAATCGCATCTTTGGACCGCCGGCGATGATTCGACGTGACGCCGCCCTCGACCACTTCAGGCTTCCGCCCGAGAAGCCCATCCGCATTCATTGCAACCATGCGCCCATGTCGACGCCGGCTGAGCTCAGCTCACAGCCGACGCGCTGGCGGTGGTCCAAGATCTAGATCTAGGGATCTTTCGGTTCTTGGCTTCTTTTTTAGGGGGGACCTTTTTGTAAGATTGCTACTTTAATCTAATATATGTAGTTTATGTGTAAAAAAGATATTTTGCCCCCTTTTGGCATGGGGAGAAATGTTAGATGTTGTCCATTTATATTTTTGTATGCGTACCATTTGAATAAACTTATGTTTTAATAGTACACTTCATTAGCAATATACTCTTTTTGTTCTAATTTGTACTACACTAGATGATACCCCGCGTGTTGATGCAGAAATTCTTAAGCCGTAATATATGATTATTGTGGTAGAAATATTCTTTTATTGTTCACAAATTTGAGCTCATAGCCCGTCGCGCGGCCTCCCAAAGGGAGGCCTGCTACGTAAAAAACGAGAAAAACTCCATCCCTTTCCTTTTTGGCATCCCCATGCCGCCAAATGGGGATATGGGGATGTCAAAAAGGGGATCCTATCACTATCAACTTTGGAAATATTAATGGAAAACAATAATGGTCGATCTTCAATAAAAGTCTAACAAAATACCAATTATTCAAATACATATCTTGACAAAAAAATGTATATGATGCATGACAAAAGGAAGGCGTCTAATTGCTCACACGTAGAGCTGTTAAAACATATTTTGCAGCTTCTCACATCTTGACAAAGAGAATACATGTATATGATGCAGGACGAAAGGAAGGCGTCTAATTGCTCACACGTAGAGCTGTAAAAAAAAAATGTATATGATGCATGACAAAAAGGAAGGCGTCTAATTGCTCACACGTAGAGCTGTAAAACATATTTTGCAGCTTCTCACATCTTGACAAAGAGAATACATGTATATGATGCAGGACAAAAGGAAGGCATCTAGTAACTCACGCATAACATGTAAAAAGATATTTTGCCGCTTCTCACATCGGTCTTGTTTAGTTCAAAAAGTGAAACCAAAAAGTGCTATAATATCCGTCACATCGAATCTCTTAACATTATATATGGAGTATTAAATATAGGTAAACCAAAATACTAATTGTACACTTTGGTTATAAAGTGCGAGACGAATCTTTTTGAGCCTAGTTAGTCCATGGTTGGACAATAATTATCAAATACTGATTTAAAAATTGGTACAAAGTAGCCCAACCCAAAATATTTCACCAACTAAACACACCCAAAGAAAATACAAGTATATGATGCATGACAAAAGGAAGGCATCTCGTTACGCACATAGAACATGTGAAAACATATTTTGAGCATCTCAGTCTCAGGTACTGTGTCACAGGCCAAAATGAGGGAGGCCTAAAGAACGTGCCGCCTGCGGCCCGGGGAAATTCATTTAGGAAATAAAATATTTAATGAGAAATATAATGAATTGCTTAGTGTGCATGTCTTTCCCAAACTATAAATATGAGAGATCTATAATCATTTAGAATTGAAAAGAAATAAAAAAAACCCTATCCTATTCTTCTCCTCTTCTGTCGCGACCGCCACCTCTTCTTCTCTTCTCCCCGCCGCACGCTGCTCACACCGCTGCCGCCCTCTCACTTTCGTCGCCGCCGCCTCCTTTTCCCCACACACCAGCGCACACCCCGCCGTTCATCACCGCCCATCTACCTCTAACGGGCTTTGCGGCCGCCTCCTTCCCCGCGACCACAAGACGCCGCCACCGCCGTTCATCACCGTCACCGTCCTCTAACGCCGCGCCGGCCGCCACAACAGCCGAGTACAACCGGGGCTGTGACGTACTATCTCGGCAACAATTGTACTTTAAAAATGCACACATATATATAGTAGACCGGTTTTAATCGGGGAGACCATCTTGACGTAAACCGACAATACCCTTTTTCTATCTAGTGGTGTATCCCGAGCCTCTTGCTGTGAGATGGAGTTGGTTCCTTTTGCAAATATTTTTTTTTGCGAAAAAGGAAGATATATTAAGCATCAGACAAGATACATCCTCCCTATTACAAACCGAACAACGAAGAAAAAAGAAAATTACAATTGAGTCCTTAAGATCCAATCTCATCTTCCCTCGTCTCCGAACTCCATTTCGCCATCGACACCACCACAACGATCCATGTCCACCTTTGCTTCCGCCAAGAAACACCAAGCATTGGAAAAGCCGCATCATCCATCGCCCGGATCACCAAGCTTAATCGATTCCGTGAAAAAGAAAATCGGCCAGCCCCTTGGCAAAAGAAAAGAGGAAAGAAAATCCGCCGCCGCAGCCCGAGGACCAACGACCGGAAAATATCCACCGCCGCGCGGGGAAACCCAACGACGAGGAAGAACCACAAACCCATGAGGATTACCGAAGAGCTCACATACCCGACACCAATTACGCACGCGGAAACGCACGCAAAGATCCCACGGTACCCAAAAACTTTATTTGCCGTGGCTCGTGGTGGTGACGCCACAGCCGGAACCCTAAACTCCATCGGACATGGAGAAACACTAACCCTAAGAACTCAATCTAATAGGAAAAAACTTATGGAAAACAATGGATCCCCACTCCCTTGACGGGCGAGGATGCCGGGGGGAAGGGAGGGGACCAACTGTGGTAGAGGCGAGGGGGTCGCTGCCCTAACTTAATATTGAGTGCATACATTGAGGATATATATCTCGCAACCTCCCCTCAATCTATTATAGAGTCTTAGACATTCTCAAGTATGCACTCAGTAACCCCACTGTATCCCTCACACCAAACAAAAAAAATAGAATGACTCCATCTCTCAAACTAAACATGAAACATGTTTAACCTAACCCATAAAATCGGGATAGGTCCAACCCATTTCATGTTATCCCGATACCAAATATACAAACTAAAATCTTTAGTTTTGGTAAAATATTAATAAAATTTAATCATGTAAAAGAAATAACAACCTAACAAGCATAGGAAGAGCACTCACAATGCAGACTCTACCATGTAGTCTAAAAACTATTTATTACCTTGGGCATCGTGGACTTGAGTCCAAATAAGACTTGGAGTCTTGATTTTTTCTCCCTCTTTCTTCCATAAATATTTTTGTCACATCAGCAACACATCAACAAAGTGCAATAAATATGAAGCTAATAAAAAAAGCTTAGACTCTATGGTAGAGTCTCAGATTTAGTGAGTGCCCTAAAGGTTTGGAGTGAACACGTGAACAACTTAACAAGCATGCGAATTTATTCTTGCTTCAAGACGTCGCATGGGATGCGTGATTATTGCAGGAACGCTATCATTTCTGTAAAATATATTTTTCGCTGAGATCGTGGCTGCAATTTGGCCAATGATCTTGGCCTGTTTCGTCACTGATTCGATGTGTTAGCCCAAGAAAACCGTTAAGCAGCCATCACAAACATATGAGAAGAGAACAACAGCGTACGTACTCCATCGGCCAGTACAGTAATTTGTTTAGGTTCCCGTAACCCGACCCTAGCATACAACCCCCAACAAACTGAACAATTTCTTTATAGAAAAAGGCTATGAGGAGTCCCGATGACTTGTTTATCCATCCATCCATCCATGCAACAGCAGGCAGCTGCAGGCTGTAGTAGACTGGCAGTGGTGCAGGTGAGCAGGAGGGTGCCGTGAGGGTATGCATGATGCAAAAGCCATCCAATCCCAGTCGAACGTTTACTTGCACTCCAGTTCTGGTTCAGAGCGCCTGTGCCTGCTGCTGCTGCTGCCACTGCCACCCCGCATTTCCCAAGAAAAGCAATTATTCTGTGTTTAGATCCCAAATTCCTCCCCAAATTTTACTATGCAAAAAGAAGATTCCCCATCACATCCGGTCGGCCGACAATATGTATGGAGTACGAAATATAGGTAAAAAATTAAAATAATTACACAGTTTAGATGTACATTCGAGACGATTCTTTTTGAGTCTAGTTTACGCCATGGTAGGATAATATTTACCACTAACAAACGAAACGTGCTACAGTATACGATGTCACATCCGTGCAAAATTCGTCCCCGAATTCGGGGCCCTAAACGGGGCCTATGCGGGCACAGTGCCTCATGTCATTTCCGAGGCGAAAGCACGTTGCGCCACTGCCGCTGCCATGGTGGTGTGGTGAGCGGTGACAGCCGCGGCCGGCCGGACGGAGCACAGCCGCGAGCAGGTGGAGGAGGTGGCCACTCGGATTAGACCAACAAAAGCCACGAGGGGATGGCAATTGGCATTGGCATTGCACGGCATCTCTTTGAAAGTGGCAAATCCAGGGACGGATCGTCAGATCGGCCATATCTTAAGGGTGGAGGGAACATATGCTTAACGAGAACCCCACTCTCGATCACTCACAACCTGGCGCGGATTAGGCTTTGTGCTAGGATCAAAAGGCCTTTAGCTTTGGGTGCTTTGCTTTCGCTTCGCCCCCAGGTGTGGGTGTGGCCCCATGCATGCACCTGCACCTGCACCTGAACCTGCTGCATGCAATGCTCTGTCACTTGATTGAGAAGTGTTTGTGAGAAGGAAATGAGGAAAGGTCTCTTCGCGCGTTAAAAGCAGAACCTGTCATCACTAGTATACTGATCAGAGATGGATGTGAGCAAAAGCTTTCAAACTTAACAAATCCATAATTCGTTCATAGATATATTTTGTCTTAAGATGTAAAATAGACATAGTATTACAAGCTCATGCGAGTCTCCTGAAGTTGTTTGGTTTAGGTATCGGTAAACTTTGAATTACCGTAACTTAACACTATTTGTAACTTAAACTTTTTTTTCTGTTTTTAAAAAAAACGTGCTATTGCACGTTCTCGAAAAAAATAGACATAGTACAACTCATAGCAGGAGGAAGATGACATATTTTAAGAGAATTTGCACCTGATGTCCTCCTGTGTTGCAGTTGCTCTCAACTTCCAGTCAACGTTGTGTCAAAAAAAAAAAAAACTTCCAGTCAACCGGCCAGAGTGAAAAGGATGTTGGCTAAGCATCAGTGGTTAGTGAAAAGATTTAACCTTAGAAAAAAAAACGTAGAAAATATCTATGATTTTCTAATTTCACCTCTCTATTCCTGAGGAAAGCAACAAAAATTGCCGACAAAAGGAACAAAGCACGCACCTAAACTGGCTGGCACTCTAAGGTGTGCTTAGTTGGTGAAATATTTTGGGTTCGGCTATCTGTAAGACTTTTTGTTTGTATTTGATAATTGTTGTCCAATCATTGACTAACTAGGCTCAAAAGATTCGTTTCGCACTTTTCAACCAAACTACGCAATTTATTTTTTTGTTTACCTATATTTAATGCACCATGTATGCGACAAAAGATTCGATGTGACAGACATAATGAAGCACTTTTTGGGATAACTTTTCACCAAGTGAACATGCTCGGTTCCATCATAGTAAGGACCTGTTTAGTTCCCCTCCAAATTTTAAGTTTTTCCACACCCTCTTAATCACATCAATTTTTGATACATATAGGGAGGATTAAATGTTGGTAATTGAATAGATTAGTTGTAAATCACGATACGAATATTTTGTGTCTAATTAGACTATGATTGAATAATATTTGTCAAATACAAACGAAAGTGCTGACGAAACGAAAGATGCTTACAGCTGCACACCAAAATCAAAACCAAAACACCTACAGCTCCGATCGATCGGTTCCAACACACTCATGCTCGAACGCCAAACGACGCGCTGACGAAACGAAAGATGCTTACAGCTCATCAACTGCTGACATGAGTTAACGTGATCTTGACTTGACAACAGAGCTAGCGTTTCTCCTTTTCACGTCGAACACTAGTACTCCTACTATACAACATGTAGAATGTCCCGGCAGCCTTTTTCCTCTAGCTCCCATGCATGCTCCATGAACCCTGAAGTCCAGTTCTCGCTCCTCCATGAGTGGCAATGATCACCCCGGCCCTGCTTTATCCATGAAGGCCGGCCGGGCAGGGCATGCAGAATCAGAGAGCAATAATCTGCCCATGCACACACACCACTAGTAGAGCCTAGAAAAGAAAGGGGCTTGCAACAGTGCCCTTTTTAAATACACAACACCGGTTGCTGCTTGCTTTCTGCCGAGAAGGAGCTGAAGCTGCAGTAGTCAGTGACGTGCATGGATTCCCTCCACGCAAAAAAGGGCGGGCATGGAGCCCCCCCAGCTGTTATTCTACTCGCCAAAGCGTACGTCAAATCGGCCGCTGCACTGATCATCCCAGGTAACATGGGCTTTTTACCCTGCCCTGGGGAGAAGTGAAAAAAAAAAATCGACTGGACAGCCCCAGATCATGCCCATGTCGCCGCTGGCTAATTGGCTGGTTGTTTAGTTCGTAAATCAAGGCGAAAGCAATGGTTACCAATAGGCACAGCTCAGCCCCTAACAGGAACTGTTAGCGGTTAGCTCTAGCTAGGTGCGGTTGATGACAACGTACGCGTGTGCTGGAACTGCATACTATGCCAAGGTCATGGAGCAGATGGCCAAATCATGGCCTGTCCAAGCTTTAGGAGGCGTACTCCATCTAAGGATGCAAGATCTGGCACAGATTAATACTGCCACCAACCTGCTTTCTTAGTTTAATGGAGTACATGGAAAGGCTAACCACATATATCCAACCATCAAGACAAGGCTACCTGTCCCAGTGTCCACTGTCCAGCAGTCATATTTTAGGGCTACACAATGAAGCTACAATGTAAATTATTGTGAAAAACCATCTGATCGAACCTCCACGAGCACTGTTTTCAACCTTCACTTCAATTGCATGTCAAAGGAATAGTGGTACAATAATGTGTTAACACCTCTTAATCGATCACCTGGATTAGAACAAATAGGGGGTTGGTTCAACTCTACAACATACAACTGCAATAGATGTTCAACGGTATGTCATGCCCTCTATAGCCCCTCACATTGTCAAATATCGACAGCATTCTTGGAGGATGGTCTCTTCGACTGTCCTACCCCTAATAATAATACAATACATGCATGCTGACAACACTTCCAAGACGAGATCAACCAACGAAGTCATGGAGCAAATGGTGGCCACCTATTCCCTTGGTGAAATGACGGTCCTGGCCGCCGCCGAATGACCCCATCACGTAGGCGTCGCTCACGTCCTCCAGCCCAAAAACGGTGCGGGAGATTGAGCGGGAGTGCCGCCGGAAGGGGCTCGGCAATGTAGGTCCTGTTGTTCTGGTGAAGGCCGAGCGTGAGGGAAACGCCGCCTCCGCCGGCAGCCACGCCACCAACACCAATGCCGGCACTGACCGCTTCAGCTTGCTGAGGGTGTGATAGTGCAAGACCGTGGTGCGTGGCGGGGAAACCATTGTAAGCAAAGCTCACCTGGCCTTGCATGTCGTGGGGCATCTGGGAGAGCTCGTCTTGATATGGTGTGATGCCGGAGAGCTGAGGTTTCTTTTCATGCCGCTGCTTTGCCCACGCTGAGAGTTTGAAGGGTCAGAAGGCTTCCCACTGCTGTCCGACGAGTGTTGAATCTGCTGCATGCCGAGTTGACTCTTGTCCACCGATGTGTTCTTCTGCACCTGCCGCATCTCCAGGTTGTGGATTTCTTCCACCATGGGCTTCCAGAGCCGAACCCTTGCATTGATAAACCAATTCGACACCTGCTCGTCGAATTCACAAGCTTAGGGACACAATGACGTTTTAATACAACGATTTGTTTTCAAAGCTCAACATTGCTGGTGGTAAAATTCTAGTGATATTATTCGTTTTAGATTCATGATTATTACTTACCTGGTTCCTTGTTAAGCCTGTCTGTTTAGCCAGCATCTGCTTGTCACTATCAGTTGGGTACCTGGAAAATGACCGCCAAACATTAGAATTAGGTTACAGAACTAAGCAAGCAGAGACAACAGTGCACATGGCATGTGAAAGCAAGTGATCAAACACCAATCAAACAAACTCGCTGCAATAAAATGTTACATGCAACGTGTGATTCAAAAGTCGCTAAGGAGTAATTTGTCAGAAAGATCACAAATGGTCTGATCCTGTAGGTTTGCACAACCAGAACCAAACTCCAATTCTGATGCAAAGCTTTATTTCGAAAAGATGTAACAATCAATCCAAAAATTATGGATGAGGACACAGAAGTTACTGCTCTTAAGGGCATGTGCCCCCATGTGCATCCAACGTTGGATGCACAAGCCCCAGAGGGCGTCACAAAAACAGCAGGAATATGTAATGATGAAATTTCCCTAGATTTTTGTACATGTGTCTACGGTCGTTCCATATAAGGATTTTTGAAGCTGCTGTACAAAGTACAATAAGGATGAACTAAATACTGGGCTCCACGAGGAAATCTAAAACACTGCGCATCTATTGACAATTTGAGTCATTCATATCTAGAGAAAAGAACATAAATCAGATAGTAATGAATCAACATCAATGATATTTCACGAGATTTGCAACTCTAGAAAATTTGAAGAATACTTGTCGTCTGTGAAAACATAACAAGGATTAATCACTGGCAGTGGCCATTGTGCACTTATATATCACTAGCAAAAAGTGAATACACAAGAAAAAAAACTTTCATGTATGGAATTTGGCTATTGGTTTGGTTAGATGTAGGCAGTTATCCCATATCTCGGATCTTTTCATGATTTTGTCACTAATACTAATCATGTTCCTGTTGTGCAAGTAGCATATCATCATGACACCCAATGGTTAACCAGATTGCCCTTAGCATCATAACATAGTAGTTTCAAAATCGAATATGTAGTAAGTACTGTTCCACACCCAATCGACTATATGTATCATGTTTGGGCCCATCATGTTTTGTAATATCAGTTTCATCAAAACCGAAATACAAACAAGATCAGCAGATATGACATTCATATACTTACGGATGTAAGAAGTGCTCGAACAGCCATGAGCGAAGAACAGACACTGCACGCTCAGGAAGCCCTCTTTGAGGCCTCCAAATATTGTGAGGCTGGCCGAACGCGTTCACAGTGTTTCCCCTCATGAGGCCTGCTCCACCACCTATAAGCGCAAAGTTTGTCATATCGTCCTTGCCAATACCATCATTGCCGACGGCCTTGCTTGTGTTCCGTAATTGGCTCATTATCATCCCCTTCAGACGATTGAAATGCTTAGACATTGTCCGAAGAGCCATGGAAGCAAAGGGGCCGCGTTGCTCAGCCCCGCAACAGTCTCAAACGAGGTGATCACAGATTGCAGCTGCTGGTAGTACTGTTTGTATCGCCTGCAAACCTGCAAGGTTCATGTACTCTTCTGAGTTTAAAGGTAGAAGACACACAAAATTTACTACTTACAACTAATAACTACTTAGTGCAGCTAATAAACTCAGGAAGTTCAGCATAGGACATAGCAAGAATTTATTTTCCTCCCGCTAGACAAGACTGCACCAAAGCATGTATGTTCAAGGAATCAAGATGCTAGCACACGTACAGTAGTTTGCCTGGCAAAATTACAACCGTGAACAATAGAATTATTTTAGCAAAAGAGCGGTGACCAGATAAACAGAATCTTTCTGCAGGTTACACTGATGCATATGGCATCCTTTCGAAAGAAGACAAAAACTCTAGGAATCTTATCGAGTAGCAACTTTGAAAAATTTCTACGGGATCGGATAAAACTAGAGAACCCCTGATATATCATGATGTTCCAAGTTCATGCTTTGAACCGCTGAGCAATTCTGTCCATCAAGAACTTGACAGCAAGTTGCTAGTTTTCACAAGGAAAAAAAAAATGATAAGGAACGGAAGCCGCTCAACATGAACAGTGCAAAACAATGATTTGATGCATATAATAACCAAAGAAACATATCCGAAATAAAGAGCCCAAATCACAATCCATATCTACTATCATCAAATCACAAGCACAAGAAATAAGCTGTGCCAGAACAGTAAATAAAGATTGAACCAGGATGTAGGCTCCGTGACGTGACCATGAGGGTGTTCCGTTCGTTAGATTCTTCTCGCCGAAGAAGAAATAATTGCGATATGAAACAAAAGCAGGAAAAGACCGGGTATTTCTTGGAAGGATCATCAAGAAGCTGGGGAAAGGCGGATCGTAGTGATTAACTCACGTCCTCCATGAGGGAGATGAGCCTGGTCTTCCTCCACTGCTGCTCGGCGCCGGAGACAGCGACGGCCTCAGCGGCAGCGCGGTCACCGGCGTCCATGTCATGGTCCACGTCCCCCGCCACGTCCATGGCGTCCATGTCGAGCATGCCCTCGTCGGAGCGCCGGTCCAGGTGCGGTGGCCGTCCACCGACGTCGCAGATCTCCTCGAGCAGCTTCTGCGCGGGGCCCAGGAACCGTGACCGCCCGAGGACGGCAGCGTAGAACGTGAACGGGCCGTACGGCCCCGTGGCTGCCCCCGCGGCGAGCTGCCTCCGCGGCGCGGGCGGAGGGTTGGAGGACGCCGAAGAGAGCGAGAGCGCGAAGTTCTGGCTCGGGATCTGGGCCCCGGCGCCTGCAGGGGAGCGCGTGCGCCACTAGCTGCGCGTGCGCCAGCGTCGGGCTATGCGGCGAGTAGGACGACGTCGACGAGGACGCGTAGGAGTAGAAGGGTGGGGGCGCCGGCCAGGCAGTGAGCGGCGGGGGCGAGTCGGCCGGGTCGGGCGGGAACCGCAGCTTTCGCGGCGGCTGTGCTGCGGCACGTGGTAGAGCTGACCGGCGGCCTGCCCCAGCAACAGGTGCTGGTGCTGGTGCTCGGCGCCGCCGGCCCGTATCCACCTCCCGCCGCCGAGGACATGTCGAGCGCCGGGGTCCGTACGTACGGGCGGGGTCGTAGACGACCTGGAGCGAGCGCGCGGAGAGAGAGAGGCCACGAGCGAAGAAGAGGGCGGCGGCTCCGCACTTTGCGAGCGCCTGGCCGGGGCTGGAAGGGTAGCTGCAGCAGCGGGCAGTACAGGCTGCCCGTGGCTTTGTCCCGCGTCCCGGCCGCGCGCTTTTTGTGCGCTCGGCTCTGGTGGTGTTGGAGCTTTGCTGCTGGGGTGGAGGTGTTGGGTTCCCGGGCGGCTCTACCTCTACCTCGGGACGCCTTTCTTTCTGCAAAGGTGCGTAGCAGATGGGGGAGGGACGGAGGTGAAAAAGAGGGAGGCGCCCGCGACGGCGAGGGGCGAGGCAAGGACGTGAAATGGTGAGCAGTGAAAGCGAAAGACAGAAAGGGTGTTGGTGATTGTCTGCTCGTGTGATTGTGGTGCGAGCTGAGACTGCGAGGAGCTAGGGCGCGGGCGTGCGGTAGAGAGGCTCTGGCTTGGGTCAGGGGCAGCTTATATTTGTTACCCCGGCACCGGGTAACCTGACGTCGCCAGGTGTTCGTGGCCGCTGCTCGCCGGCATAGCAGGCAACGGCGGAAAGTCAAGTGCCCCGGATTTTTTTATATAATCAATTTGTTTTCACAAAGTAAAATCATGAATCCAAATGGATTCTTAGGCCCCGTTTGGATCCGGCCGAATTCTAGAATCCTTCGTAAAAAATCGGCGTAGGTTCCAAAGCGGACACGATTCTAGAATTTTGTAGACCGGATTGCAAAAATCCGAAATCCGAGAGATGGCCCCGTGGCAGATTCTCGAGGGGGCATTTTACGGTTTTACCCCTCATCCATAGCGTTTTCTTGCTGCCCATCATCGTCACTTTCCATCCGTCCGCCCCATCGATCTCTCCTCCTCCGCCGCCCCCCTCCCGAGCTCGCCCCCCATCGATCACCCACCGCCCGCCACCGCCTCCCGGGCGCCGCCCTCCTCCGCTTGTCCTCCAATCCGCCCGCCCCCACCGATTTCCCTACCCCGACCCCAGCTCTCCCGGAGCTCGCCCTCCACCACCATCTCCGGCGCCGCCGTTCCGCACCGAGACCCCAGCACGCCCCCACGCCCCTAATCCGCCATAGCCCCATGGACCACGACGGCGCCCGGCCGCAAACTGAGAAGGTCTTTGGGACTCCAACACGGCGGGCCCAAATCTTGGCCTCGAGTTCTTCTCCGAGCCCCCAGCAGCCTTTGCGTCGCCATCCTCGAAAAACGGTTGGAAACAAGCAGAAAAACCTTATATTTTCATTGGTAATGCTAGGCATCGCCCGACGGACCATACGAATATCGGACAGCCGCGTGGTCACGCCGCTCGGCCCGCCCGGGTGACATTAATAAAAAAAGAAAAAATCTATTCCCTCACCCCCTCTCACACTTATACACGACTACATGGTGCTCACGCCCGTGTTTCTACCCAGCCCAACCCCAGCGACGCACGCCATGACTCCCTAGCCGCCGGTGACCTCACGCACACCCAGCGCGCGCCTTCCCCACCTCGAGTCCTCTTACACCACCCCCGGTGGCTCCTTCTCCCACCCCCCAGCGGCGCCGCCACCCCATGCCCTACCCGGACCCCCAACCCGGCTTCCCTTCTCGGTACGGCTTCCTCCCCAACCTTCGACGAGGCTTCCACCCCCATTCCTCTCCTTAGCGAGCTCGAGCACGCAGGCGGAGCTCATGCGGCTACCCCGAGCCCGACGTGCTTCTCCACCCATACACGCCTCCCCAACCCCCGACGGGCAGCCATGAGCGGCCTTCTAGTGGTGGATCCATGGAGCAACCCTGTGCATCCTATCTTTCCCCTCCACCCTCTTTCCTCCTCATCTCGCGGTTGTGGTGGATTTTGCGGCGTTGTTGCGGTCAGCTTAAGGAAGTTTCAATATGTATTTGTCGATGTTGCAGTTGTCGTTTTGAAATGTTGCAACATATGTTCTTTGAATGTTTGAACAAATCGATTTTTGAGATGTTGCAACATGTTTTTTTCGGGTGTTGCAACTGTCAATTCAAGATGTTACATCATGTGTTTCCTTGCAATAGTCAATTTTAAGATGCTGCAAATGTCGATTTCGAGATGCTGCAAACATATTTTTTCTCGATGTTGCATTAGGCATTTTAAGATGTCTCAACAATTGATTTCAAGATGTTAAGTGTCGAATGTTTCAACTTGCAACCCCAATCCAATCCGACGCGGTGCCCTCTCCCCCTCCCCTGCACAGGACAAGAACATGGACGTGGCACGAGAGACAAGGATACAGACCTTGTGGATGTGGATGCAGAGGCTGGCAGGAACGCGTTAGGGTGCGGGTGTTGTTTGCGGGGCGTTCGTGTACAGGGGAGAGGCAAACGTCTGATGGATTTCTTTCAATCGAACTTCCTAGGGCCAGCACTACCGTTTTTTAAAACAAACTAGATAAATAGCCCAATTGGCCAGGCGGAGGGCCCAAGAAAGTCAGCTTAGCCGGTTATACGATCCGGCTAAGCCAGTTTTCTTGCATCGACTCCAACAAGGGTCCAAATCAGCTCTGGCTCCTGTTTTGATATGGGAAACGTGCAAAACACATCTTGTATATGATTCCTAATTGGAAACTTGTAAATTCGTGTGTGAACTCAGCCATACTCAGCCATGCTAGCCCTTGATGCTAGCCCTTGTAAATTCGACGTCAATAGTATATGCACTTTTAGAATTTAGCTTGGAATCACTTACGAGCCAAAGCTGTGTTTAGTTCATGAAAATTTTCGAGGTGAAAATTTTTTTTGGTGTCACATTGGATGTTTGACCATATATCGAAAGGGTTTTTAGAGACTAATTAAAAAAATTAACCTTAATATCTTGACATGTAGACCGAGACTAATCTTTTTGGCTATAATTAATCGGTTCTTAACACATGTGGGTTACTGTAGCACTTACGGCTCATTGAGTAATTATGCTCAAAAGATTCATCTCGTCGTCTACATCCAAAGTGTGCTATTAGTTTTTTTTTTTTCATCTACATTTAATATTGTATGCATGTGTCATAATCATTTGATGTGATAGGTGAAAATTTTTGGGGTGAAAAATTTTAGAACTAAGCATAGGTTTTATTCATGGTTGTCTGTGAGAGTCTATTTAGATTATAACTGAATTGTAATAATCTAAAATATGAATGATATTATAATATATGGATTATGGATAGTATGAATGATACTTATATTATACGGATTATGTATTATAGTAATCTAGATTTGTGAATCTCTAGTTTACATACATGGATTATTATGTTAGTTAAAATAAAATAAACCTATAATATAAATAAGTTTGAGAGAGATTATAGTATTATTATAGTTTAGGTGGTGGATTATTATAATGTTTGGACCACCTTTAAGTTATTTATCTTGGTTAGGTTCTTACAGCCTTAAGGACATGTTTGGACCGCAACTAGATTACGGAGTATTATAATCTTAATTACAATGTTTTGCTTATTAAATTATAAAAATCTGAGTTGTTTGGATTCATGAATTTTTATGACTAATTATTCTAGAATGAAGTGAAAAAATACTCGTTATCACCATAAAACTGTCGAGACCGATTATAGGATTATTGCAATCTAGTGTTTTTTTTTTTTTTTCGAGACCGCGCCGCTTGCGCCGTATATCCTTAAGCGAGTAATCTAGTGTTTTAATTATATATAATAATCCATTTCATAATCTAACATTCATAATTAAGATTATGTTTATATATCCTTGTGATTATAGTAATCAGATTATGTAATTAAATTATGATCCAAATAGGATTGATTATATGATGGATTGTTATAAGTAAAAATTTTATCTCCATAATTTAATCAAGGCGTCGTCTAGCAACATGCCCCTCGCAAAGACACCTCCCCAGCTCATACCGCCGACTCCATCGCCACAACCTCCCCTCACCATGTCTCCCTCCATCTAGCTCCCATGGTCGGGCCTCTCAAACCTCCGCTTCGAGTCGGGACGTCTCTTCTCGGATTCAACATGTCGGTGTTTTTTGGTGTTTCGTTGTCTTCGGTGGGATCCCCCAAGAGCTCCTTCAAACCGGTGGCAAGCTTCGGTCGCTCCGCCATTCGTCTCAACAATGATTCGGTCGGCCTCATCTTGCAATCCCTGTCGGGTGGTGAAGCTAAGGATTTTCATGTTATTACCCTTTCGGGATGGATGTTTAGTTTCTCTATTTCTTGCAAAGTGATCGGTTTCATGATTTATAAACTCAAATCTTTCTCTTGCAAATCCTTTTTCGCTATTCCTCCACCTTTGGGGTGGAGGAGGCCCAAACTGGATCAGAGATTATGATCTTTGGATTCTAGAGCAAGAAAAAGAGTGGATCCATATTGGATCCAAAGGGAAACCAGTTAAGAGCTATGCTGATGTTGTGTGTTTCCAAGTCTCCTACTGCTAAGTGTGTTTTTAAAAGACTTGCTTTTCTTGCTAATTATCATGAAAATTATCTGGTGTTGACACTGCTTAACGACATCACTAATATAGCTCTCTAGCACTTCAAATGCTACGGCCAAAAAAAATACTTGAACGATGCTAGGTGACAAAGCTATAAAAGCAACGACCCCAAACAATGCTGGTATTATAACAATCATAAAGTCACTTATACACTAGTCAAAGGATAACCTATACTTCTAGTCAAGAAGGGTGTCAATCCACTTATGCAACTAGAAAGTATAACATGACATTAAATAATATGACTAGGCAGGATATAAAATAAGATAAAAAATATAGAACAAGACTCGCAAGCGGACGTAATAATCTATACCATTGTAGCATTTTAGAGTATACGAGTGTCGAATCCACAGGGGAAAACAGCTATCACTACTTAATGCTAATACTAATATAGTCCTTATATATGGAATGTCTATAACCAATAATGATAATGCTTCTACTCAACAACGGGGTAAATGTCACATGAAATAATAATGAATAAAATAAAGATATATATGATAAATGAAGCTCAATAAATGATAAGTACAGGGATCAAGCCATCATGAAATGATAAAATATTCTAGTCTAAGGACTCACGTGGGGCAATATAAGGAAAACTTAAGTGTAACTATCATCACATGTTATTGCTAGACTCTAATTAATGCAAACATCTAGTTATCATAGCTACTACTTATTCTTCATAACAAACTTGGATCATCAACTAGGAAGGATTCAATAATGAGATCTTCACCTTCTTCGCGACACACCGACCTACCGTTAACTACATGTAGAGGGAGGATTATAGAAGACTCAATAGAGCTGTCACCTCTACGAACTACCTCAAACCTCGGCATATATAGTGGGCATTTGCAAACACAACATATATAAGCACCACACTTACATAAGTTATAACACCTATCTTGCAGGTTACAAGATGAGGGTTATACAATCCTAAGCATGCAATCCATAATAAATAAATAACTCTACTAGACATATTAAAGCAAACAATAAACAAAGCAAATGATAATATAATAAAGATAAAGAACAATATCATAGATGATCAATGAGTAATGAATATACCAAAGATATAAATATACCAAAGAGTATAACAATGTACCTATGAACACCTTGACGTAGACCAAGCTCAAGCCTTCCTATGCTTGGAACTCCTCGCTAATCTATTGCTAAGTAGCTAATCTCTCTAGATCTAGAACTATTCTGAGGAACTCGGGTTTCGATCTTCGTACTAAATTAGGGGTTTCAGGGGTAGCCCCGCCCCTTCTTTTATAGCCCCATATGATGAATCTCGGCCCTTGGATCAAACCGACTTGATTGGACGGACTAGATCAACTCCATAGGTCGGTTGTAGGAAGCTTCCAAAAGATGGACACGTGGAGCCACCGGGGGTGCCACGCGGCACCCCCCCCCCGGTGCCCCAGGCCCCACCGGAAGGGTGTTGGGCTCAAATCTTGGAGTAGGCAACTCTCCAACCTAAACAAACTCATATACAATTGCAACGGGTACTCTTACTTCTAGATGGACTAGAAGACCAAAGAACCCTATCAAGGTTAGAAAATTCCTTCAGAAGATTAGTAAAGTCTCATCCGAACAAGTCGCTTGAATCTAAAAGACAAGATCTTGGAGATAGAGAAACACAGCCAGGTGGGTGCAACTTGGAGATGAAAATACTCACTTGTTTCATGTCATGGCAACTTTAGCACATAAAAGAAACTTCATTGTATCCATAGCAGATAATAGTGGCACTTTGATTACTAACGATGAGCAAAAAGCAAATTTGCTATGGCAAGCTTTCAAGGACCGGCTTGGAACTAGCATTTTTACAGATCCACCTTTGATCTATCACAACTCATCACCAGTCACGATCTCAACCACCTTGCTAGTGGGTTCAATGGAATGTTTATCAAGAAATGTTGTCATATCATTAAAGATGACTTCTCCAGGCTATTCCATGACATCAACAATCTAAATATTGACATCTCCAGTATTAATGCTTCACTAATAGCCTTGATTCCAAAAAAGGACAACCCTGAGACAGTTAATGACTATAGGCCAATCTCACTGATGAACTACTCCCTAAAGTGCATTACTAAACTGCTCTCATCAAGATTGCAAAGAATCACTATAGATGTTGTCCATACCAATCAATATGGTTTTATAAAATGTAGAACAATACAAGACTGCTTGGCTTGGTCTTTTCAGTTCTTACATATTTGCCATCACTCCAAAAAAGTAGTCATCCTCAAACTAGATTTTGAGAAGGCATTTGATAAGATTGAATATCGGTCATTCTAGATGTCATGACCCACAAAGGTTTTCCTTCAGGACGGATCAACTGGATAAGAAACATTCTTTGCCCTGGCACTTCTTCAGTGATTCTAAATGGGGTTCCTGGCAAACCATTTAAATGCAAGAGAGGGGTAAGGTAAGGTGATCCTCTATCACCTTTGCTATTTGTCTTAGCAGCATACCTCTTGCAAAGTGTAGTCAACAGAGCCTGGAGAAATGGTGACCTCAAACACCCAATCAGTGATAACTTTCCTAGAGACTACCCAATTATTCAATATGCTGATGATACTCTGTTGGTCCTTTCAGGAGATGAGACAGTCCTACTAAACCTCAAAGGCATGCTTCAGAGCTTCTCAGAATACACTGGCCTTCATGTCAACTATGCTAAATCCAATCTGGTGCCTATTAACATGGATGCAAACAGAACACTTTTGTTGGCAAACTCCCTAGGGTGTCAAGTTGGGCAATTATCTTTCACATATCTTGGACTACCCCTTGGGATTACAAGACCCACTTTTGCTGAGTTCACCCCCATGCTAAATAGAATGGAGAAGAGAGTTTATGGCATCAGTAAACTCCTTTCTTACAATGGTAGACTGATAGTTGTAAATTCTGTTTTCTCTGCATTGCCAACTTTTTATTTATGCAGCCTAAAAATCTTACCAGAGGTGATCAAGCAAGTTGATATCTATAGAAAACATTGTCTATGGGACAAAGGAGATATTAATAGAAAAGGTGGTTGCCTGGTAGCCTAGGAGGAAGCTTGTAAATTCAAAGAGCAAGGAGGACTGGGTATCATTGACATCAAAAAGCATAATGAGGCCCTTCTTATGAAGTTCCCGGACAAGTTTTTTAAACATTCAAACATCCCGTGGGTCAGCCTTACCTGGTCAACTTTGTATAGAAATGAATCCAGTCCACCTCAAGGCAGAAGCCCGGTTGGTTCCTTTTGGTGGAGAGATGTGCTCAACCTCTTTGACATATATAGAACCTTTGCAATATGCAAACCAAACAAAGGCAACTCAGTCATGCTTTGGTCAGACATATGAGTCGATCAACAGCTTAGTATGAAGTACCCTGAATTGTTCTCTTTTGCCAAAAAGCCAAAATGCTCAGTGAGATTCCTTCTAAACAATGAGTTAGAAAGAGTTTTCAGTCCCATGCCTCTGCCTTTTGAAGCTGCAAATCAGTTGCATGAACTCCTGAACCTAGTACAGGATGCATCATTGGACAATAACCTCAATGACCGGTGGTCATACCGTTGGGGATTATATAAATACAGTAATAAGAAGGTCTATTCCATCCTCGCATGGTGACAGTCTTTGCTTCACCCCTCTTCAAATGGCTCTAGAATTTGAGTAACACCGGTAACCGTAAATTCTTTTCTCTGGCTTCTCTTGAGAGATCGTTTAAACACCAGTGAATTTGCTAAGAAGAAAACATATACTCCCTCCGTATTGAAATAGAAGTCGTTTTGGAAAAGATTTGGGTCAAACATTGGGAATATAAATGGTGAATAATTTTTAAGTCATTGAGTTTAGAAATGTGAAAATCATATAAATAGATTTGTCTTGAAAATTACTTTCATAAAAATATACATATATAACTTTTCAATAAATATTTTTATAGAAAAAGAAGTCAAAGTAGTGTTTTGGAGACCGTGTCATTTGTCCTAAACTACTTCTATTTCAATATGGAGGGAGTACTCCTTAGTGACTACAGTTGTGTTCTATGCAATCAAGGTGTTCAGGAGTCAAACTCGCATCTATTCTTCCATTGGTCGTTCATCAACAAAGCTGTTGGAATTTCATCTCCATAAACTGGGATCTAAATTTGCCAACTCTAGACATGATCCTACAAGGCGTAAGAGACTTAACAACAAAATCTTCACTGCTGGTCTATTTGGAAGGTAAGAAACTCAATCATCTTTAATAATGGCACAAACAACATTGAAAATTGGAAAAGAGCTTTCAACACGAGCTTGATTTGGTTTGTATCAAAGCCAAGCATCAAAAGAAACTTGCAATCGGTGTCTAGAGAGATCGAACTTATAATTTCTTTTTATGTGTTTCTTTGAGCCTAGTTGCTCAGAATCGTATGTACATAAACATTCTTTCATTTAATAGAAAAGAACCAAAAAAAAGGTAGGGGACTCCCCCCTACTGACCCTTTCAAAAAAAAAGTGGCCAGTTTGGTGCTTATATTTATTTATGGCTAAAATAAGTTGAATCCAACAATTAAATGATATGCTTTTCTAGAATGTCTGTACACTAAGCGCTTTGCGTAGACAAGTCATTACAAAACAAGTGAGTAGCTTATAGGGGGATTATTGGTTCTGAAAGTCCAAGTTATCCCATAAATGATTGTCCATCTCATCAAACTAAAGAATAAATGATTATCAAACGTCATAATTAATACGAGGGACTCGAACACTTTGTGATAATTATAATTCATATAAGTTGAATCCAACAATTAAATGATATGCTTTTCTAGAATGTTATACACGAAGCGCTTTACGAGACAAGTCATTACAAATAGTGAGTAGCTCATAGGGGATTATTGGTTACGAAAGTCCAATTTATCCCCTAAATGATTGTCCATCTCACCAAACTAAAGAATAAATGATTGTCAAACGTCATAATTAATACAGGAACTCGAACACACCGATAATTATAATTCATAATCTTGGTTATAATAATCATATACATAATTTGATTATAATAATCCAATTATCATCAAAAAGGCCCTTAATTATTTTAGCCGATTATTTTTTTTAAAACGGGAGGGGAAGCCCCTATTGTAAATTTATTAAACCGAGAAGTAGGTCTTTACAAATGAGGTTCGAGGATACAAAGAAAGAAACAAAAGAAAATTAAAAAAGATTACACGTAGAGGTCGATCCATAAATCTAAGTGCACCGAAAAGAGAGGGCTTAGCTCGAGCTTAACTAGAGCTATGTTCATGCTTAAAGGTTCTTTTAACATAGAGAGCGAGGGAATGTGGAATGTGTTTAAAGATCAAATCATTTCTGGTTGTGTCCAAATGGCCCAAAACATTGATGTCATTACTTCGAAGAAGACTGGGCTTTGAAGTTGGGTCTTGAACCGCATAAAGGAATCCATAATGCTTGGCTGAATGAGATGAGCAACTCCCAAGAGATTCCAGCATGACATTGCAAAGGGACAGTGAAGAAAAAGATGTTGAATGCTTTCTTCGAATCGAGGTGACAGAGCACACAACCTGTAATCACCTAGAATCGTTTTTCCTTTTAAGTAACTCTCGTGTACTAATTCTCTCTTGCATAACTAACCGTAAGAAAAACTTTCTCTTGGGTTGATAGGCCAATTTCCATAACCATTTGAAAATGGCGGAGACAGAGATTTACCCCCTTAATCGAGAGTAAATTTTGCTTGAGGAAAAGAGATTGGATCCCCAAATGTAAGACCAAGTGCAATTGCTGAAGGTACTCTGAGAGGTCTTGTAACTGAGTGAAAGCCAAGGGAGATAAGGGTAGGTGAAAGTGGTCTGAAAAATTAATGTTTTCCATAAAGCTCTTAATTGAAATACTTGCATCTTTTGCATAGGAGAAAAGTTCCGCCATTGCTAACTGAAACAATCTTCCATTCCGGACATCATACCAAAAGAAAGTGGTGGACCCATCTCGCAACGGTGGTTGAAGCTATACCTTTAAAAGTGTCAAGAAATTTATAGATATCCTTCCACCAAAATGAGCCTTTTCTATTGAACAAAGGAAGAGATCTATGCTGATAGTGAGTGTTCCAGATAAGATGTACCCAAGGCACATCTAGTCTATTGAAGAACTTGTGTAAATGCTTGAAAAGGAGGCTTTGATTCTGAGTTTGTAAATCAATAGCACCTAAACCTCCATTTTTTTGAAGTACAAACTAATTCCCATGCTGGCTTTGAAGGTTTCTTGCTATTGATATTTGATCATCTCCGTAGACAAGGTTTCTTTATTGCTTGTGGACCTAAGAGATTACAGACCCCTTACTTTTATAGTCCGACTAATGAGACTTGTAAACCAAGCAACCTCTAAAGGTTTCCTTATAGAGTTGGAATACCTTTTACAAGCAATCCTATTTATTTTCCTAATAAGGGTCTTCCTTATAGATTGGAATATCCCCTTGCACACTAAAAGTTCTAAGATAATCCTAACCAAACTCTTTCTTTATTTCCGCATTAATTACCGAAGAATCCGCGGAGGGGAGGAGGTGGCGATGGTGGCACGCGCCCTGCCTGGTGGCGCGCTGCCTGCCCCCGTTGGGCCTCGTGGGTCTATCATCCTAGGCCCTATCTCCCGGCACGTGACAGATTTGCATATCTATACCTACTAATAAAGAGAGAAAATTTCAGTACTACCACTTTTTTCACCTTTTTTTTCTGCCCCTGTTTTTCTGCCCGTGCAAATATTATAATTTCCTCTTCGGTCACAAAATTGGAGCACCAGCGGATGGAATCAAAATCCAAATTGGATTACAAACGTATAACACAACAAAGCATGAAAGAACATGACAAAACGGATTTCAAGATAAATATTGAAAAAGAACTCTAAAATGTTACGCCAAAGCAAAACAAGAACTCGGAGTGGCCATGCGAACTTTTTTTATCTACCAAAAGAAGCTGTTCTTTCACATGTTTTATCCCAAACGTTTTATAGGAGTTCGATTCTAAAATAATTTATAACGTGACCATTAAAAATTAAAATCTTCAAGTCCACCGTGCACATCACGTCTCCAAACTCGGTATAAAAAATGTGTTCTAATCCAAAGACAAATTAAAACACATGTCATAGTTATCTATACCTACTAATAAAGAGAGAAAATTTCAGTCCCAACTCTTTTGCGCCACCGTTTCGCCCACCGTTTTCTCGCCTTCGGCCGGTTTAAGAGTCCGTCTAAAAATACCGCTATTCTTTTTACGGACGCTAGCCTCCCGAGTGGTACTCGCTCATCGCCCCTCCGTCCGTCGCCGCCGCACGCCGAAAGAAAGAGAGGGGAAGAGAGAAGGGAAGGAAGAGAAGGAAGGGGAAGGAGAAGAAGGGAACGCCAAAGAATGGTTTCGCGGGCGCGCATGGCCGCAGCATGGCATGGCGCAGCTCCGGCGTGGGAGCTACTCTCGCGGTAGGCCGGGCCGAAGCGCTGGGCGCCGGGCGGCGTGGAGGTCCGATGGCGGCGGTACGCCCCAGTGCGGCTAGGGCGGCGCCGTATGGGCGTCGCGTGTCTCGCGGCCATCACGAATGGGAGCACCGCGGCGGCGGCGCCCAGGCGATGTGTGAGCTCCTAGCGACGGACAACGGCAGGGGAAGCGCCTATGGCGGTGGAGGCATGTTCGGTAATAGCTCATCCAGCCCTAGCCTCCCCTCCATCACATCCATGGACGGTCGGGTGTGCCCTCGCCTGAGCATGGGCCTTACTGACGGATGGATGGATAATTCTTGAGTCTTTTTTCAATTTTCATTCATTCATTCATTCATGCATCTACCGTCGGCCGGCGGTCGGCACCACCATTGATGGATTGTTGGTAAGAGCGAACTCCATCCATCAATCAGTTCCTGATCCGTCCAAGCTATGATTAGCGATTTTGTGTGATTACCGATTTTTAGCCCGAGGGATTAGGGAAGGAAGGGTGATTAGA
Organism: Hyparrhenia diplandra; assembly: GCA_015847255.1. NCBI lineage: Eukaryota > Viridiplantae > Streptophyta > Magnoliopsida > Poales > Poaceae > Hyparrhenia > Hyparrhenia diplandra. The sequence goes on from JADLZK010006046.1 coordinate 65,191, forward strand.
TTTGTTGCTTAGTTGGGGTTTTAGATGATTCTGCCACGGACTCCAAAATCATCGACTGACAACAACCGTGCAACTTTTAAAGCTCCAAGGTTCACATGAAGGTACCAACGTCATGGACACACGAGTATCAATATGTACATGCACGAGATAGCATGGACAAACATGGACAACAACCTATATATCCTTTTGACTTAACATTTGGCAGATGAACAAGAACAAGATATGAATCCAGATTAGTATACAGTAGTATTACTTTTAGAAAAAAAGAAAAGCTTATAAATGAATAAAAAAAAGATTTACCTATTTTAACAAATATTATTTTTAATCAACAATATATTCAAACATTGCACTTAACTCTCATGCATATAATTCATTTTTGTAAAGAGAGTCCAGTGTTGACTGCCAAGTAAAAAGAAAAGAAAAGCAAAGAGAGAACGTTATGTTAAATAATTAATAACTAAGAGACCTAGAGTTTCTTAAATATTTTAGAAAGATATCAAGTTAGTTTTATAAATACTAAGTGCCTCTGATAGTTCTTATTTTTAGAAAAAAAAAACTCAGAAAAAAAAGAATATGCGTTCAACTCTTTTCTTATTTTTAGACAAAAAAATAACTTTAAAAAAAGAATATGTGTTATATTGTAGATTTCCTTTACCCGTAGCAACGCATCGGGCATATTTCCCTAGTATAAGTTATAATCATAAAACATGGCGTGCAAAGGGCAAAAAGTCTAATGGGATCCGATGGACCCATTATATCTATCACGGCCATAAAAGTTAGAGTAGCGAAAGGTGCAAAGTGTTTTCAAAACAAACTGAATATAGAGCATTTCCATGGTTCGTAGACCTCCCCATGGTAATGCTACATTACTAGTCATTAGAATATAAACTACTATTTCTCATCTATCTCTCCACTCTTGTGCTACATTATCATTTTGCTCAATTAACATTCTAATTGTTGAATATAAACTATTTTTTCATCTCTTAGTTCTTGTGTACATTATCATTTTATATTTAATTAAAATTTTAACTTAATTAAAAAATATAGAAAGCAACCAATCTTCCACGTTGGGAAGAGTACGTGTACGCATCAACCAACGGGACGGGTGATCCCAGCTGGCCCATTAATAATTGGACCCCCAAATAAACAATCGGGCATCCGTCTTTTTTTAGGCGAAATCGGGCATCCGTCTGGGTCCCCATCCCACCACCGACGCGACGTAACATTGCACAGCGCTGGCCTAGGCCCGTCTCCGTCACGGGACCCTTCTGGACCCACGGCAAATGCCAATGACATGTGGGTCCCAGTTCCAGCGGGAGCAGTAGTGGTACTACGGTATGGCGTGGGGCGAGGATTGTCACGTACTCCCTCCGTCCCAAAATAACCGACGCGTTTTCCCCGGTAAACATACGCCGACAATTATATACTAAAAAATAGGATTAATATTTATATTACATAATTAGTATCATTGGAAAGATCTTTTGATCTAGTTTTTAACAAATTTATTTAGAGATTTAAATCTTCTACTATTTTCTACAAATCGAAATCAAAAGTGTGGCAAGTGGAAAAACCTAAAACATCGTTTATTTTGAGACGGTGTGAGTACTGTAGATTCCCCCGGGATACGGTCGTCACGTCGAACGGGTGTCAGTCGCGGTCCGGGATGGGACGCGTGTCACGTCCCGATAGGGGGCAAGGCTACCTGCTGCTATACGGGCGAGATACGGTTGCTGCGACGCCAGAGATTACGATTGTGTTTAGCACCCAAACTTTCTCTCCAAATTTCACTACGCAAAAAGAAGATTTCCCATCATATCAAAATAATACCGCACATGCAACGAGTACGAAATGTAGGTAAAAAAAATAAACTAATTACACAGTTTAGATGTACATTACGAGACGATTCTTTTGGCTGGGCCACGTCATGGTAGGATAATATTTACCACTAACAAACGAAACGTCCACATGATGCTTTCGATGTGACATTCCTCCAAAAATTTTGCACCAAATTTTGGTATCTAAACACACCCACAGTGTACGTAGGAGTACGTACTGTACGTGTGTATACTGTACTGGTGGACGTACTAGATGCAGAGGTGAGCTGAGCCTACAGTCCTGAGAGGTGACGTCCCTGCTGTTTCCATTTAACGTCACGTCCATCGATCCATCACGAAAGCGAGAGGAGTAAGAGTGGGCACTACTACAGGTACTACTGGACTGGACGAAGGAACCAGTCCTCCGTGCCGTGCCCGTCCGTGGTCGAGCGCTTTGCTTTCGTTGGTACTGTAGGCTTATCGGTGCTGATAGTAGCATAAAATCGTCACCGGAGTATACGGCGTCGTCATCGTCCTGAGTCCTGGCCCTGGCAAGGCAAGGCGTGGAGGCAATAGTGGAGCAACAGTTCCGGGCACGTGGACGGGCGGGAGTACCGGCCCCATGCAGTGTGCAGCCGCTAGCGGCATGCACTGTGCGCCATTGCTGCACCCTCGTTCATTCATTGGCGCCCGGCGAGGAGGGGCCTCAATGGGACGGACGCCTGGTGCACCGCACCCGTACGCCCGGCCGGCGGTCACCGTGCGGCCGGGCGTCCTCTCGGTCGACTGATGACTGATCACTGTGTGCCGCACCGCACCGCGGGGCTCGCAGCAGTGCAGCACGGAGCGAGACAGACCAATCATGCGTCAGGACTAGAGCTCGGAAACCTACATGTACGGTAGCCGAGTGTTTGGTGATTTGTCCTCGAACCCTCGATGTGAGGGTTTCTTTGGCCAGTAGTTTCATGTTCATGTTTGCAAGATTTTCTGACAGTGCATGCAAACAGTGTGAATAAGTTTTATATTTATAAAATTTTATCATATCTCTTTATTATAATATAATAAATTAATATATCATGTCATTGAAAGTAATCTTTATGTAATATTATTTTTGAGAGAGCATGTACTATTATTACTAGCAAATTTGCCGGTGCGATGCAACGGGAGAAAAATCTATACATATCAATGGAAAACAATGAGAGAAATAATACGTATGTATTTATGCTTTATCATTTTTATAAAATCCCAAGTCTATAATTTATTTATTATATTGAGAACTCATAAAATATCTAATTCTAATATCTAGTGCAGCATATATATATTCGTAAAAAATACGTGAATGGTAACGAACAATGGACGATGCGGCGAGCGGACTTGCAACCTTTCCACTGCTCGTAAACACCACCCCACGCTGCTCCAGGTGGTTCCGCTGCCTGCACGGACGGGTACGTCGTCTAGTTGTCGGCCAGGTGCCACTATGCCTCTCGATGTCTTAGTCGGCGTCGTCATAGATCCTGATGTGCACGCGCCCGGAGATCCCCCGTGTTCAACGCGCCGCAGGTACCCAGCCGGCGGGAACTCGCAGCGAGGTGTACGCCTCAGGTGCAGCTAGCGGCTTCCCAGGCCCCCTGCGGATGTTGTGCTTGCTAATAGCCTGTTGTTATTCCTTACCAAGAAAACTCACTGCTGTAGTTTCCGGCCATTGAACTTGAACACCGATCAGCGATTGCAGATAACGTGATGTTTTTTTACACCCCCACAGAATTGCCACACAGTCACAGTGCAAGTAGCTAGAGCTATACCGTTTCTGTCCTGCTGCGGCAGCACAAAGGGCCCGGAGATTCAATACGCTTTGTGTGACTGTGTCGTCGTACATGTCATGTGTCGTCGTACAGGCAGGCGCACCACCACCACCCGTGCCTCAGCGACCGGCCCGACGGTCACGGACGTCGCGCAGCGAGAGCTCGCTGTAGCAGCTGGCTGGCCTCATACGCCTTCACTCCAGGCAGGCACTGCACGCACGCACCACCGTGCGCGCGCTGGCCCAGTGAGTGCGCCTCAGGAGCATTCACAGGGGGACGACGCTGTCGCTCGCACGCAGGGCGTCGCAGCGAAGCATGCTGTAGCCGTCCGGGCGTCCGGCCATGACCATGAACGCATCCATGCATGCATGCACACAGCGGCAGGCCGGCGGGGTCGCCTCGCCCTGTTTCTCTCTGCCCCGCAGCCGGGCCAGCGGCCATTGGCGTCTTCCGGCGAAACCATGCGCAAAGGGCCCGCCAAGTTAGTGGCGCGGTCGGTCAGAGACAGCATGCAGACACCGCCACGAGGGGGAGCCTGGCACCGGCGCCACACGTCTGTTCGGGCGGCGTGGACTGATCGCCGGCGTGGCGCAACTGCGGCGACGCACGTACGCACGCATCAATCTTTGCTTCAACGAGCGCCAGGAGACGACGACGACCAAGATCTCTGAGAGAGAAGGTGTGGAGCAGAGGTAGGCAGAGGCGCCCGAGTTTCCCGTCGAGCCCATGACGCGACCACCGAGGCAGGCAGGCATGCCAGACCATATGGCCCATGGAGCACGGACTGTCCGTGTCTCGTTGTGTGTTTGTGCATGCATGGATGCGGGGTCGTCCTTGTGTGATCATCAATGGTTAATCGATGGATCGCCGATTGGGGTGGGTCAGGTGTGACAGTGTACGTGAGCCTGAACTGAACGGAGGCCATGGAGCTGTGGAGCCTAGGACCCCGTACATCTCGTCGTTTCCTTGCAAAGGGCGGCCGGCCCGAATTATGAGCCTTTGGGTACAATATTTTTTCACTCACAAGTCACAACAAAAAACAACAGTCAACAAAAATCATTAATAACTTAACTTTTGAGGGTCAAGTACTCTTACAAGACAACAACTTCTTGTGCATGAAAACGTGATTCGGCGTGATCTCTAAAAAAACAATTTCTTATATACGTGTATTTTTGCAATACCATTGCCACGTAATTTTTTTTCTCGTCCATAACTGAACGTTTTACTTAATTTCCTTCACCTTAGGGGTGTTTGGATTGGGTATAGTCATTTTTTATCTAGTCACTTTTAGTCACCTAAACTCCAAATATAGTAACTAAAAACTCAAGAAGTGATTAAAATATAAAAGTCGAGGATACCCTAACTTATGGTAACTAAAGTGCTCCCTCTCTTGGACCATATGGCGGGCTTTATCTTTCTCCTCCCTCTCCCTTCTTTGGTCCCCTTTTTAGTCCCTCTATCCAAAGGAGGCGTGATTATAAAGTTTTAATTAGGTAACTAAAAGTTTTAGTGGGGTGACTCCAAACACGCTCTTAGTACTTCAAAACATGTCATTACTACACAACACAATTGTTTTCGCCGCCATACTAAAAAAAATGTTTTCGCCGCCAGCTCTCTTAACCCCTGATCACGGCTAGTTTTAAAAAGACGCAATGAAAAGTGAAGTTCATCGCCACCACTTACAAAACCGGTAGTGCGAATCAACTAAAGAATAAAAATCTTGTAAAAAATAAAAGAATAAAAAAACACCTTGACTATCGGCCTCCTACACTACCACTGCCACTGACGCCCAATGAGCTCGCACTACATTTTTTTATCCGAATCTCACCAAGCACTAATTAAAGAGCATCTCAAGGGCTTGGCTTTGGTGCACTTCAGACCAAGTTCTTCCTTGAGCATTCTTTTCAAAAAAATGATGCTTCTCTGCCCATTGTCAAAAGAAAATGTTGTTTCTCATCCTCCAAATTATCGAGCAGGCTGTGATAACTATTTCTCTAAAGTTGACATTGCTAAAGTCAACTCTTCCCACAAAATCCCATCCAATGGGTTGAGATTGAGGTTTCAATTGATTGGATTGGTATCCCAACAATCTTTACTAAAGGGACAATGGAAAAAAAGAGATGAAAACTAATTTCTTCAGTGAGAACACAAGTATAATCATCCAAATTTCTAATCTTTTGTGCTTAACAAATTTCTTGTGTGTTCACCCTATCTCTCGAAGCAGCGTAAAAAGAATTTGTGATTGCCTAGCTCGCCTTTGCATTAAAAGCCACCACAACACTTGGGAGCGACAACTCGTTGAAAGCCGCCACCACAGAGTAGCACATCATCATCAAGGCCACTTGCCCTTGGCGGCCATCACCGCCGCCCATCAACTACATGTCTAGTTCTTGGTTCTCGCTAACAAGAAGTGTAGGTGGTCGGTGTACCACGGTCACGCGATGTCGACCGCTAATGTGTGCAACGATGGCCTAGCTCTAAGGACAAAGACACGGGTTTATCTTGGTTCGGGGCTAATCGGGCGCACCTTAATCCGGTGTGTGGTACTATCCGAGCTCAAATCTTTGGTATCGGGGCGAATACAAGCGGCGAGAGAGGGAGATGAGCTCCCAAGTCTCGTGGGAGTGGGTGATCGGGGTGTTGTGTCGGAATGTCTATGAACTAGAGAGCTTGCCCTCTTCCATGGCCGAGCCTCCCTTTTATAGCCATAAGGGGGGCGTATAGGTGGCCATTGAGAGAGGGACTTAGGAGGAGAAGAGATACAAAATGGAGGGGTGGAGAGGAAGAAGTCCGGTTTCTTGCCGGCACGCCGGGTTGTCCGGCGTGCGCACGTTGTCGCGCCCTATCCGTAGTCCGCTCGTCGGCCGTCGTCTGATCAAGTAGGGGCGGCTCCATATTCGATGTGTCATACGTCCGGGTCGCTGAGCTCGGAGCTCGTTGGTTGGTGGCGGAGGGGACAATGAGCTCGCCGCGCCGCCGCCGCCGTCCATTCCCTCGCCGCGCCGCCGCACGCGCGCGCTGTTCCACGGTCGACTTGCGCGGCGGCGCCGCCGGGTCATAAATGCGCATACTTCATGTCGCAGAAGATATGAGGTCATGATAGCTCGGTGGGGAGCTTGGCCGCCATCGCCGAGGTCATCCTTGTCCGGGTAGTGGTTGTCCGAAGTTCTCGGGCGCTGCATGGCGTGACTCGACAGCCCATATCGCGCGCGCCGTCGGGGATCTCGGCCCCCGACGATATCTTGCCATAGGTCGCGGCGCCCGGACAAGAAGTTGCGGGCGTTATCGATCAGCGTTGTGTCCCGAGCCCGTCGCCGGGTGGGGAATTGGCGCTTACCCAGAGCTCGTCCGAGACGGAAAGGAGCTCGTCGGGTCGAGGTCGAGCTCGAGCTCGAGCTCGAGCGCCCTTGCATACTTGGGAGAGCTCGCTCGAGGCGGAGGAGAATGGGCGCCGGCCGAGCTCGAGCTCGTGCCCGTGGAGCTCGTCGGAGGGAGCTCGTTCGAGACGGAGAGGCTCCCGCTGGCCGAGATCGGGTTCGATCGAGGTCAGCCCCGATAGTTCGTCTCTTGAGTCGGGCTTATCCCGTGATGGGCCTTTTGCCGTGGATTGGGCTTAACTAATTATGACCAGAATATCTATGTCCCACAAGAAGTCAAACGTACTCTATTTTAACTAAATATATATGAAATATGTCAATATTAACGGTACATAAACTAATATCATTATCTACATAGTTGTATCTATTTGTATAATATTGATTTGTATGTAAGATTTCTATAAATCTCTTTAAACCAAAGGAACTTTACAAATATTATAATAACACTTAAAAAAAGAACATAGCAAAATATGACAGGACAGTTAGAAAGACACGCAGGGAGTACCTCACCCGTGAGCTGGACTCCTATTTTCTTTTTCGCCTGCCTGTGCCTGGTGCAAAAGAAACAAACGGCCGAATGAATGAGATGAATGTAGCCGGCTTTTTCTCTCGCTTTCGTTTAGACAGCGCCTGGTTCAGATCATGTCATACTGTCTAATCCAACAACCTAGTATTATTCATTCATACTATAAGGTTGAGGTCCCGTTCAGTTCTAGCTGATTTTTAAGAATCTGGGTATCTTTTGTTTTTCCTAGTAGAATTCTAAAATCTCATCCAAACGGACTACGGATTACTAGATTCTAGTGACCATAGATGGAATCTAATACTAGTAAAGCACATCAGATATTTATTTTTTAATCCAGACTCTTAAAATTCCAATGGAACCAAACGGGACTTGGAGACATCTTCTGCATCATGTTGTCCGGAGCTGCAGCGGCAGTTATAAAAGTTTTCTGTATAATGGTATTGTATTGTAAGTGGTCTCATACAGCACGATTGTTATTGAAAGATGACTTAGATAGCATGTATACTAATTGACTTTTGAGTTGTCTCGTAGCAGCTCACAATTTTCTTATTTTTACGTACTAAATCTATATTTATACCTACTAATAAAAAGAGAAAATTTCAAGACTCAGAACTTTATCTTTCACCTTTTCCTGCCACTTTTTTCTGCCCGCCGGCCTTAACAGGAGAGTTCGGTTCTTTTCCATGTCGTACCGGTGCTCGGATGAGCTCTGGTAGTCCATGGACAGCAGCCCAAGAAAAGTATTGATCGATGAGATGTGTCCATGGAGATTAAGCAGTCGGGGCGTTGACCTCAGGATTGGGCAGCGTCACAAAAAAAAAAAATCTGATATCAGCAAAGCCATGGATCTCCTGCTGGATCAAAGGAAGGAAGAGAAAGAAGATAAAAGAAAAAAATAAAAATAAAGGTGTGAATCTCGTCATAAAAATATTTAAGCCATGCAACGCACTGGCATTTATCTATATATACGTATGGCATCATCAAATAGCCTAAATATGACTAGAGATCCTCACTCCATCGTAGAATCAAAGGAGCACAGCTGAAGAATAAGGAGCTGAGCTCTCCCAAAGTAACCATTCATTTTGTGTGTTTGTTTTTGAAACTAAGGCACCGCAGAGATCGCATACGAACCCAACTCGCTCACATTGCGTCAACCATTGGTTGGGGGCTCCCACCCGGGGTTCAAATCCGGGTGCGACACTTTATCCCTGGATTTATTTCGGCGGGGATTTTCCTAATTGTGCATTAAGTGGTAGGCGACGCCCCCGTCGTCGATAGCGAGGCGCCGGTGGTGACTTCGAACTTCAAGATTTGCCGCTACCGGTCCTTCGAAGGTGCTCATAGGGGTAGGGTTTGCGATGCGTGTGTTCATAGGGGGTGAGTGTGCGTGCGTGTTGAGCGTCTGCGTTGTACTGTGTAATCTCAAAAAAAAAAAAAAAAAAAAAAAAAACCTCTCACTTGTGTTTCTCCTTGCCGATAAAAACTATATATAGAAGTTGGTTTGGTTTCTTTCCATGTATAGTTTTTTTATTTTCTTTTCTTGCATGATGCTCTATGTTTTCTTTGTACGGTTGTCACGAGAACAAGTGAGGTGAAGTAGGTAACTACCAATAGATTGAGAGTTTAGTTAGACCTTTTTATTGGATAAATCTCAAGTGTCCTATGTGCAGACAAGTTCGAGCAGAGCGTATCTAGACATGTAGGAGTTTGGTTTTAAGATAAAGAATAACCTGCAAATTATCATTATTGACTAAATCCTAAAGTTGCATGTCGTCTAGGTGATCAGACTATAAAATTATGTACCCCGTAGCAACGCACGAGCATTTTTGCTAGTAAAAATAAATTATTAGTTGCACAGCAAGAACTCATACAATAATATCATATTATCATAGTTAATTGTTTCTTAATCCTAAATACCCATGAGATGTTTGTGAAACAATGACTTCCTTCTACTGTCTCCTTATCCACAATCATATATCCTACATAGCACTACATGATGGAGCATGAGCGTGCGGCGTGTAGAATGTACTTGGCATTGTGCAACTACGAATTTTTACAATCCATCAAGTTAGCTCTTCATTATTGATACATGATCGATATTTTCTCTTTCACAAAGCTTCTTAGTTCGTTTATATACGCTGATTATAAATTTACGTGGTGTTTTCTCTCTTTTTTTCCCTTCTTTTTTCTCGTCGACCTCAACATTCAGTGTACCGTAAGGAATGTAATAGGACCTCACTGTGTTTCACGTGCTGGCAAAGGAGCCCAGGGCCAGGACCTAGGAGCTCACTGAATTTGACTAGTTTGAGGTACGTAAAAGAACTCATCCTAGGCTTCGTATCTTTCAACTAAATAAAATATTTATAGTTGTTTGTACGGTCTCTAAAAAGATTTATTAACCAAAAAATATTTCATAGGTTATCAAATAATACTGGTTACACGCCACAAATACGAAATGTCAAATATACGTCATATTTCAAATTAAGATTTACTATTCATAACTTTAAAACACATAGTGTATGACCCAAAGCTAGTAAACGTACATGACCAGGTGAAAACTAGGGGCCAGATTGGTTGACTACCAAAATTTGTCTTGCCAAGGTTTTGGTAAAAGCCAAAAGTTGGGCAAAAAGTTGTAAAAGATTTGGCAAACCAAATGTGAGTAGTTGGTAGCCAAAACCATGGTTTGCCAAATCCTTAGCGTGACAAATTTGGGTAGCCAACCAATCAGACTCTAGAAACAGTAGCTCGGCATGATCAAGTATAACTGAAGGTCTAAAGATCAAGTAAACTGACACCTTGAGAGCCATGCTGATCTATATAGATTTAAAGAGCATGGTCGAGTACACAAGAACTACTAAACCCTAAACCGTAAGCTTACTGTCACCACACCTCGTGTCCATTCCGTAAGCTTACTGTCAGCACACCTCGTGTCCATTGTCACCACCTTCAGTTATATCATGCCGAACTACTGTTTCTAGTTTTCACCCCTTGTACGTTACTTTCTCTTTGGCTGGTGGCGCAGAGATATCTCTCGTCCTCCAGTCACCCTCTTTGCTTTTACTGCGGCCATAGCAGCGCTGATTTGACGCCATTTTCTTTTGTTCCTGAGCCCCGCTCCGTTTGTCGCATTATATTCACCGTGCTTGCTTTCTCATAATACGATCCGTCGTCGACGTCCATCCCAGGGCAGGCCCGTTTTGGTACTGGTCCTCTGACCTCTGCCTGTGTGGTGCTGGTACGTACTGTATCTATTCTAGCGTGACCTCTCATACGTGTAGTACGTGCCTCTCGGCATGCGTCACCGTGTCGCATCACATTACCGGAGAGGTTTCAGTTTCAATGCGACGACGACGACAAGAACCAGAACCGGCCATGCAATGCATATGCACACTGCATTCTCTCCATGAACACATACAGCACCGTCTTGTTGTCTCCGGTTAAGCAGGCACCGATCGTGAGCGGACTGTGTCTGTGTGCGAGCGATCGAGCACCACACGTACTGTGTGCCACTGCAACAGGAAATAGCAGCAATCCACCGAGGCGCGACGTGATGCTTGAGTTCCTCAGAGGGCGCGGCTAGTCCTGTCAGCTGCCTTGTCTTTCTGTGACGATAACTACGAGGTGCATGGTGGAAGTGCATGGTGGCTGGCACAGTGGTTTTCGGCATCGCCCGCATGGGCGCTCGCTCTGCGCTCAACTGCGCAGTGCACCCTCAATTCTCGTCGCCGTCCTGGTCCTGCCAGGCCGCTATCGGTAACTGCAGCTTGAGCTCGCATGCAGCTGCCGAACGAACGTGCGGTGAGCCCCGCCGCCACTGTTCCGAGTGGATGGTCTGGTCATACAGGATTTGCGACACCAGTAATGAACTCATGTCGAATGTTATTGTTGTAAAACACACGGAGTCTATCTAAAAGGAAAGGAGAAGAAAGAATCCTAATCATAGTCTGTTTGTACGTGGCCTCTTACCGAAACTCTTGGGCTTTGGCGAGGACTATATATACGTGGGAGCTCTATATTGTAAGCATCAATATTTAGATGAATAAAGAATAGTCTCCCTATCTTGTGTCTACTTGTTCTACTTTTCATCTACTACGTTCATCGTGGAGAGACGGAGAGGGGAAGGTCCTAAACCGCGGGCAACATGTTTTATAACACGTTATCGCCGCGACAAGCCAAGGGCAAGGCCGACATCGCCGTTGAAGTCGATGCCCCGCCCGAACTTCGCCGGACGACGTCGACATCCCCGATGTCGCATTAGCGGAACGGATCTGCTACCTCCGCCGCTACGACCGCACTGCATCGACTCATCGCCACGCCGGCAGTCCCCACGGCCTAGCCGAACCGCCCCACTGCGACGACCTTCGTTTCTTCTCGAATTCATGAACCAAAGGTACGAAAAAAAATCGCATCTAGCAGATTGCTTGTGCTCCTCATTGAGCCAATTTATATACTTCGCATACATGCATATAGTATGCCAAATTGGTATATACAGTACATACGGGAATTGCCTATGGTTAATTATTAAAAAGAATCGAGAGCATCAAGGTTGTCCTGTAATCAGCATACTTGATGAACCCTGGCCATCACAAAAAGAAGAACGGACTATAGATGCAATCATGACGGGTCGATAACATCCGGCGGCCTGAACGTCGCCGATGCCCTCTCCCGCTTGCGTACCGTGAATCTGTGGGACTACCGGGCTTGAACGCCGGATTGAGACATAGTCGAGCCAGCATAATCGATGGGACACCGATCACGGACATGAAGTCTGGTGACTACTACTCAGCATGCAAGCTGATTAATTGACATGCAAAGTCAATTTTGTTGTGGCCGATGTCTGCAGCTGCACCTTTGGCACCTCCCCTGCTGTCCACTCATCCGCATGCGAAGCTTAACCACCTCGTCACCCGCCCGCAAGCGAGCTGCCGTGTACCTTGTGACCTCATATCGTCTATTTGCCCGCACGCGACATGTAGTTGCGGTCTGCCCACCTGGAAGTGGGTTACGACAAGCCATCTTGGAGTATATGAACGCACGCGTGTTAATCAAGCGAGTACAATAAATCGGTGAAAAATTTGTACATGTAACATTGCTACTCAAAAACGCCCTGTTTTTGTTGTTGACTTGAAGTTGACAAGCGAACCGGCCGAGTTCGTTTGATCCTCATGTCCCGACATCGATAACACTCACATATACACACGTTTTTTTATATAGCGATTTGAACTACATGCATTTTATATAGCAAATTTGAAATCCTAGCGTGTGCATGGTAACGATGTTCGAAGGCATCATTGCAAAGTGGGATCATGTCGGGTAGGCTGAATCTATTTGGAATATAATTACCTTTACGCAATCAAAAGAAAATACCGGCACTCGTATACATATATATGTTATATGTTGATTTTTTTTTATGCTCCTTTGAATGCATTTACTTATCGCACATCATGTTTCATATACTATGTAACCGAAGAATTAAATCGAATGATTATACTATAAACATAGTATAATGTGTATGAGCTCTCAAATCCCTGCGGACCTTAGACTTATCACCCTTGAGAGCCTCATATTTATTTTTTTAGCATATGTTTTGTTTGGGATAAATGAATGCTTGGTATAAATTCTGAAATTTTGCATATATCATAATCCTCGAATAATGCTAGGATGCTTCTAAGAATATTTTTAATAACCATCCACTATCGTTTTGCACCTTGCTACTCGTTTACATGTAGTAAACTTATATGCACATGATCCAAGTTATATTAATATTCATGCCATAAAAGAAGAAGAAATATCCTGTAGTTACTCGAATAGTAAATTATTTGTTATGGTCATTATTTAATCCATGTAGGATATTTTGCTACCATTGAAGTGTAGTAAACTCAAAGATAAATATTTCTTAATTACTCTCTGAATTGAGTATTTGGCCAATAGAAGTAACAAATACATTATGGGACTCTTTGCATGAGTAAAATCCCAATATTATGATTACGAATATCATATTGCATTGAAATTTGAATTTTCAAGCTTGTATGTCTAACGCCGCTATATAAAAAAAAATAGCTTGAAGCTTTTATATTAAATGTCTAGAAGACAAGATGGTAAATAGATTTTATCAATCTAAATTCTCGAAGAAATGTCTCTTGTATATAGAATATCAAAGAGCAATGTAATACATGAAGTATTGATTTTACCATTAGAAATTACTCATGGAAATTGAGTTGAAATTTTTAGACAGCTTTATGAACCGTAATATTATGGATTGCAATAATTTTAAATATATGGCTTGCATATATGTTACACCCCTTGAAGGCTTGTGACGGTATATCATAACTCTTGAATATAAAGCATGAAGCTACCGCTTGTCAAGTATAGAAGTTAATACATGCGAGAATGTATATTATTTGGAACATATAAAGTTTCTCTTGAAGAACTTAAATCATGTGCTTATATGCTTATTATCTTTGAAGTTTATATCCCGAAGTATTGATAGTAGTGGTGGTGGTGCATTAAGTTTTAATTCTGTTGAATTAAGTGGTTAATGGTTAATTTGTTAGCTTGAAGACTAATATGAAATATTTAATATTCTTAGTTGCAATTCTTGTTATTACTTGAAGTAATATGTACACACTTCTCATGGAATAAATTAGGTTTATATGTTAAACATATAAACAGTTGCCTATTGCCTATGAAATTAAATTTTGCATTAATTTTATCCACAATGAAGCCTTAGTTAACCATGAAGGTGATAGTTCTTTGTGCATTACTACCATATAGGTAGAAGAGAAACTGGATTTTCCAAAAGCACATGGACAATTGGACTATCTTGGCATATTAATTGATCTTGGAAGGATTGATTTAGCCAAGAAATTGTATAATCCTAAGTATTTAATATTTTAACCCAATATTAAAAGTTATATCCTGCCCGAAAGTCTATTGTTGTACACCGAATAGTAAAATGGATATGTGAATTTCGTGCCATAATCAATGAATACTATCTAGAAGTATGATTGGATTCTATGAAGCACTAGAAGTGACTATTCATAGATGATGCATGAAGCAAATCACTACTTGAAGTAGTCATGGCATGAAAAGGGCGAAGAATTTTGGGCAAAGGCATAAGAAAATGTGGGTAATATTTATTTAATAGGCATAGCCTTCCTAAATCAATCTTTAAGTGCATGTATCGGGACTTGAAGTTCTGCCGCGTCCCTTAGGTCGAGTTAACTTTCTCTCTTTGCACTAATTGTATGTAAGCTCGTAGCTTTATTTTTTTGTTATCTATTATGTTAGACTGAATACTAACATTCCACATTACACCTCCATGTGTATCTTATTGAGCTGCAACTATCTCTACTCGTGCGTGAATATTATTTTAGAAGCTATAGTTGTAGCTAGTAGCTACCTTTGCGCTTCCCTCATAACTAAATTGGCTAGCTAGCATGCTATGTCTATATGGTTCCCGTTGAACTAAGGATTGATTTGCTTTCGATGCATCGTATGCATAAGCAATAGATTGATCTAGGGCCAAGCAGCCTAAGATTAGGGGAGTGAGTTTATGAAATTTTGCTCAATCGAGACTAACCCATTTGATGGGATGAATAGTTGTGGAACTAAGATATTGGATAACACAATTATGATGATTTGGGATTTATGAAGAAAAGGCATCAAGGAATTTTTTTTTTTTTTTGCATTAAAGGCAATTAGAAAATTATAGAAGAAAATTCCATGTTAATTTGAATGTTGTGTTTTTTTTATATACATTTGAAGTGTATGATTCATTTTTATGAGTACTTGGATCAATTTTTTTAGGCTGATTAATAAAGAAGCTAGAGAATGAAATAGTTTTGTAAACTATGATTTGTGCATATTAGGGGA
Source organism: Hyparrhenia diplandra (assembly GCA_015847255.1). Lineage (NCBI taxonomy): Eukaryota > Viridiplantae > Streptophyta > Magnoliopsida > Poales > Poaceae > Hyparrhenia > Hyparrhenia diplandra. Next base: position 80,588 of record JADLZK010006046.1, read on the forward strand.
GAACATCCCACGATTTTGTAGGAATGCTGAACATTCTTAAATGCACTTTAAGTATTCTAGCTTCTTCGCATAATGAATAATAACCCCCATATTGAAATATGTGTGTGAATATTTCCCATAAAATTTAATCATAGCATACATAAATGGGCCTCCACTTATAGTTGGAGATATATGAATTTGAATTCCCATGATAGGGGATATATTTTGAAGTATGCTATTAATGATCTCATATTGGCATTAGGGGAGAGAAAGCCTATATTTTGAATGCCAAATATTATTTTCATAGAAGGAAAATGATCTTAAGAGAAAATATTCCTTGGAGCTTGAAGCGGGAATAATATCACACACTAAGTCATACAATAGTTTGACTAATGCTCTTGTGAAGCCCTGAAGCGAGCATATGCCAAATATTTTTGAAATGAGAGGAGTAACTTGAAGTTATAAACAGAAGTTGTGTTTACTAGTAGTAAACTAAATGTTATATACTATCAATCTAAAATCTACGGGGGCCTTTGTAGGTTCTAGTTTAGTGTATACATTACATGTTAAATAGAAAAAAAATGGAACTCCTCCATTCTCGTGAAGAGAACGCCTCACGAAGAAGGTTAAGCACCTCATAAAGATGATCATCATGAAGATGACATCCAACACAATAAGCGCACCTCACTAGTGTTGGATATGCAGAACAATATATCATCTTTTGTTTGAAAAAATGACAGAGATAGAATATTCTCACAATGTGAGAGTATAGGGAGAAAAAGAAAATAATTGTCGACAAACTACCTCTTTAATTGCAAATGTTTCTCTTATGGGAACCCGGATCCGTAAACAAAGTCCATGGCAAAATCTTTGTAGCGATTATATCGGGTCAATGAAGAATGCAATTGAGGTTGAATCTTCTCGTTAAGAAGAAATGAATGTTCCGCTATATCTACGGCAAATGAAACGAATGAATATCGAATATGCAGTTAATTAGTGGATTATGAAAATCCATATAATTCTCGAAGAATGTAAAACGCAACTTTTAGAAATCTCATACTAAGTATTAAAGTCTAAGGTATATATATTCCTGAATGAATATTCAAGTCTCAAGAAAAGCATGTCCTAGAAGGATTACAATCATTTAATGATTTTATAGTGAATAACTCAATGTCATTGTGTATATAACTCATCTCTCATGCAAAGAGAGAATATATCTCATAGAAGAGATTAATAATTCATTACTTAATGAAAGTACATCCTTGAATGAATTAATCCATGAAGGATTTACTAGTCAATTCTTGAATAAGCACCATTCATCCACGAAGTGAATATAGACCCGAGAGAAATAAAATGAGGGATCTTAAACACCGTGAAGGTGTCATCGAAACACTTAGAAAGTGTATGAAAAGCTAGCAATGTAGTGTTGATATACTCTATATACCATAGAAGGTATAAGAATAATGGTGGTTTTGGCAATTGAATTATCCCATAAATACCAAATGCAAGGCTGGATTTGTACAATCAAAATCTCGAAGATTTATAGAATACATTTTAAAAATCCACGAAGGATTAATTATAAGTATCTAAACTCTAGTATAAGTTTGATACACTATCCGTAAGATATTGAATATTAATTTATTTACCCCATAATCCTGCGGAAGGATCTATTTCTCCGAAGAATAATATTTGTTTGTTTTGCACAACTAATAGGTGGTCATTATGCATGAAGCATATTGCTCCCATATAATTCATAGAAGAATTATAAGCCAATTTTTATTTACACACGTTTATGAAAAAGTGTGGTTTGAACAATGAAGTTTAAAGTTTGGCTTTATGAGGGGGAGCATATTTTATTGAATCTACCTTTAAGGTAAACCACTACAATTACAAAGATCAAGTAGATCATATTTGCTAAAAACACTGAAGTTTATGCATAGATTATGAAGACCAATATCTATTAATGAAGAATAGAATATCCCGAAGAATATATGACCAAGAAGGTTAAATGTTGTACTCTTTTTTTTTCTATGTGAGTTTTTATTCGAATGTTTCTCACACAAGGTTTTTAATGAGACAACATGTGCAATACAATTAACTAATGCGATGTACTCTTTTCTCCAAGAACCGTTTTTCCCACTTTGGGTTTTCGGATAGAGTTTTTGATGAGGCGTATGCATATCGTGGTAATCGCCCAAGGGGGAGTGTTGTAAAACACACGGACTCTGTCCTAGAAGGAAAGGAGAAGGAAGAATCCTAATCATAGTCCGTTTTGTATGTGGGCTCTTACCGAAACTCTTAGGTTTTGGCAGGACTATATATATATACGTGGGAGCTCTATATTGCAAAGCATCAATATTTAGATGAATAAAGAATAGTCTCTCCCTATCTTGTGTCTACTTGTTCTACTTTTCATCTACTACATTCATCATGAGAGGCGGAGAGGGAAGGTCCCTAACCGCTGGCAACATGTTTTATAACAGTTATAAGAATAGGGACCATACACTTCGCGCTTCATTTGTGTGCGAGCTAGTGTTGGTGGTGACAGTGCAACTCGAGGAGCACGTTTCTTTCTAATAAAAGTTTGTTTTTACAACACGTCTTTAAGAAGATAACTTTGAAATGTCGATCGACAGCTGTGGGCAATGAAGAGCTCGTTCGACCGTGGTCTTCACAGGAGCAAGATACAAAAATATGATTCGTCGAGTGTACGAGACGGCACCAGGTTCGTCGCTGTGCATGCGCACCCGGCTTCAGGTGCGCCGTCGTGCTGCTGCACTTGCGCACGTACGGCTCCGTCCGGACGATAAAGGATCGATCGATCCCGCGGCCACCCACCACGGCGCCAACCAATCGGCGATCGATCGGGCAGGTAGCCACGGCGGACGGAACGGATCGGATGGGGCGCCAGCGGCATCTTGTTGAATTCCGCTCGCTCGCTCGCTCTCAGCGGTCGCGTCGCGGGCAAATCCGATGGCGCCGCGAGCGAGAGGCGAGGACCAGGTCGGTGTCACCGGGGACGATGGAAATCGACGGGAGCTGGGGCCGGTCCGGTGTCGCGCGCGCGCTCATCTCGTCTCATTCAGATGGGTGATGGCGGGTGGTGGTGTCGACTGGTGGGTACCAGTGGCGGAGCCAAAAAAAAAAACATAGCTGGGGAACTCTAAAATGACCGACTAAACCAAAAATTAAAAACATCAGAATCACACAATTTTAATGTGAAGTTGAGATTATACCTCAAATTTGAAGAATAAATGGAGGAGGTCCAATAGGCAACAGCCAATAGACACATGCACACAAAAATTACCATTTTTTGGTGTCTTCTTGCTGCTGCCAATGGGGCCCTTGTGCACCGGCCTACCGCTCCCTCGCCCTCGACCAACACCCACCGGAGCTCGAGCCGAGCTGCTCCGATTCCGCGGCCACGGCCATCACCGGAGCCCCAGGCCGCCGCGGCCATGCCCAGCCCCGGCCGGCCGGACCTCCTCCATGGAATTTGAACCGGCGAACCGCTGCTGCTCGCTTGCTAGTGGCGGCTGCCCGAGGCCGCCGGAGGGCGGAGTCGCCGCCCACCGTCGGCCAAGAGCCCGAGACCTAGGGCTAGGGTTCGCGGCGCTTGGCGTGGGAGAGACTGGGACCTGGGAAGGCTGGGAACGTGCGGCGGCCGATCGATGTGCGAGATCGGCGTGCCGAACTGCCGATCGATGTGTAGATCGACGTGGTGACTGATTGACGATGCATATGCATGGGCAACGTGCCGATCGATGTGCGAGATCGAGCCTGGCCTGTGGGATCGTGCGGACGTGGGCATTGGACTGGGCTGGGCCTTGCCGTTGTGACTCTTTTTTTTTTTTTTTTTTTTTTTTGTGGCCACTGGAATTTAGCTGGGGCAGCTGCCCCAGCTTGCCCCAACGTGGAGCCGCCACTGGTGGGTACTACTACCACCGCCGTAGCATCACCTGACGCGAGACCAGATCCTCCGCCATCTCGCTCCCGTGCCCGTGTCAACTCGCGCGCGCCGGTGTGACGGGGACCCGAATCGCATCGTGGCGGTGCGGTTCACACCCGCGTCCTCGACTCCTCGGCGCGGTGCCGATCGATGGATCAGCGGGGAGGCGTGTCAGGGACTCAGGTGCATGCAACAGAGCGCGCGCGCGGCAGTCGCCGCCGTCGCGATCGGAAAGGACTCAGCAGGGGCCGGGGAGGCGGGACGAGCACGTCAAATGCGTGCCGGCGACTGGCGTACTTGGCCGCTACGCGGCCTTCCTTCGTTTTCGCTGGCAGATCGTGGATTGGACGCTTCGATTCCTCGGCTCGTTTCTTGTCAACAGCAGACGGGTCTCGTCGTCGGACTCGGACGGCAATTTTTCCAATATGTGCCTTGCTTGTGTCCAAGCAAAGCAAAAGGTTGGAAGAAAGAAAGAAACTCGCTTTTCACGGAGGCCTGGAAAAAAAATAATCTCAGCCCAGCCCAACAAGCATAGGTCCAAATCGATTACAAGACCTCGACTGCCTTCTCCATGGCCGGCCCATGCTGATTCGGCCCAGTTGTTTCCCTTCTTTCCTTTTCCTTTCGTCATTTTTACCCCAATCTCGTCCCCTCGCGCCGCCAAGGGCCGCGACGCGCCTCCCATACCGTGCGTGTGTCCCCATCGACGTCGGCGACACGCCACGCACGGCAGCGACGAGACGCGCGGCCAACTTTTCGGCGCGCCCGTGCCCGTGCCAATGCCGTGCGGTGCTCGTGCACCTGTGTGCCAGTGCTTAGCTTAGCTTATCCTCGGTGACGCCGACGCGGCGCGTCAGCCGCCAACGCCCACGGCCCACCCACCCACCGGCACCGGGTCCGTCCGGGTGCACCGCATAGGTGTAGTAGAGCACAGCACAGTGGCAGGATAACTGGATAACGGCTTGGCGCATAAACTAGATTATCCTTAAACCACCACCGGAGATCTATTGTATCCAGTGAGATTTGCTCTTGCCATATCTATCTATCGATGCTTCTCAGCTCTTCTTCTTCCTCCTGATTTTCCTCCGGGGTGGGGCCTGCGTAGCGCACGGTTGATTTCGAGCCGGAATCAAAACCTTCTTTTCCCTCAAAAAAAAATCAAAACCTTCTTCCTACTCTATCTCTCACTCAACTTGACAGAGAGATTTTTGCAAATTCAACCTCTTGAAAAGATTAATTGTGTGGAGAGTCGCGCTAGACGGCGAGAGCAATGAAATGTGATTGGACCTCGGAACCAAAGTGCGATCCAGACCAACTGTTTCGGTGATCATCCTGAGTTTTATTGGAAATAGTTTCCTGAATGAAGGGGTCAAATATAGGAGTACTCCTATGAAAGAACATTTGCCTGTCAGTGTCACTGTGTCAGACGCCCGCACGGGAGGATAGAGACGGATCACTCTGAATCCAAATCTGCAGTCATCGCCACCCACTGCCACCGGGCAGGGCTGGCTCTTCATCAGTCACCTTTGACGTCAATCAAACGGATAAAAGAAGGGGCCGCCGGAGCCGGATGCAGCATCACTAGCAGTCATCGCCGTGGCCCGTGGGCTCTACCTTGCTGGCTGCTGCCGGCCCCTCCAACTGCCACTGGGCAACGCCAAGAATGAGAAGGAGAGATCAGCCAGGCCGGCCGGAAAAAAGCAGCGATCGATGACGAGATAAGGATGGCCTCCCGTGCTTAATTATTGACGCGCGCATCTCATATCTTCACACACACAAAGCTTTCGGTATCCACTCCACTTGACAATTGCCATGATAATATCTTGGGAAGCAGGCAGTGCGAGTCCAGCGAGTTTATCCGGCGAATGGTTCGGCCGGTCCCAGTTGCCATCTTGCAGAAAACTTTGAGCAAAGATGCCGTCACACACACTGCATCGATGCTGCCGGCCGGAGGTCAGGCGATCGATCGCGCTATGGATGGATCTCCGCCGGAGATATGGTGCTCGTGGTCGTGGGTGAACCTTGTTGACGGCCGGCCCCGCCCGGCTCGGCTCCGGTAGTAATGCATCCAGGAGAACTGCAAGTCAAGTGCCAAGTGGTCAATGCCTGCCGCAGCTGGATACGAGTACTCCTTTCCTCCGTCTCAAAATAATTAATCATTGACTTTAAGACATCGTGTTTGACCATTCGCCTTATTCAAATTATTTATACAATTTAGAAAAAAAATAAATTATTATTAAAATATCTCTAATAATAAAATAAGTCACATCAAATTAGATGATTTTTATATAAAAATTTGAATAAGACGAGCGGTCAAACATAACATCTTAAAGTCAAAATGATGAATTATTTTGAGACGGATGGAGTACTTAGCAGCCTGCGGAATCCTGATTCCTGATGATAGAAAGTTTAGTAAAGGGGCAGGGGCATCTTTCCTCTTGCCGTCTTGCGTGCCAATGCCCTGATTTTTTTTTTTTTTTGTCGACCGAAGCTTCTCTCTCTCTCTCTTTCTTTCCGATTCAGATGGAAGCTTCTTCTTTTCAGTGTGAAAGGGTTTGGAGCCGATCGAACCCAGGCTGCTGATATGCATTGCCCTATCGGCCTACTATCTTATTCAATCAACACGTGCTTTCGCAGCATGCACATTATCTTCTCGATGAATCAAGAATCCCTTCGAGTAAGCGATAATGCCAGGGAACACTACTAATAAATTATCTCGCCGACAATGGCATAAACTTATGGCTTATCTTGATTTAATATAATCAAGCCAAATTTAGTTGGGTACGTTTTTTTATAGCATCTGACATGAAGATTTATATTAGCCATGATCTCTGTTGATATCTTATGATATAATATAGTAGCTAGTAGCTTATCTTAGCTTGCTAATTGTGATTTATAAACAATATTAATTAATTGACTATTAGTTAGGTATTGTTCGGATCCGATAGATAAAATATAAATGTATTTGGTAGTTTCGTCTATACTCTCATTTAGCTGATGTTGGAAGAAGAGCCTATCCATACAGGTAAGTTAAAGGGTTTTCTAATCTTTTTTATTAGGTGCTATTATCTAGATTCAGACAACTAATGAGACAATTGATGAATTGCTAGCTAACCATTTTTTGTATGAAGAAAGTTTTAGGTTATTTAACTTTTTACCATGTTTGGAGAGATGTCGAGGTGTTTCCCGTGTGCATGACATGTGGGCCCAATATGAAAAAAAGGCGTTGGGAAACGTTAGTGGAGAGGCGCCTGGAGGCGTTTCTCGTGTCTATGACATGTGGGCCATATGAGACGTAACGCCTCTAAAAATTTATGGCATTTGGATCCTAAATAAATGGGTGTTAATTGTTTTTAAGTAGTTCTTTTTTTAACTAATGGTAAAACTGTACATTTACAATTGGAACATCTTGTCTATCTTCCTATTTTGCCGACGTACAAGATCTATCGTTGAATCAACACTATGTTTGAGGCTCCTGATCTTCTTTTTTGAGCTTATGGATCTCAAATCGATTAACGGATGTGTCCGCGAACCCTGAGGAAGATATAGTGCATTAGATGGTTTAATTAGCAACAGTTTGGAAGGTTGCCAAACAATGGATCTACAATACCGAATGCTGAGAAAATACCTCAAAGTATGAGTTGTCTCTGTTTGAACCGTAGTTAGAGGCACTCCAACAATCCGAATAGAACGGGGCTGCCGGGCGGGATGGCGGCGATGACGATGGCGTCGGGCGGTGAGGTGAGGCAGCTAGGGGGGAGAGACGAGGGCGATGTCGCTGATGGGTGCCACAGCAGGGGTTAGGGGTGAGAGGGAGTGGCGCAAAGACTAAACCGCCCTTAATCAAAATAAATTGACGAAAATTGCAATTAAGAACAGGGAATCGGAAGGGGTTGGGAAGTATTTTCAACAACTGTAAAAGGGCTCTTAAAATAAAGTTCCTGCCGCTACAATAAGAGGGTACACACATTCATTGTAAAATAAATAGGAAAATGAAGGGAAAATATTGAGATCTAGTAAACTCTAAGCAATATAAAACTCTTGACTCAAGATACAACTCAAAACTACCTAATGGTTAACTAATTTGATTGTCCTCTAACGGCCCACCTAGTAGAAGATGTTCTGACCATGTCCTTCCAACACTCATTGCGTAAGACCGAATCTTATGCACGGGTGCGCCTTTTCAATCTCATCAATAATAGGAGTCCACTTTGTTGAACCAGCTCTAGTGGGTACTCCCCACATGTCAGGATCTCTTGGTCTCTCTCCCACATGTGAGTATCTTTTTGGTCTTGAGGTGCTCCATGGTTCCCAGTGGTTCCCTCTTCTTCAAAGATTGTGAATTTGTGATAATCCTTATCTTCTTGTGTGAATATCAAGGCAAGGTGGAGGGGCAAGCAAAATATTTATACAATGTACGATGCACATCAACACATTAGGGGAGTGGAGGTGGCAAATCGTGGGCGACAATCGGTGGCAAAGTGGAGCAGTGGGAAGATTAGGGTTAGCAATTTAATGGATTTCCATGCCCGGGACCCTTAGAGGGGGGGTATGGTAGCGGTTCGACGTGCCGTGAGCAAGACGGTTCCTTTCTATGGACTGCTCGCTCAAAAACCCATTCATAGTTTATTTACTAATAACACTACAACAAAAATACCTGCTGAGAATCTAGGTGTTTGGTCCATCTTATGATACAACACAATTCTAAAAATTTTATACTGGAATATCAAATGACTCGTGTACCCATGATTAAACCCAAGTAAAGAGTATTTCTTTTTAAACAAACGTTGCTAAATTTGAGCAAGAACACCACATATATAATGCCATATATTTTAGTACAAATTTTAGGAGTCATAATACATTGCATTCTAGGACCAAGGGAGTTATACTCGCTCATGTCTGTCAATTCTAGGCCCTCAATGTGACCCAGAAAGAATGTGAATGCACCTATAGATATAGACTACCAGATAATATATAGGATCTACTCAAGAAAAAATCTACCATCTCTCCTATACGTGGATTATTCTGGTCACACTCTTCCTCGAAATTACATTTTCTTGGACGCCCGTGAAACCCCTGCGGCTTGGTGTGACCAGGAGAAAATAATCCATTATTTTGCATGTCTACTAGCTAATCAGTCCACATGAAGCTAGAGTTGCTTCCTTTTCTGGATGGAGAGAATGACCTTTAAGTTATAATCCTTAAACAGCCTGTTAATAGGCCATTCTCAAACAGATCTTGGTATGGTTAATTGGAAGGTTCTCGCCTAGGTGATATTAGTCTTTTTATATGTGTCAACACAGTAGACAATTTGCAAAATAAGTCAAACTGGAATCCGTCGATGTTGGTGAATGATTATTTTGCAGCTTCTGATGCGTTCTCCATCGAGGTGATTCTTGATGAAAAGGAATGAGCATCTTGTGCTGAAATGCTGGTGGCAAATGGCAGGAGTGCGGTGATGCTCGTTAGATCGAGCACTTCCTTTTGGATACGTATAGGATGATGTGAAAAGATATGTATAGTTGGAAGATATGGTGGTAGTTACGAACCTGTTCAGTCAACACGTACATTTTGGCGACTGGCGAGTGCATGTTTGGATACGTAAAATGGACGTGAAAAGATTGTAGAGTTCGAAGGGTATGGTGCTACTGTTGTGCTCACCCAACACGTGTATCGGCAAATTGCAGATGACGGTGTTCACCGTCACGGTGAAGCCGTGTGTAGGGAGTCAGCGAATCCACAATAATGCAAGCAAATGTGAATACGTTCTCCTTATATTGAAAATAAACCTTTTGCTTTAATTAATATATTAGCAATGAATATCTAAAATTTAGATAGACCTCCTGTATATTAATGTTTAAAATACTTTGATAATATGTAATTAGTTTATTTGGATAATACATTTCGAAAAAAATGTTACTAGTCAAAGTGATATCTCTCTTTTTCTTTGCAAAACATAGTAACGTTAACATACATGCACACACACTCACATCTACTTTATGATACACCCTCATCAGATCAAGGACTTTAACCCGACGTGAAGGTTTCATAAGAAACCTAATCACCTGGCTATATTTATCAATTTGCATATTTTAGGCCATGTTTGATACAAAATCTTTAAACCCTTATCTAGAAAAATATAAGAATCACTATCAAACAAAAACCAGAGAGAAATGAGAGAATCACTAGTAATAGTAGACTAATGGATTTGAGTTTTTGACATTAAGGAATACTTACTGGATTCAATCTACAAACTAGAAAAACATGTTTCAGAAGGCAAAACTACTACTCAGTCGTTCCAAATTATAAGTTGCTTTGACTTTTCTTAACCCATTTAGTTATGTATCAAATGATTGAACTAAAAAGTCAGGTTGCTGGTGGACAACAAACTAGCGTCTAATTAGCCGCAGGAGTTCGATATCCGCTAGCAACCATATTTTCAATGTCTTTTTCAAAATCAAAGCTAATTACTCTCTTCAAGACATTACATTCCTACCACATAAGGCATTGAAAGTGAGATCCTACTTCAGGCACTAAATTCTGTGCAAAGGTGAAAATATTCTTGGTGTTTTGGACCAGCGCACTCAAGATCAATGCCTCTTAATAAGTAGAAGACTGTACTCCCCTACTGTAAATAGAGAAGAACAGATCTGTACATGTTGCCATATTTGAAGAAAACTTAATCAATGGTAGAAAAGTTTAACTGCTAAAAAAATCAAACTAAACTATTGTATGGAACGAATGCAGTAATTGTGGTTGACCTTTGAGTTGTAATTTGGTGGGCATGTCATTTATCAAAAGATTATACTTGAAAATTCAGTGAAATCTCCAAAATGAAACAGTTAACACTTGAAATTCAGAGCTGTCCCTGTACTCTGCTAGTATGCAGCCGCGGATGAAAGCGAAAGCGAAACACAATTTTCCCCACGCAGCCCCTCAGGATCTCAGAAATAGCGAAACCAGGGCGCTCCGTCGAGGCCTTTAAATGCCGGCACAGATGTTGGCCGGAGCAGGACGCCACGAGGCGAACAACAACCAACTGCTTCCTTCCCTTCCGCGCCGCCGCCTACAACGACCGACTTCACGTGCCCTACCTATCTTTCTCCGCCAGAAGTGTTCACGGCTCGAGAGTGACTCTAGGCCCATCCCCCGAAGCCGCTAGCTAACGCAGAAAACGACCCTACCTTATGGAGGCGAAGAAGAAGTCAGCCTCGGCCCCCGCCACTGCCGGAGCCGCGGCGCCGCCGCCGGCTAACGGGTACTTCAGCACCGTCTTCTCCGCGTCGCCTGCGGTACGTTACCTTCACGACATCGTTCTGATTGTACTTTGCTCCCAGATTCTTGGGGTCTTAGGAAATTATTGTTTTCATGATTAGTGAATTGGTGCGATTTGCTGATGAGTTCGTTACTGTGTTACGATTTGTGGAGGGAGCTCACAGTTTTCTCAATTTATTTTACTCTGATGAGGGGCAATTTTGATAATAGAGGAGCTATAGGATTCCTCGTGATCTATTTGGTCCATATGACGTTGACATTGACTTTGTTTTGTATTAAGGGGAGCGCAAATGACGCAAAGCAGTCGGACTTGTACACGATGCTGAACAAGCAGAGCTCCAGAGGGCAGAATGGCAGTAGCATTACAGGTAGTTCTTGGTACTCCTGTCAATTTGATATTTCTCTTCGCTTTAGGTTGCGTTGATAAATGATAAGTGCAAAGTGAAACTTAAAACCTTTTTTTTATTAGCATCTTAACTTAGAATTATTCTGGAGCACTGCTGTAACTATGGAAGTTTGAATTCGTGCTCAGATGGAAAATCCCACGGCCGCCCTAGTTACAAGGATGGAAAACATGCCTATCAAAATGAGTCATCAGAATCACCTTACTTTGGCTCATCCGTGCATTACGGTGGTCGGGAGTTCTACAGCAGCACTTTACAGAAGCAACCAGCAGCCAATGAACCCCATACAAATGTACGTAGAACCTTTTTATATATAAGTATACAGATCATTTGGAGCACTTAAGTCTAATATTTATTTTGAATTTTAAATCCAGTACAAGGAGGACAACCCGGATGGCTCTGCTACTAGAGGTGATTGGTGGCAAGGTATATTATTGTATTAATGTTGTGTACTATCTTGAGTATACATGGATGCACATACACTGACTTGCTAAACTGTACTTTCAGGTTCACTTTATTACTGAATAATCTGCTGGGAGCTCTCCTTTTTGTGAACAAGGTATACCATATATATGACACTTCATAGTTTCCAGTTCGTGCTTTCCATTAGTTGTGTTTAGGCTACGCTTGCATCACCTGTGCTACTCACTTTGTTGGCGCCCCCTTTGAGCTTTGTCTTGTTGTCAACATCGTACAGCTGTATTTAGTTTGTTAGCAGCGGCACTTAAACCCATAATTACATCTTAATCAGCCTTCATACAAGGAGCCTAATTGTGAGACATACAGGATATGCTGTAAAATTTAAGTCGTATCAATTTTTCTGTCTACAGGGATACTGCCCTTGAACATCTATCCAGCTTAAGTATCCTATTCCAATCTTAGGAAGTTCAAAACATATCTTTCTTTATGTTTTGTCGTTATCACAGCTCCATTCTGAAAAAACAATCACAATAGCCTGTATAAGACTTACTTGCTAGTTGAATCCCAGACGGATTGCATGGTAGTGGAGGTTGACAACGATGGCTGTAAGATAAAACAATCGTTTTTTGTGAAATATGTCAGCTTTTATTAACTAATAGAAAGTTTATTTTAGAAGCTTAGAACAGGTTACATCACCATCAGTCTTTACCTCCTAGCTTAATGTACTATCTCGTACAGCCCACTAGCCTTTTGGAAGCAATTTCTCCTTTTTGTCTTTGTGAGGATTGTAGGTGAACAGAGCTTGGTGGATTAGTTGTTCTAAATCTCAATTCATGGCAAGGAGTATTGCATCTCTTGCAAGTGTTAGCTTATAATTAAAATGTTGGGAAGTCTTACTTGTTAAGGAAAACAGTAGCACAGTATAAACCACCGCATTAATGGTGTTGATCCAAGTCATAATGCCATGTTATGCCAATTTACCTTCGTGATGATGATATGAGAATTGACGAACTTGCACAGTTTGTAAGATGTTTCGTTGCTAGAAAATTGAAAGCCTGTCCATTGGATTATTGCAGTGTCAGCTTGCACTTTCTTGAATCTTAGCATCCCGCGCGGTACCCCTGTTACAGCAATGCTTTCTCAATGGCCACATCATTTTATTCACATCCTATTCTCCTTTTGCTTTTCAGGAATAAAAGGAGTGTAGAGCTGAGCTTGCTTTGTTGTAGTGTTGGAACTGTTAATGCGAGCCGTCAGGCATGGATCGAAAGTAATAGTTGGGAGTTGGCGTCGGGACTACATCCGGTCGGTGGAGGCAGTATTTAGATGCATCATCACACCTGGACAGATGTGGATGTAGGCTGTGTGTGTGTGTGTCCTTTTGCGTTCCTGTTTCCCCTTGTGTGTGTTCTTGTGGTTTAGGTGCAGGTGCTGTACTGCAATACTGAACTTACTAATGGACTGGTAGTAGCAGTTGCCAAAAGAGTCGCAGCTCGCAGGATCACCTGCTACATGCCCTACATGTATGTACATCCTTGTTCCTGCTATCTTTCGGAAAGATTTGGATTGTGCATACTCTGTTCCTACTATTCGTACTCCTCACTCGTCTAGTCGTAGATGACTGCTGCAAATGTTCGAGCCTTTCTTGGGCCGAATCCATAAATGTAGCGGGCTTTGTATGTTGGAAAGGGCAGGAGATGGGCTTGGGCCGAATCCATACGTGTATGGCTTTGTATGGGTGCATTATGGGTTTTTGCCATGGTGGGTTGTGTTCGCTGTTTTTTTTTCAGTGTTCTGCTTAATGAAATACTACATGTAAAGTCGTGTTTCCCCTCAAAAAAAAATGTAAAGTTGTGTTTCGAAAAAATTTAGGTTCCAAAACTTATAGCAAATCAAAATCTGGACCGGTTACTCGCGCGACAGCCGACAAACAGTGTCTTGCGATTGCGAGTGGCGACGGTGGGGTGCTTTGATGATCTTACGAACATCGGATAGAAACTCTCTTAACATACAGTAATACCAAGACCTACATGACAAGAATTACAAGCGAAGGGCAACAAAAGAAACGACCCTCGGATGCTACAGCAATACAAATACACACTACTACACGTCGCAACACACTCATCTGTCATCTGAACCCAGAGCGTGTGCTCTGGGTTGGTCTTCACAGCTCTGCCGTGACAGCGGTCGGGACATCGAACACGGCGCTGCCGACCACCATTCCCTTGACGACGACCTCGACGCCAGCGCGTCCAGCGGCGGACGTCGCCGGCGCCGCCGTCCCTCTTAGCTCCGGCGGCACCCTTGACGTGGTGCGACCGGCGGTCGACCAGCAGGGCCCTCCCGATCTTGGACGGGCTCGACAGCTGCGCCGGCGAGAAGCTCGGCGTGGTGTACGCCGTTGCGTACGGCGTGCCCGAGGCGGGCACCACCGTGGGCGCCAGCTGCTTGCTGCCGCTGCTGCTCTTGCCGGCGATCTTGGCGTCCGCGCCGCCGGCGGATGGAACGTTGTCGGAATGCTTGCTCAGCTCGTCGACGTTGAGCAGGTCGTCGATCCGTGCGATGATGTTGGAGGCCAGGCTCTCCAGGACCCTCGAGTAGCTCTCGAGGATCGATTTCCCCACGTCCTGAAAGACCATGCCAGAGAAAAAACAATCAGTAGAGTGCTCGATGAAGCTGCTCTCAGTGTACGTATTCTGATTTCTGAAAGACGCGCCGCCAACCTTGTTGTACTGAATCTTGCTCATGTCCAAGCTGGTCTGTGTGAGCCCGGGGAACCGCTGCTTCAGCGATATGAGCAGCCCTTCCGCGCGCTCGGCGAGCAGGTCTCTCTTCTCCGTGTCCATGATCATGTCCTTGACGATGCCCCAGGACGACTTGCCGGCGCCCGCGCGGCTCGCCGGCTTCCCCCAGCGCCCCTCCGGCGCCACACGTAGACGGAGGCTTCGACGCGGTTGGCGATCTCCAGCGCCTGGTACTCCGACGACAGGTCGAGGCAGTCGAGGAGGCAGTCCGGGGAGAAGTGGTCCGAGGTGATGTACCGGTATATCACGTCGCCCAGCGTCGCTCGCCCGTTCTGACACGTCCAGACGTTGGATCAAACAAAGAACAGTGTCAGCGGCAAGGTATAGCAGCACATGTGTCGGAACGATCGACAGAATGTTCAGACGACATCGTGTCATGATCGACTGAACCTTTGGCAGCGAGTCGAGGTAGGAGTCCGGCACGTCCATCTCGGCCAAGGCGTTGCTGTTGATGGCCATGGCGGCCTTGAGGATCTGGTTGGCGCAGTCGCGGCGGTGCTCGACCTGCCGCCTCGTGGCCTCGCAGAGGCCGCCGTGGGGCACGCGGGGCACCGGGAGCCACCACTTGTCGTCGCGGCGGTGGAACGTCCTCCGGTAGGACGCGGAACCGTCGCAGTCCGGCGCGCAGATGCCCTGGTCCACGTACCAGAATTCGGCGTCTCTGAATCCTTCCAGGATCTCCTGGAAACAGAGGCTTGTCACTCGGTTTGTTCAGAAGAATTGTGAATAGAATAGGAATCATGTTGAACTCACGAGGAGCATGTTGTCTAGCTTCCGAAGTGCCGGCAGGTTGATGTACAGATCAGACCGTGGCCTGCTTGTCATGATCTGAAAAATTGACAGTCGGCAAGTATTAATCAGTTTAAGCTGCTCGCGTCAACACTGTTGCCAATTTGCCATAAACAGGATTAGCATCATTCTGAACACTTTTGTTCATATGTTTTCTTTTCTTTTTTTTTACTTTTATAATGCATCTCGTGGTTACTGTTTAGCAGATACAACTAGAAATGGACGCAGCATTTGAATTGGCAAGTTTGATGAAACATACACAAGTGACCTACCAAAACGGACATCACATTAATGTGTTGTTTACTCTATTATTAATTGATTGGCGAGTATTTACTTTGTTTGGACCTCAAACATCACGCGCTCCCTTTTTAATACACTAGATTAGGTACGTATCAAACGGCTAAGTACTACGTATTTAATGGCTTCTTGCCTCGATCCAGCACCATGAAGATTCAAATCACCAAAGATTTTGCGCTTAATCACACATGGCTAGGACGCCGGACGCTGCAATTGCTCATGAGAAACTTCACAGGTACACTGCTACTAGATCGATTTATATCAATGTTTCTTCTAGAGATGAACTTGTTTTCCTGAAATCATGCTTCCTACAAACTGATGTAATCCTACCTAGAATTTTGTCATGCCACAGAAACATGCCTGGTAATGATGATAAAGACAGAATTTTACTACTACTTGTGCCTATCTGAATTTCATAGTGTGCTCAATTTTTTTAGTGACTTGGTGCGTCAGTTGTTAATGTCAGTTTTAATTAATTACCTCAAGCCTTGTACCATCCGGGAACGTCTGCCACGTGGGCACGAGCTCGACGATGTGGTCGCTGACGCAGAGCAGGCAGTCCATCTCCCGCCGCCACATGGCCTTCTTCTCCGGCACCAGCGGCTCCAGCCTCCAGAGCTGCCCGAATATCGTCGCTGCAATGCAAACACGACGGCAAAAGCAACTCAAAACCATTGCAATTGTCATCCAAGAAATTAAAGCAATGCAACCGACAGGCTGCAAGTCTGCAACCAACAATTACGTACCGCAGAGGTTGGTGATGGCGTTGGAGATGGCGAGCGCGGTGCAGACGCCCTTGCCGCTCCCGGACATGTCCTCGCCGAGCAGCAGCTTCGCGAACCTCTCCTTCATCATCTCCATCTCTGGCAATTTCGCACCAGCAGCACGACGTACGGTGAGATCAACGACCGCCGACGACATTTGCACTAGACGTTGTTTTGTTGTACGAACCTGAGGCTCTGTGCCTGTCGGTCATGTCGACGCCGCCGCGCGACAGCTTTTCCTCCTGCCGCCGCCGCCGCTCGCGACGACGTCGGCCGACACGCAGGTCTTGATGGCCACCTTGTGCGGCCACTCGTCAGGCGGGGAGTAAGTGTAGGAGACGGTGGACGAGGCGGCCTCAGAGCTGGCGCTGGAGCTGCTCCCTCGGCGGCCCTCTTCGTCGGCCGAGTCCGCCGTCAGCGTCTCGCTCGCCGCCCTCTCCTCCGCCGCCTCCCCATCCTCGCCCGCGCTACCTCTCGCCATCCCCGCCTGCCGGTGTGTGTGGCTGGCTGCCTCTCTGCCTGTCTCTATGAGGATGCCGATCGAGGCTCAGGCTCCGACTAGACAGACACGCCGGCGACTAGGCTCGTGGCGTGCGGCCAGAGGGCACAGCGGCACAGGGCAGGCTGGATGCTCGTGGAGTGGATGCGATGAAAAGAGGAGTGTGTGTGTGAGAGAGAGAGGAGAGTGGTGATAAAGGCTTAAAAGAAGCGAAAGGCAGGTCGATGGGGGCGAGGGAGGAGGAGTGACCGTTGGGTTTTGAGTTGCGTCCACCGTCCGCGCCCGCCCGCCAGCGTCTCCCCACCAGCGCCGGTGGGCGTCTTTGGTAGAGGGACAGCCAAGGGGGGTGCGGCTGACGGTTGCAGGGGCTGGTCGGCGCCGGCGTGGCAGCTACGCCGGGACCGGGACCGTCTGGTGCGTCCGTCGTCGTCTCTATACTCTACTAGTATAACGTACGTGTTGCCGTTGCAACGCTGTCTTTGCAGGTGGCCCATGTGGAGGGGAGGATGGGTACGTTGCTGTGTCTGCAAGCCACGGGAAATTCCGAGGAGGCAAAAAGGACCGTTCGGTGATTCCTCGTTACAGGGTTTGTTTAATCGCCTTACAACGTGATCGACCCATCGAGCAAACGGTCAATTTGAGCAGTAGATATATATATTCGGCGGTAACGTGCCCGCAACGGAGTGCGCCGGCTCAGTGACCTGCGGCGAGGTCGCTCTGGTGCAACTGCAAACTCGTCCGTCTTCTGGACACGTACGACGATGAGTCGCATGGGATTTGCATTTACAGGGAGGAGAAGGAGAAGCAAACCAATTCGGTACCGAGTACCGGCTGAGAGGTGTAGAGCAATTCGAAAGCGCGATAGTAAAAATTACACCCGGGATGCTGGTCATCGGCAAATGAGCCAAAGGTTTTCAAAATCTGGGTTTGAAAACAGCGATCGAGAGTGGTGACAAAGACGGAAACCGGAGAAAGGCTGCGATGGATGGACAGGTAGGGGCATCTAAACAACGTCAGGCAGGGCAAAGCGTCTTCGGTTTGACTCGGTAACCGCGCGCGGCAGGACCGCGGGATGGATGTCCTTTCGCCGGCGCATGCAAAATCCTGCCGGTGTCGTTTCCCTGTCCCAGAGTCCCCACAGGAGCAGCTGCCTTTGTTTTTAGAGGAATTCAAGAGCATCTGGGAATCGATCAGGATAATATCTTGCACCAACCATCTTCAAAAATCAAAATCCATGCATGAAATCGATGGCTTAAAATCACTGCACGAAATAGAGACTCACTTCACTTGTGCTCAAAGCAAAGAGCGAGTGCATGCTGAGGAACCGCAAGCAACGGGGCGAAATGATGCTCACTTTGGTGGACCACACGAGTAGAATATCAGCTTTGCTCGGCAGATTAGCATTAGCTTTTGTGCTCAAAAAACAAAGATTAGCTTTAGCTTTAAGCCTTTAACAGATAAGCGGAGGCTGCTCATCGAGCTGAAATGTACTAGGATAGGATGCTACTGTGCAGTACTGACGCCGGACAGCGGACAGCATCGATCCTCCCTGGTGGCTGGTACAGTACCACAGTGTACAGTACGGCGATTCCAGCACATTGCAAGGCGCCAAGGGCTCGAGTGTCTACCCTGAGTTCACTAATCAGTCTCGACAGTGTCAAACAAACACTGTGGTTGCCGAATTCAATGGTCTGTCTCGATAGTCACTCGTCAGGGGCACTCGCCACTGGCTAGTTTTTTGAAAACTTTGCAGGAAGTCAAAGCCCTTACACAGTGACATGTATGGGAGACAAAGAGAATCACACTTGCGTCATACGAGAACTCCAACATCGATACAGTACCCCGAATGTCAAAGAGATCGAAGACGACCCTTTGCCTAAAAGAATGTTCCACGATCGTATACTGTACGTACCATTTGTGCAGACAGGAGCTACGCGTCAAGTCCGCCCAGCACCTCGATGCAAGGCCGCCACTGCCCAAGGGCAAGTCGTACGCGCGGCACCTAGGCACTGGCTCACCGGTTCGTCCCGTCTCCCCTGTCGGGACGGAGTGGATGCGTCGTCGCCGGCGTGACCCCGTCGCGAACTGCTGCCTGCTAGTGCTCGCTCGGAATCTATTTCGATTCGTCGGTTGACGTGGCGCCGGGGAGATTGACCATGACGGCATCGTCATCGGGGCACTGAAAAAGAAGAGAAAATTGCTTATCTGACTAAAAAAAAAAAGCCCCTTTCCTTCTGTAGTCAAAGTTTAAATCTTCTCTACTTGTTCACTTTTGGACATTTTCTTTGCGGTCAAGAAACAACCTGGCTAGAAAAAGTAACAAAAAGAAGGAGCACAATTATCATTTTCCCTTTTTTATGCACAAACTAACGAGAAAGAATCAGGAAGAAAATTTTGGACAAATAAAAAAAAAAAAAAACTCAGATAGAGAATTTTCTCGAGATCTTCGCAAAAAAAAAAAAAATGAGAGTATTTTCTCGAGAAAGAAAGGCTTCTAAGTTTTTCTTTTTTATTTTTTCTGCAGGTACTACCATCTTATATTAGTTTATTTCTTGTAATTTTTGCTATATGTAGTACTATTGTCAGTGCCAATTTCGTTTAAAAAAAGAAAAGAAAGGCTGCTGAGGATCTCGGGAGGATGTTCTATTTTGTCTTTTCGTTGTCACCTCCTCCGCCAAAGCCAATTATTTTGCGAAACCCAAACTAGAGATGGGTTCTGCTAAGATCGATGCTATTTATTTATCTTCTTTAAAAAAATTGTGAGCTGTTGGACCCAATAAGTGCTAGAGAAAAAGACATTCTTCACTTGGAAGGCTTGAATATAAGATTATATATTATATAGGCTTATCATCTAGTCTTTGTCAGTGTTTGCCTAGCTTGGCACTTAAAAGTATTCCATGACAACCATAAAAACCATCATCTAAAGCATTTTATGTATCCAGTGACCATAATCCAGATTTGTGTGCCACATAGGTGGAGACACTATCACATCACATCAGTACCATGGCCTACCAGTTAGTTAGACCAGAGAAGAACGTTGCAAACCGCCACCAAAAGATAGAGGGAAATGATTCTGAAATAAGGGCCAGTTTGGAACTGGGAATGCAAAAAACAGGAAAGGAAAAAAATAGAGGAGTAGGGTTTTCAAGCGAAAAGTGAAAAACTATGGATTTCAAAAACGAGGAATAAATACTTTGAGGTGTTTGGAACAGAGAAATCATATACAGGAATCATAAGTCTATGAATGGTAAAGAGATGAATACATGTTTTATTGTTATATTTGTTATTGCAACGTTAATTTTTAATTAGCAAACAAACATAAGAAAGATGGATATTTATTTTTAATTATATTTGCCATTACAACGTCAAATTTTTAATTAGCAAATAAACATATATGATTATTAACTTCAAGTAACCACATACGTGATGTTAATTAGCAAATAAAGATATGTGTTGTCCAACCAAGAACTACAACGTGATTACTTCAAATCAAACGTGGTGGCTCCGCCTTGCCTAATCCTATGTTGCGGGGCGATCATCATGTGCAACCTGTAACCATGGAAGCTGCCTCGGACTTCAGTCTAAGATGAAAAGAAAACAAGGGGTGGGAGTGGATTTTTTTTCATTCCCGTGAACGAGCTAGCATCTTCCCGCAACATTTCGGAGGAAAGGAATTTTTGTTTCCTTAAGGTTCCAAACGCAACACGTGCTTTTTTTTTCCGTTTTTAATTTCCTACGAAATTTTTGAAAAGCCTCCGTTCCAAACGGGGCCTAAAGTGCCAGTGGCTGCTTTCAGAAAACATACGTTATAGTAGTTGGTAGGTTTTTCAAGTTTGAATGTCACTATATGGAGTTATGGACCACCACAATTCGGCCGTAGCATATCAGAATAGAGAATACTGAATACTACTACCTAACATGAAACTGCAGGAAGAGAACTGGTCCTAGCTAGTCTCCTAGTGGAGGAAATGTTTCGCCTACTCATGCCAGCAGTACTGAAGTAAAAGGCACTTCAGGTAGTTTTTTATTTTTATTTGGTGTATCCTGTTTAAACAAAAACAAGGACATGCAATTCAAACTGCAGCAGAGTAAGAAACGATAAAAAATGTCCTTCTTTTCTCTATACAACTATTCAAATCAAAGCACCCGCCCGTAGGCTAAGAAAGTATTGTCTCGCAATTTTTTAAAAAAAAAAAAAAAAAAAAAAAGGAGGTGAGAAACACGTTCGCATTGTTTGGAGTAGGATAAAGAAAGGTGCATCCAACAAGCCAACAAGCTCGGTGAATGAAATAGATAAATAAACACAGTTTATTTGTTAAACTTTTTTTTTTCTAACATAACATATAAATTTTAACTCGAGGAGAAACATTAGAGGATCAAGCAATGCGGTAACATTGTAACTAAACAGTTGCAACAGCAGTGCTGCTCATGTAAAAAAATATAGCAAAAGACATTTAAGTTCGATGTTTATGCCTTCAAAAGGAAATATTGTTTTTTAAAACTTCCGCACAGTTTGAGCATACAAGTTCTGCAATTATTGTCACATACTCCTACATATGACATTATATGCTGAGGAAGATGTTTGAGCTAGCACAGTACAAATATCTACAGTTAAGAGTTTAGGTCAGGAATTATGACATGGTACTGCATTCTGAACCATGTGAGGGGTCAATAAGCAACATGCAGTGGTGTGATTCAAATTTAAAAGTTTGCAGGTACTACAATATTGATACAATTGTAGAAATTTGTACTCCCTCCGTCCCAAAAATAAACGGCGTTTTTGGGTCGCCAAAGTTTGATTTCGATTTGTAGAAAATACTAGAAGATTTAAATCTTCAAATAAATTTGTTAAAAAACTAGATCAAAAGATCTTTCCAATGATACTAATTATGTAATATAAATATTAATCCTATTTTAATATATAATTGCCGGCAGATGTTTTCGGGGAAGCGAAAAACGTCGTTTATTTTTGGGACGGAGGGAGTACTGTAGTCAAATTTATCTATAAGTTTTTGACTCGAGCAAAAGTAAATGGTAATACACAAGTTAAACTGTTATCAACATCTGCTTTCTTAGATGGCACACTAGCCAAAAGGCATCCACAGGTAAACAGAGGCAATGAATTTTAATAAGACTGATTGTACAATTTACAACGCTGAAAGATCTACTATAAAAGTAATACATCATGAGGAAAATTGTCACTAATAGAGATATTATAAACTCCACAATTTATCTAGAGCAAGAAATCATTGCCAACAACTAGTTAGAAGGTCCCTAGTACAGAACATGTCTAGTTAGAAGCTCCCTGCTACACGCCTCATGTACCTTGTGCCTTCAGACCCAGGATGACATGTCCTTTCATTGTTGAAAACAGTCTTTTCAAGCATCACAAGGGTGATATTCCATCAGGCAGCAGCACTGAAGAGAAAGAGGCAGCACCCATCGTGCAAGATAATCAGTTCACAGATGAATAGTTTAAGAAGCATGTCCAAGTACAGAACAAATGCTTCACAGTTGATAGTTATCAAAACCCTAAACTGAATATCTATGCATTTAGCTGTGACAGCTGAAATAACCATATGGACAGAATGAAGAATATTCAGCATTTGAGCAACCATCATGTCTTTACCAGTCCAAGGCACGTAAGCTTTGGCCCTAATAAAACATTACAGAACTATTGCACTACTGAAAGTACATCTCAAGTAAGATGAAAAGGCAAGTACTCATACCTATTGTACACCATATATTCATATGTGACCCCTACTCCAGAAATTCTTCCATAAGACCCTATAGTAAGTTCAGCATCGTACTATTACCAAAGAGATAGTGAAAGAAGGACATCACAAAGAAACAGACAGCAAACCTGTGATATAAATTGTTCAGCATCTGTACGCCTTAGGAAATGGAGCGAGTTTTTGGTCAGTGATACAGAATGGTCACCAAGAGATACTTCGCCAATGTCCTCCAGCACCCGAACCTGAATGTAAGGATCCTTGGGAGGAACCATGTCCTGTAATAAAGGGTATTAGAAGTCTGATAAATTTCTCATCCCAAATAAAGCATAAGAAATAAAAAAAAACACCATACCACTGTCAAATCAATATCCATCTCCGATATGTATGATTTAATGGCTGCAGAGTGGTTCTTGAAGTACTCTTTCTCTGAGAAATGGAGCTTTTCTTGTATGTCATGAGGAAGCACAGGGCCAACTTTCCATCTAAAACTCTGAATAACTTCTGCTCGGTTGTACCTGTTTGGATAGAATTCATTCAGCTAAAGTACACATAAAATCAAATTAATCATGTGATGTCAGCATAACAGAGAAAAAAAAAAAGTTTAGCTCATCTGAGAATTTTTAGTTATGTACATGTAAGCCATAAGACATCTTTTGTTACGGAGCAGGGAAAGATGGTGGATAGCTGCACCATAGTGATCCTCATTTCTAGTTGTCTCAATATCCAAGTTTTGCTCCACCATTTTCCTGTCATAAGCCAGGCCTTGTCAGTAAACTGTGCATTGAAATGTCCAGCAATCAGTGTAACTTTGGATCAAGATGGTCAACATTCTAGTAGGAATGCTGGGTACAATTTACCTGATCAGTGATTGAAATTGTGAATTATGCTCACTGCACTCTCTAATCACCTGATCAAACACATCAGTCTGCACATAATAGAGATTGCATGTTAGATATGAAAGAAACTAGAAGGAACTGTTGCTGCCAAAGTCACAGTGCTTCTAACAATGGAAGTAGTATAAATAATTTCAACCTTTTTGCACTATATAATGACAAGTACACAATATTGCAGCTAGTACCCTTAGTTTGCTTCTGAAGATGTCATAACACATAATTGCTACATCCATGCTAAATACACATAGTAAAAACATATGATTATGAATTAATGAAACATGTAGTGATCTCTTTTTTATGTAAATCCATAGGTATGGACAGGGTCTAACTTGATGGAGAATTAAACCAGGTGTGCAGGTCCGATGAGTTTCTAAAAGGCTACTGAATCTGCCAGCCAAACCAACAATATTTGATCTGACAATTTGTGAATTTTTAAGTGCTGCTAAAGCAATAGTTTCAACTGAGGATACAAAATGTTTTCTGCACAAAATTTCACCGTCGAACACAGAACACACTAAGATCATACAAATTTGTGGCCTGCCACAGACACAAACTCAAAAGCAGCAATCGCTCTGATTCCAAACTAGTAACTGCAGGTGAGTACAGAGAAGCGGGTATTACATTAAATGCCGCAAGCTGGCCAGCCTCAGAGGAGTCGATCTCCTTCAGCAGTTGTGACGCACGCCTCGCATACATCCTCCTCCTGAACCTGCGATGGCACTTGGGTATTCCAGAGCAGGGAAAAAAAAAAAAAAAATGTTCAATCCAAACTCCAAAACATGAAAAAGTCTACAATCACACGTGAACTAAAGTATAAATTGTTTAGATTACAGATTTCTCAACTATTTAAGAGAAAGCACAAGACATTATGAAATTACAGCATAACAATATTCTCAAGTAAAAGTGTCCCTTTATGCCTTGGAAGTGTTTGCTGTTGATGATGTCAGTGTTCTTAACTCCCATAAAAAAATCATGTTCACTACAAACAGCCAAGCAATAGTTCATGCATTGATTCTCCATTCTATATCTTAAACATATTTTTTCACACAATTAATTGAGGGAAAACTCATCTCAATACTAACAGTTGCTACTTACTACAGGAAGAATTAGCATCAAGTTCAAAAGCTTGTAAACAACCTAGGGCCTGCTCTCTGTAGCTGTGGCTACTGCAAACAACTGTGACTTACTATAGCGAATAACTGAAATAGCCACAAACAAGCAGGCTGCTCATGTTTTCGGGTTCTTTATATCAATTTTCAACAAACATGATAAATGGTCAGCAAGATTTTCCACTTTTCTAAAGCTTTCATCTCTACAAACAGGTATCTGTAATGAAGTGGTTAAGTTGTCCTATACTTTGAGAATCTTTGGATAAAACTGGGCAAGCTTAGCCAAGTTTATTAGTCCTCTTTGTCTTGTCCCAATTTATAATATTTCTGAAAGCATCTCTAATTCTCTACTAAACAGGGGAGGAGCCGGTAGGGCATGGCACCTGATAGTTTTTGCAAAAGGAATTTAAAATAAGTAAGCATAACATATACTTGTAAATTGGATCAGATCGAAATGCAAACGGACAAATAGTTAGGGTTTGGGTGCTCGGTTTTGCACGGCAGGGAGGAAAGAGAAGGCTGGTATACCTGTTGGGTGCTCGTCCCCGGTGAAGGGGTGAAGGGCCCGACGTAGACCTGGCACCTGGCCTAGGGGCGGCGGCGGCGGCGGCGGCGGCGGCGGCTCACTCGTCGCGACTCGACACAACGCCACCACAGAGAGCGCGCGCAAGTAGATCCTCTGAATTCGCTCAAGACGACAGCTCTCGGCAGTCACTCATCGCGGCCGTTCAATACCATCCGACGAGCAGCTCAGCTGTGGCAACGGCAAGACCTCCTTCGCACGTGGACGTTTTGGCCCAATAACACGGCCTGCTAAGCGGAAACAACAGCCGGCGGCGTTCCTGTTTTTGGCACGGCTGCTCGCTGTTTTGGCGCGGGGTTGAGGCAGGACGACCGCCGAGGCGAGGCGATCATCTACTCCTCTGCAGTTCATACGATCAATTGGTGGAGTACTCTGAGGTCCTGGATCTTGCTCTTTTTTTAAGATTTTTCGTTGTTCTAATCTGTCATCGTTGGCATTCTCTCTTCCCTAGATGTGTTGGAGTACGGATTGAAAGAAGTTCTGTCTGTGAAAAGAAACCTGCTGTTTCAGATGGCCGAAACATACACAATTACACATTCTATTTTTCAGGAAGAGATCTAGTATCACTTTTGGAAGAGATCATCCGTAGTAACTCAGGAAGAGATCTAGAACCACTTTCAGGTCATCCATCTTTACCTTAGGAAGAGATATCTGAAACATACACAATCATCAATGGTGTTATTGGTGAATTCTAGTAGAACAGATTATATCTCCTTTGCATGTGTCCTGCAATGACGACAGATAATTCTAGTACCATTTTTGGTTTTGTGGTTAAGTGTATTCACCCAATGAAGCTTGCAGTGACATGCCTCATTTTGTCCATCTTGATGAAATTGTAGTAACTCAGCAATGCTTTTTATTTAATTCCAAGACAATTTACAACAAAATGTCAATCTATAAAATTCGCATGATTCTGATGCCTTGATACAACCACAGTTTACATAGTTTGCAAGCACTTACTACACAAATTGCACATTGCACATTACACATTCTCTGCAGAGCACTAGAGATTGAGAGATCTCCTCCTGGACAGCAAACTTGCTGCAGCTCCGGCGGGGTGGGGGCACAGGCGTCGTGGACAATCTGCTCACCTACGGACAGCTCCTGGACTGGCGGTGGGGGCACAGGCTGCACGGGCAGCGGGGGCACGGGCGGTGTGGCGTGGCATGCCCGTGCGGGCGTGCAGCGGCTCGAGCATGACCGGCGTCGAGCTTGAGCCCTCCTCCGCCAGCGTGGCCCCACCGCCCGCGGACGCCGCCTCCGTGTTCAGCACCGACGACGACCCAAGTCGCTCGCCTCCATCGCCGCTGGAAGCCTGGAACGTGAGGATTTTTTATTTTTGAGGAACGGGAGAGAGGATCTGATTGCTCGAGGCAGACTTGCCTGTCCATGGGTAGGCCGTGTAATTGGGCTAGCCTCAACACATGCGAACGATCTCCGTTGGATTTCAAAGAACGGTCGTCCTGAGCGAATTTAGAGGATCTCGTTCCCACCTCTAGTGTATCCTGTTCTGTTCTTGTGAAATCTTTTTTATATATATATATATATATATATATATATATATATATATATATATATATATATATATATATATATATATATATATATATATATATATATATGAACATCTCGTGAAATCTTCTCCTTTCAGCAGTCGATTCTGAATTTCAGTTATGTATTGTTAACCCCGGCCCCAGCCCAATTCTGTACTGCCCATGACCAAATTTACATGCAAACACTCACTCCTCTATTTACATATCTTGGCATTTTGGTTTTATTTTGTGATTAACATGGTACTCTTTAGCTGGCTCCACAATTAACTTGGATTTTGCTTAAATTTTATGAGGAGTTTTTAGTTAAATATTAAGATGATAAATTATGGGACAAACTAAAGGTGTGGATCTACGTGACCCAGTTTTGCTTTTATCAGGTCAAAATTCAACAATAGCCCATTGTCAAAATTCAACATCATTTTCTTCTTTTTTTTTTTTCTCCTTCGGATGGGCCGGTGTGGTGAGTGACTGCCATTGGCCCATTGTTCATGTGGAAGACGAAGAAGTAATTAAACCCCAGGAATAGTTGTCAAATAATTCTCAAAAAAAAAAAAAAAAAAGTTGTCAAATCGATCATGCCAAGTAGATGGAGACAGGGCTCCTCACAGTGTGCTTGTCAGACACCCAGCGGAGCGAACCCTCCACAATCTTGGCGTCAGTGCTCTGCCCCCGCCACATTGAGACCGTGAAGTTCTGAGCCTGGTTCGCCTCGGTGAACTGCAGCGAGCTCGGAGTGACGTTTACCTGCACAGACGCTGGCAGGTCGACATGGGGTAGTACACCGCCGGCGCCTCCCCGACATTCTTCACCGTGCGGCTCACCAAGACCGGAGCCGTGGAGTTCATCGTCGACGGGAGCGTGACCGTGATGGATGGGT
Organism: Hyparrhenia diplandra; assembly: GCA_015847255.1. Taxonomy (NCBI): domain Eukaryota; kingdom Viridiplantae; phylum Streptophyta; class Magnoliopsida; order Poales; family Poaceae; genus Hyparrhenia; species Hyparrhenia diplandra. The sequence continues at coordinate 108,518 of JADLZK010006046.1, forward strand.
AGTTGAGCATGCTGTCCGGGATCACCGTGATGGTCGAGCAGTCGATCGAGCGTCGCGCGATCACGGACACCTCCATGCTCGAGTACAGGCCGCAGAGGAAGCCGATGTACTCGGCGGCCACAATGTCGTAGACCAGGCCGGGGTCGAGGGCCTTGTCAGGGTTCACCTGGCCGGCGCCTGTGGCGAACAAGTTGGCCGGCACGGACTGCTCGTCCACTATTGGTTTCCCCGATCTGTCGTCAAGGTCAGCGGTCGTCATGATGGCGGACTTGATCGCCGCCGGCGACCAATCCGGGTACTTGCTCTTGATCAGCGCGGCGATGCCGCTGAGGTGCGGCGTGGACATGGACGTGCCGGATTGAAGTTGAATGTCGGCTCCAGGGACGGAGGGCCGACCTGGAATGGCCACGCCGCGAGCACGCTCACGCCGGGGCCGGTGATGTCGGGCTTCAGGATGCCGGGGTTCTGGACGCTGGGCCCGCGCGAGGAGAACGAGGTGATAGCCGGCGCCGGCGACGTGCCAAGCACGGTGCCCTTGAAGATGATTTGCGCCACCGGGTTCGCCGTGGAGTTGATGTACTCCTTGATGGCAACGCCGGACATGTAGCTGACGTGCGAGGCAGGGAGCGCGTGCGCGTCGGCGATGGTGCTGTATCCCTCGACGAACCGGTTGGCCATAATCATGCCGAACCCACCGGCTCTCTTCACCTCGGCACTTTTGTCGAGCCTGCCGACGACGCCACGGTCGCAGAGCACGATCTTGCCCTTGACGTCGAAGCCGTCCAGTGTGCCGTTGACGCAGAGACTGGCGTTGGGTGTTGAGCTGGCACCCGCGTAGACCAACGGGTAGGTGATGGTCGTCGAGATGTTGGGCTGGAAAGCCGACTCGCCTTGGAACGTCGAGCCGTTTCCGAGGCGCACTTGGGCAACGATCAGACGGTCCATGGTGCCCGCCGCGACGGTGAGCATCCACGGCGCATCGTTGGACAACGTGCTATCTTCTGGGCCGGCGTTGCCGGCCGCCAAGCTGACAAAGACGCCCTTCTCAACGGCACCAAACGCGGCGATGGCGATGCCGTCTGTGAAGAACGGCTGTGTCTCCCCGCCAATGGACACGGAGATAACATCACAGCCGTCACCAACGGCGGCGTCGATGCCGGCGAGGATGTCGGCACTTCTGCACTCGTCTTCGGTACACACCTTGTAGATGGCGACGTGCGCGCGTGGCGCCATGCCGGAAGCAGTGCCGGCGGCCTGGCCGAGCACCTGGGCGCCCGGCGCGACGGCTCCCGCCGCGGTGCTCGACGTGTGCGTGCCGTGCCCGTCCCGGTCGAGCGGGGAGTGGGACGGGTCGTCGGACATGAAAGAACGTGCGCCGATGAGCTTGTTGTTGCACGCCGAAGCGTTGGTAAAGTCGCAGCGGCCCTTCCACTTGGCCGGCGGCGGCGGCATGCCGTCGCCACTGAAGGAGGGGTGGAAGGGATAGACGCCGCCGTCGACCACGCCGATGATGACGCCCTCGCCGAACCCGGAGGTGTAGTTCTTCCCGCTCTGCGGCAGCTCCAGCCCAGGAACTGCGAGGTGTGCGTCGTCAGCGGCCTGTACACCTGGTTCGGCACGGCCGTGACGAACCCGGGCATGGTGGACAGCGCGTCCAGCTCCTGCTCCGTCAGCCGAGCGGCGAAGCCGCTCGCGACGTGGTGGTACGAGTGGACGAGCCGCTCATCCTTTGGAAGGAACGTCCTGTACCATGTCGTTCGGTCGTCGGTCGTACCGAACACGTGGCTCTGTGCGGCTGCACGTGGACGATGAACGTACGCAGCTCATCGCCGGACACCGCCGCGGCGACGACGACTGCAAGGAGAAGGATGGGGAGCAATGAGAGCTTGAAGCTTCCCATGGTTGCTTGCTGTGAGCTAGTATGTGATGTGAGCGTGCATTGACTTTTTATAAGATCTATCAGCGCTCGTTTGTTTCATTTCATTATTTAAGGTTCTTGTTCCTGTCAGGAATGACGCAGTCGGACGGCATTGTTCTCTTCTCTGGCTGCGGCAAGTAGCTTTGGAGCCGTGTCAGTTGTCTCGAGGTGTTTGCAAATTGCAACGACCAGAGGGCTAAGTTTGTTTACATATATACTTGAGGGCTGACTGAGTTTTACGATACGGACATGGAATGGTTGCTTGGGAATTGCCGTGTGCCCGTGTCCCGTTAGAGAGGAGGCAACTGTTTCCGCGCGGCCGCGGGCCTGAGTTGTTGCCCGTGGATACATATATATTAGCACAGAGCTAGAGGGCAACTGGTAAATTCCAGTAGAATCACAGAGAAAATTAGCAGCTAACGTCTCACAACTTGTGTCATTGTGTGCCTCGGCGTTTCCTCGATTACAATTGAAACCGTGTGTTTCCGCCGGCTCCAGCGCCGATTTTTGTGTCGTATACATTATACAAAAAGTCCAAATAGGCTCGCTGTCAGAAAGCACTCAAGCCCAGATAACCCCTAAGGTATTGTTTAGTTTATTTTATTCCGATGGTTTTATAAACCGGTGCACTTAACACCTTTTGGCACTAATCCAATCCGGTTTTGGTGATGTGGAGGTGGTTTTGCAATTAGTCATGCCACATAAGCAGCCGACATGGCCGAAAAGACACGCACATATTTGCATTCATGCAGGGGGACGGCCGCATGCATATCATTGAACAAAATCATATACGCCTCCGATATATGCGTGCTCGCTCGGTCCATCGACTGGGATTTTAATAATAATTTTCTTATTCTCTACGGCATGTTTGCGTTGGTGAGCAGTGCGCAAGGGAGTCGTGGGAGTCACTTACGAGTCGCGGTAGTCACGCACGCTGCCGCAAGGGAGTCACGCTTAGGAAAAAAAAAAAATTATTTGCCCATGTCGCCAGCCTTATGTGGCATGACTAATTGCAAAACCACCTCCACGCCACCAAAACCGGATTGGATTAGTGCCAAAAGGTGTTAGTGCACCGGTTTGCAAAATCACGTGAGTAAAATAAACTAAACAATACCTTAGGGGTTATCTGGACTTGAGTGAAAAACACAAGGTAGTAATTTGACTTTCTCCTTTTTACTAATATGCACCGTTGAAACTGGTGTTTCCAACAAGGGTGTGAGACCTCCGCCCAGGCGCTACCCCCGGGAAGGAAAGGGGGTTTTTTGGGCTAAGTGTTGAACTCACAATATTTAATGACAATAAGTTTCATTCACCAACCAACAATATGAAGAGTTATGTCCCCTATTTATAGTTTACATCATCCAGAATACAAGATTACAATTTATCCTTCTATATTCCCGCATATTCCAGCCTCACGCCTTCTCGACTCGAGGGGCTCCACGTCCTTTCTCTACCGGACCATTTTGCCAAATGGGCCAAGATCTGGCCCATTTAGGGTATGATTCCCCAATTTCGAACCCCCGCGGACAACATCTTCGCCTGTAGGCCTTCTCTTCTTGTCTCCAAGCTCCGGTTCGGGTGTAGGGGGGCGGACATCTCCGCCGGGTCGGGTTCCGGGCCCGAGACGCCGGCGGAGACCATCATCTTCGCCCCTTGTCGCATGGGAGGAGAGACCTCCGCCGCTCCGGGTCTCCTCACCTTGCTTGCTACTTAGCCCCTGCGAAACAGACGTAGATTTGAACAAGGTTTCATTTGGTTAGCGAAGCATCCCGACTTATGCTCGTTCGTTCAGTTTGACACCTCCGCCTGGTGCCCGGGGACCGTGTCCCAACTCCCAACATGCACCCGGTGTATGACTCCAAATCTCAAAACCAAGTCATTTTTACTCTTCGTAAAGATGACCGCATAGACAAACACTGAAAAAAACAACACACCCGAAATAGATGCCCAACCAACGGCGACCAACATTTTTTTGCCTTGGGTGGTGTCGAGAAACTTCTTTCTTCCTTATTCTTTTTCCGTCAAAGAACGAAGAAGAGTGATCTAAAACTTATTCTCCATAATCCTTCATCGTGGCTAGATCAAACCACAACAAAACGAAGAAGTGATTGGTGAAAATTATTCCATATGAAGGTGTTGACGCCGCCGCCCGAAAAATAAAGGTCTTCATGTCGCCATACCGATGAAGCTACTAACGTCGTAGATGTTGCCATCTTCAACAAATCTGTCATGGAGAAGACGATTTTGTTTTGCCCCCTTGCCGTCGCCAGAGAGCAAGAGGAGATTTAAATCTCCAATAACAAGAATTTTGGCATGGAGAAACCCTAAACTCTAAGAACTCAATCTAATAGAAAAAAATTCTTAAAAATAATGGATCCTCACTCCCTCCGGCTTGTGGAGAGATGCTGGAGAGGGAAGGGAGGGGGACCAATGTTGAAGAAAGAGGCGGCAGCCCTAGGGCACGCGAGGCAAGAGGGGCTATCAATCGTAGCGGCATCTATAGCTCTGAATTTACTAGAAAAAATTAAGATGTGTCTGGAAGCCTGCTGAGTTTGGATTCGAGAATGGATATGAGAGAGGAAGTGAGATGTTGTCGTGCTTGTTGATTATGACTACAGTGGGACCACCAACGGCTTCAACGTAGTCCACTCGCCATTGGGCACTAGTTACCAATTGTAAGAGCAAGAGGCAAGTTGAGCGGATAGTGACGCTAGAAGGAGGCACAAGAGGTAGGGAGGGGTACTAGCTGCGCCATGAATGATTGCCGCCGCTGCCACTTCCGACTTTCGAGTCGATGCACCACAAGTTGGCTGGTGAGGTGTCGTGCCATGGACGATAAAGTGTTGAATCACCAAGTCGTCAAACGGGAGAGCGAAGACGAGATGCAGTTTCTAATGAGCTTTAGTGTGTTGATAATAGCAATTTGGTTTATGGTACTTAGAGACTAATGCCCTATTTGGTTTTGTGGAGCTAGGTTGTTCGGGTTTGAGTTGTTACTTACGGGTTACAACAACTGCCAAGGGTATGTTTGGTTTCATGGATATCCCTATAGGTGAGATGATGGTCCATGAATAAGCGTGTTAGTGTAATAATTAGTTATAATTCAAATAATATATAAATATAACTAGAAGTATTCTTATTTCATCCACTCTCATCCATCCAACCAAACAGAAATATAACTCATCCTATCAAATCAACCAAAGAGACAACATGAATATTCGTACTCATCCTATCAAATCAACCAAAGAGACAACATGAATATTCGTATTCGTAATTTATCCATGACCCTATCCCATCCAGCCTGTCCTCAAATCAAACGCACCCTCAAATGAGTTGGCCGAGTTGGCGATCCTATCTCATCCATCCTGTCCTCAAATCAAACGCACCCCAAATTGAGTTGGCCCTCTTGGCGGTTCTTCGTAAGCTTTGGCCTAGCAAAATTAACTATTGTGCAATGTTGATTTCGGAGTAGCATGATGCTGTGAGTCTGTGACTCGATCCAACGAAAATGATAGCAGTCGTTTTAGGATCACTCTGGATTCTAGAGTCACTCCGTCCCTTGATTCAGGCATGATGTTTGATGTAAATCACCAAAGTACAAATTGAGTAGACTAACCAACAGATCAAACGACACGACACTAAAAGGGGTATGAATCCTCAAATTCGATCTGAACAGGAACAAAATATGGACAGTTTCACAACTTATAGACAAGGTCAGAGCCTCAGGGTTTGCCAAAGCTGCAACATGATAAATAAGAAGACTTATTCAAATGCAGCAACAATACAGAATATAGTGTTTAACCCACAAACTGCACGCTAGCATCTTCAGCCATATCACTGGCAGGCTGCCTTAGGTCATTACTTCCCCTTGACCACTGTCACCGGGCATGATGCGTTTGACAGCACGTAGTTTGTCACACTTCCCAGGAGAATCCTGAAGCAATTACCGGATTAGAGTCGTGAACAAAATGAAACAGAGTGAAATATTTAGGGGAATGTACATCTTTTGCATGAGTCTGGTTGAGTACAATAATAATAAATTTAGCATTATTACTGTATAAGTTTATATGAAGAAATTTTACGTGGCAATCAATTTGCATTCATATTGAGCCTCAGATATCACGAGTTTCAAATAAAACAAGTGTGGGGAGTTCTCTCTAAAAAAAAACAAGTGTGGGGAGAAATGCATTCATATCTGATTTATGACATCTAAATTATTAAGCAGTGTATTTAATAAAAAAAGTTATTAAGCAGTGTAAATTATTCAACAACGAGTATCATGTAACTGGAAAGCTAGAGTAACAAAAACTACACAGGCCCCTTTCAGTCCAAGTATAAAATCTAAGTATAAAATATGTGTCTTGAACACATTTGTAAGGATCGCTTTGTTTCTTTGTTTATAATAAATTCACAGTAGGGGCTTAAACCCCTCCTGTTTTCCCTCAAAAAAAAAATGTTGCAAGGCTGGACATTTTCCCTGACACTTAAAAAAATGAATCACTGATTATTATTGTAAGGAATTTTCTATCCATCCATTTGTCGACTCAAAGGATCCATTTCGTTTCACAGAAAGCTGTTATCCTGTTACACAAATGTTCAGAACTCAACATATTGAAGTAAATAACTTCCTGAACCCTTTGCATATGTAGTTACCCACTAGTGATAATTATATAGTACTCCCTAAGCGTCGAACAACACAGACACGGTATTGGGCGACTGATCCTATACGGATCTTTCAAATGCCCAAACTAATGGACACTAGAGCATTTAAATATCAAAGTCAGTTTCACATGGCTGCATAAAAAAATGACAACCATGATGATTGATGCTGGGGTGTCTCCAGTCTCAACTCTCGGTCAGGCTAAGGAAATGCCCTGTTGCGAGTCAAGAAAACAAGGTTGCAACTCGCAAAGCAGCATGGCGTGGCTCATCACTGCTAAGAAATGTACTACTCACATTAACAGCTCAGAATCACCAGACACAACGTTACAAACTTAGACTATCCGCACTCATGTTCTCTATTTACTCCCTCTATATATCTTAGTTCTCAAAATTCCCTCCTTTACAGTACTATCTCCCGCACCCATCCTTCTTTATATCTTTACTCTATACCAACTACCAACAGTAGAGGTCCATTTATAATTTTATTTAAATATAATCATGTGTGATCTTGTTTTGAAGAATTTATTGAAACGAATTTAATGGTGTAATCGGAATTTAATTTGAGGTTTTGGTTTGTGAGTTATAATATTTTTTAGAAAGTTGCAATCGTGGGGCCCGCGGCTGGCCCATGCTCTCTCCCTCCAACTCTGCCTCCGCGCATGCTGCCGCCTGCGCGCGTCATCCTCCAGTACCCACGCGAAGGCCGCTCTACTTCCCGGAAAAAGGCCGGTGCTGGATGGTACCGGGGCTCTCCCAGTACGCCGCAGCAGGGTTTTTTTTCCTGTATGTGCGTACTGGAGGAAGCACACCCAGTCCCCGCTGCAGATGGTCTTACAATGCAAAAGTCAGATAAGTATTATTATCGTTGAAACACATTCCATCAAGACATGACGAAATATGTGATTTAAGTACCGAGTGAACTCTAAAAATTTAAGTACCGAGCCAACATACTGACTTTGCCTATCCCTATCAATTGAGCGATGCACAGCATAAACTACACTCCGTTGACGCACTTATCCGAGCAAAAATAAGGGGAAAAAACTGAGAAACTAGCATAGAGGCGACATTGCAATAGTACTACAGTAGTAATGGCGTCTTAGGATGAATACCTCTGGATGGGGCCGAGGCCACGACTACCCATGACGAGGGAATCGATCTTGAGGTCGCCGACAGCGTCGCAGAGCTTCTCCCTGGCGTCGCCCCAGTAGAGCTTCGCCACCACCTTGAGCTGATGAGCACGGAAATGGGCTAGTTAGTTTAGATCCCCCGCACTCACTTGATCAGATATTCAGATCAGCACGAAGTACGAACGAATGCCCCCCGTTCCCCACCTGCTTCTGGCGCGCCGCCGTGTCGATCATGTCGAGGACCTCGGCGTCGGGGCGCACGCCGTAGCCCTGCATCACCTCGGGCTCCCGGAACTCGGAGAGAGGAATCAGCGCTGCGGGGATCGAAGCAAAAGCGAGATCGTCAGATCGATCAAATCGAGACGAACCGAAACACAGACACCGATCGAGTGAGCATTTGGTTAACAGTAAGGGTGGTAGTAGGGTGGTTACGACGGTGCTTACGGGATCCGGACTTGGCCCAGAGCGCGTGCTTGGTCTCCTCCCCGCTGTGGTGAAGGACGTGGAGGACGACGAGGGTGTCCCCGTGGTGGAGCAGGTTGTCGATGGCCCAGTCCAGCGCCTTCTTCGCGCTCTCCGAGTAGTCCATGGCCACCCCGATCCTCCGCTCCCCGTCTGATGCCGCGGCGGCCGCCATCGGAGCAGCAGAAACCAACCTCTCGCTTGCTCTTGCTCTCGCTGTGGTGGACTGGTGGTAGCAGACTAGCAGAGTACTAGCAGACAGAACAAGCGTTGCGTTGCGTTGCGGCGAGACGAGCGAGGGAGAAGCATAAATGGAGCGGGTGGCCTGGTGGGTACGCGTCGGCGTTTGGACGGCCAACGCGCAGAGTACGGAGCGAGCGGGACACCCGGCACTTGGTCCGGAGTACGGACCCAGACAGGTCTTGCGGTTGCGGGCACGGAAACGGGAAGAAAGCCCCTCTCGGGTGTCCCGGGGCACGTTTCGCCGCGCCGCGTGCGTTTCGGCGGGGAACGGACGGGCAGCGGCGTCGTGCGGGCGCGTGCACTCCAGAGTTTGCTGTTGCCGGGGCCTGTCTAGAGCCCCAAATTTCTCCCCAAATTTTTACTACGCGAAAAGTTAAAATTCTCCATCACATCAAAACGCCAAGACACGATCGGGTAATAAATGTAGGTAAAAAAAATAAACTAATCGCACAGTTTGGGGATATGCGTTGGAGACGATTCTTTCGGCTGCCACGGTGGTAGGATAATATTTACCACTAACAAACGAAGCGTCTTTACGATTAATAAATACGATATGACACGCTACGTAAATTTTGCGACCAAATTTTGGTTATCTAAACACACCCCGGGACGTGCGCGCGGAATCTTTGCACGGTGGTGCCTGGCTGCCTCCGCGGTCCGCGCGACGACGCGCACCTGACGCACCGCAGGCCGGGAGCCGGGCAGGCACCGACTCACCGCTACCGTGTGGGTTACCACGACGTTCGTCCACGCGGTTTGTTGTCTCGGCGTCGTGAAACGGTTGAGACTGGAGAAAAGAGGCGGAAAGCGTCGTCGTATTTCGATGGGTTTTGCGTGAACGGAAGCATTTTGACGGGACCGCGGGTTGCTGCGGACGGGACAAAGGCCTTCCGTGTAAGCGAGGGTTCTCTTCCTTGATCAGGAAGATATGATAAGCATATCCTCGTCATGGGATTGCTAATCGCGCCCCTGATGCGACAGGCTTGTCACGAATATGAACATTGCCTGCCCACGTGCCGGAGCGTGGTGACTGGTGAGGTGTCGGTTGGGATACAGTAGCTGCTGCAGGACTGCACACATGACACAGCCAGACACAGCCACATGGCCGGGAGCAGAAGATAACATGCGCTTGTATACAGCAAAAGCCGCGGGAGCCGAAAATGGAGGCCACTCTCAAAGTGCCAATCAGCATTTTTACACTCTAACAAACCCCTCGATTTACTACCTTTCTAAGCCATTTGAATAGTTTTAAGCTGACGAGGCGCCATCTCAACCATTTTACATGGCGTCACAATAGCCATGAGAGTAAACTGGACTAGGTCGGTTATAGGAGGTTAAATAAAATTTATCGAAAAATTATAGAATTGTTTACTTTTTCAAACAAATATCAAAATAATTAAAATTTTTAAAATCTGATTCAATCTTACAAAAATATTTTACTTGAAAACATATGAAAGTAATTTTAAATTTGATCTAAGATCATGTTCTATCATAGGGTTCCTAGTTAAAATTAGTTGAATCCCATATGATCTCTTCAATGTAAAACTAGACCAAGATATGAAACAGAGAATGTAGGGGGAAATCATTGTAGACCACAGCCAGAATCAGCGCGCAAGCTGTCTTGCAAACTTCAAACAACCTTTCTTTAGCAATTGTTGTCAAAAAAAACTTTCTTTAGCAATAACTTCCCACGTAACCGTCAAGACATGCATGGATTTTAAAATGGTTAGTTTAGATTTTAGAATTTTTAATTGCGTAGTCTTCCAAGAAAAACATTCTGATTTTTTAAAAAAAAAACTGTATTTTTTAAAAAAATTATGTACACTTATCGAAATGTTGATGTAGAATGATTTATATCTTTATAAGCGGTTTTTGGTGACGTGAACGTTTCCACAGTGGGAGAACCTAAAAATCTGATTTTTGTCTTAAAAAAATGAGGCATGTAAATCGGCCCTTTCATGTAAATCGTTCCTTTCATTATCGATACAATGTCAATTGGACTTTTGCGAGAAACTAAATCAGGTTAGTTGGACTTATCCATATTTGCACTAATTTGCGAGAAACAGAGTAATTTTTTGAGAATTTTTCATTACTTCCAGTTACCGGCCCATCTCATATCCGTGGGCCTGGTGTGGCTGGCTTTTGCAGGATTAGCGTCTCCACCACCACATTGGGCTGCTCCTGGCATCGAACCACTTTATGTTCGAAGCAGCCCATGAGCCCACCTTAGTACGGTCAACACTTGTCACACTCCGTCCGTCGATGGGGACCATGGTCCATGGACTGCTACCCCCTCAACACCACAACTACAGCAGCATTTCAAGTTGAGGATGATCGATGTCAAGCGTGGTATGCCCATTCGGGCATTCGCCAATAACGAGTGGGCACACAGTGATGAGCTTTGTCGCATCTTGAGAGCAGAAATCGACATGCCCAAGTTGCCAATATACTCGTACTATACTACTACAAGATATTTCCACAGGAGCCGTGTCGTGGCCAGACAGCCAGCGCTTTCCACATAATTTTGGAGGGTCCAAAAGGCAGCAAGAAAAGGCCGGAAGGACCATGGCCGTATGGCACCATGCGACGCGACGCCCCACGCGGTCAGCCTGTCACTCCCCGTCTTCCACCACCCTCTCGCACTTCACTGGAAGCGTTCGTAATCGTACTCCGTCCGTATCACCAACCCGGCCGGCGCCGGCCTGCTCGCATTGATGATCGAGATCGGCAAATAATAACCCGCACGCAGCCGCAGCCCGGCGCCAGGCACTGCCGGCCCACCGACACCGTCCAGGTCCAGCTAGCCAACTCTGCGGCGGCCTTCGATTCGGTGAATGCCCGTGCCCTCCCCGCCCCGTGCCCCGCGCCGCGCGCACGATCCAGGCATCCAACCATCCAATCCAATCCAGATCAGCGACCAGCGCAGCACGAAGCTCGGCGCGCCGAGCCACGTACTCGTACTACGCAGGCACACACGCACGCGGTCCGGTCGGGACGGACGGCAGGCGCCAGGCAGATGAGGTCGCGTACGTGTACTACACGTCACCAGGCCGCGGTGCCGAAAGCGAATTCCCCGTCGACATCCTCAAGCCTCCCCCAATCCCTATCCATTTCCCCCGCTCGGGCTCCTCGATCGGCGGCCCCCGCCCGCCTGCCCGCCCGCTTCCCTCCACGACGACCGGGCGCCCACCTCGCTGCCCTCCTCCTTCTTCTTCTTTCTGCCGGCAAAGCAACAGGACACAGGCAGAGGCAGGCGCGTAAAAATTATACGTAGCACCGCCACCACCACGCTGCTGCAGCTTCTGGAAGATCCCCGCGGCCCGCTTAATAAGGCGCCGTTCGCACCGGTCGCCTCGCCTGCTTCCGCTCCGCCTCCCTCCTTCCCCACTGGCGCTGCCGCCCCGCCCTCGCCCGTTTTAATCACCGTCCAGCGCGGCGGGCAGCTAAGCCGGCCGCGCCCAATCGTCCGTTCCGCCACCGCGGTTCCGCTCCCAATACAGCCGTGTCCACCGTGCCCTGCTCTCTGCTCACGTCTTGCTCGCCTTCTTCCTTTCTTGTTCCTTCCCCCTCCCAACTCCCAAGAGGAGGAGGAGGAGGAGGAGCCAGCCCTGTCGGTCGGGTTAGTTCCCGGCCGTGTTCGCCGGACGGCGGTCCGAGAGCCTGCCGGGGGCCGAGCAGCTGGAGCTGGAGCCAGCTCGATCGAGCTCGTACGGCGCGCGCACGCACGCGGGTGGTTGACGATGTCATGTGGCCCCTCTGCGTCATCTCCGAGAAGCTCTTCAAGATGGCGGGCGACGCCGACGACGGCGTGCAGGGGCCGGCGTCCACCGACGGACAGATTCCACTAGCACGCCGATCCTACTACGTCGATGTGAGAGCCTTTCTCTCCTGTGTCCTGTCACTCAATTATTATCTCACTGTTGTGCGTTTCTGACTCTCTGCGTGCGTACCGTGCGCTTTCCTCATTCTTGTCACTGTTGTTTTTGACGAAATTTGGCTTCTTGTTCTGGACTTGTCGTGGTGGTGGTAGGTTCCGCATGTGCAGCAGGCCTTCACCTGGGACTGCGGCCTCGCTTGCGTGCTCATGGTGCTTAGGACGCTCGGGATTGATTGCTGCCACGGCATTGCCGATCTCGAGAGGCTCTGCCGCACCACGAGGTTCCATCTCTAAACTAGGACTGGAATATCACAGTTTTGATCACAATTAGCTGTACAGCAGAATGGCCGTCAGTTTGATTATGTAGCCCTAAGCCCCTAAGCCCGGCACGTTAGTAGTACAGAGCTAAATGATTGTTTCTCAATGATCATAAGAGAATATTTGATCCACAGTAGTCATAACAACAGAAAAATGCAATAGTATCTTCATTCCAACTCACAATGGTTATCTTAATTGTACCATGATCTCATTTTTTTCATTATCTGTTGATACTGTCTTTTCTCGCTAGTCAAAACTAACAATGATAGCAGAGCTGTATGATCTATGATAGTTGTACTAGATATATGTAAAGGCGATTTTTTTTCTTCTTTTTGTTGATGTGGGGAATCTGTTTAAGCACTATGCGTGCCAACTCAACAATAAACGAATACTCACTTTGATTGTTGTCATACACATATGAATTGTTGTGGATGAAACTGACTTTTCTAATGTCTTCAAATTTCAACCTGTTAAAAACAGTACAAGCTTGACAAACTAATGCCGTTTAACACTCTTTTTGTTTGCAGCATTTGGACGGTAGACTTAGCATATCTGTTAAACAAGTTTTCAGTCAGCTTTTTCTTTCTTTACTGTGACTCTTGGAGCAAATCCACAATATTCTGCTGAATCCTTTTATAGGGTACGTGTTCTGACGAACTTCTACTGCATGAGTCTTCTGACGTTCACATTTGTAATGTTCTAAAAATGGTCATTTCATAGGAGCAATTGCAAGAAGACATCAATCGAGTGGATGAGCTATTTGGGAAGGCACTTGATGCTGGAATTAGTATCCAAGTATGCTCACAACAGATAGCAACATGAGAATTCTGCATTATATGTGCTTCACATATTGGTTTTCAAGCTAACTTTTTCCCTCCAATTTATGGCTTCTCACAGTGCAGGTCCATCACCGCATATGACATTGCTTTTCTACTGCTATCTGGGCACTGCATTGCTATTGCTTTAGTGGACAAATCGAAGCTAAAGTAAGTATTTTTCCTTGTTGCTGATACTAGAATGATATGTAGCTCTTTTTGTTTCACTCTTTCTCCATGAACTGTCAATTTCTCTCTTTCTCCATGAAAGTTGAGGTACCGACAGAACATAATTATAATGGTAATCTTGAATGCAGTTTGCCTTGCATGGGTGATCATGATCTGCAGCAGTTCAATGAGGAGTCAGACTACATGGGTAAGTTGCCTTATGCAATTTGCAGGTTATTGTGAGGTGAATGGTGTGCAATTTGGTGGTTTTGATTATTTGCCTATCTTGTATTACAAGCAGCATGGATGTTCCATCCCATCATATTGTAGCACTGCATACTTATTGATGATCACAAGCGACTTCAGTAATTTAATCTGGAAAACACACATTTATGCAGCAAATGAAGTTAGCATAGTTTGACTCTGTTTCCTTTTTGTAAGGATAGCTAAATTACACTTAGCATGATGTATAATTCATATGCTTTGTCTTGTTTTTCTTGTCTGGTACAAATTTGGAGTTCAAATCTCTTTGTTCTCCTCCCCCCTCCACCCCATCCTCATTAAATAATTATACATATGACATAACACATCGCAAACACAAACATAGAGTAATGTGATTGTATTCCCCCTTTGCAGGCCATTATGTCGTAATATGTGGGTATGATGCTGATGATTGTGAATTTGAGATAAGAGATCCTGCCAGTTCCAGGTAAACAATAGTCGCTTTGTTTGTATTTTTTCCATGATAACGAGTGCTTTTAAAAAAGTTCAGATGGTACTTTTCTCCTTCTGCTAATTGCATAACTTTGTACATGCCAATGAATTAAATAGTAACGTTACCTGAGGAATTCCAGATTCTGATTTGAGGCACTGCCTCATGGCATCACCTATTTATATCAGGATTTCTGCTTATATTACTACTTGATTTGGGCAATGGCTGCAAAATCTGAATCAGAAACATAAGGCTGTCTGTTGACTATACCAGGAAACGCGAACGGGTGACAATGAAGAGCTTAGACGAGGCTCGCAAATCCTTTGGAACAGATGAGGATATTCTCTTGGTAGGATTTGCACTGATTTGTTGCTTAGATCTCATTCTGCTCTGTGTGCATCCAGTGGTGTATATTGGTGTTTCATATAATCTATCTTGCAGATCTCTTTAACCGGAAAGAGTGGAATGAAGCTCTCTCGTAAACTACTTGCCTGCTCCATGTAAATAGGTCACTGGCAACCGGCCTACCCTGTGAATACCCTGTACAGGTCCCTGTAGTTATGATTGTCGATTGTCGGCCTTGTATGTAGCTGTGAACGTTCTTTCAGCTGATAGGAACAGTATGCTTAGTGAACTTAGTAAGCAAGCATCTGGTTTTTGGCTCATGCCAATGCCATCACCAAGCTTTGGCTGCAAAGGCCAAAGGGTTCAGCAGCAGCAAAAAGGTTCTGCTGATCTTGTAACGAGAAAGTGTTATACGATTGTAGCTGAACATGTACAGATCTTTCCATCAAAAAAACATGTACAGATCTCCAGAAATAAAATTGTGCTCCTCTGCAATTCCGTCTACTCTACTTGCTGGAATGTTTTGGCTTACATGCGGTTCGTTGGGATCGATTGCCTTGCCGTCGGCCGTATCTGAATTTCGCCAATTTCGTTTTGAGAAACTGTAATGACTAGTGCTGGTTTGCTTCTGTTAAGTAGTCTTATCTGGGTGAGGTGAGGATAGCCTTGCTGGAGGTTTGGGACTTTATATCTGAGTACAGATGGTTTCCCCATCTGAATTGAGCTGTAATAAATTGACATTGTCTATTTCCTCATGGTTAATAGACGGGGGCAATGCCCTAGAATTCTAAAAAAATCTGAATTTCGCCAATCATTCGAGGTCGCTTCTGCCAGACCCAAACGCCCATTCGTCAGTGTTAGGTCGCAGGAAGCGAACTGGCAGTCTGGCACCGGCCGGCACCAACTTCACCATCACCTTCTTCCTGCCTGCACGTTGCTTTCTAGTAGCGACTGCATTCAGAGACTGCAATAATTGGAGCTTGTTATTTGGAAACAACTGTCTCGTTGTCGATGATCAGAGTGTGCACAGAGCGTGCGTGTGTGTCGCCTTTCGTAACTAAAATCCTACAAAGTACTAGTACTGTCTCTTGGAGAATAGTGTTAGCGAGTGATTCTAGACACGAGGCTTGCTATATTTAGCTCCCTCTCACCCTATATGTAAACACTGTCTACCCCGTTCATGTATTGAGTATTGACCATATCACTTCTTTCATGGTATCAAAGATATGGGCCCCCTCCACCACTTTCTTGGAGTTAGTGTTCAGCGCCAACATGACAGTCTGTTCCTCTCACAGCGTCAGTATATGCTAGAAATTCTGGACCGTGCTGGTATGCTCAACTGTAAGCCCTGCAGTACTCCTGTGGACACTCACGCCAAGCTGCCTGCTGATGGTGTTGCCGTGGGCCGACCCCACCTCCTATCGCAAAGATCGCCGGGCGCCCTTTACTGATACCTCACCTTCACCCGTCCGGATATCGCCTAATGTGATCCGCTTGTATATGCATGATCCTCGGGAGCCTCATCTTGGTGCTATGAAGCGGATTCTTCGTTATCTTCAGGGCACTTTGGACCTCGGTCTTCACCTTCACCGGACCACACCGGCTGATCTTATTGTCTACACGGATGCTGATTGGGCGTGTCTACACGGATGCTGATTGGGCGGGATGTCCCGACACGCGCAAGTCCACCGTTATGCCGTGTTCCTCGGGACAATCTCATCTCCTGGTCGCCCAAACGCCAGCGACCCTGCGTGTCTAGGTCCGGTCGGAGGCGAGTCTGCAGCGAGTGGCGAATGGTGTTGCCGGGCGTCTTGGTTTGCGCCAACTTCTCGCAAGAGCTTCATCATCCTCTTCGCCGTCGCCACCGGGTCTATCTTGGACAATGTCGGTGTTGTCTACCTCTCCAAACAATCGATTCAAAGATCAGCGAACCAAGCATGTCGAGATTGATCTACACGCCGTCGGAGAGCGAGTCGCCCTCGGTGAGGTCCGCGTCCTGCACGTTCCCACAACGCCGCGCGACGCCGATGTCTTCACCAAAGGTTTGCCGGCGTCCGTCTTCACCGAGTTTAGGTCCCAGATCTCAATGTACGCGGTGCTCCTAGTTTCGACTGTGGGAGAGTGTTGGAGAATAGTGTTAGAGAGTGATTCTAGGCATGAGGCTTGCTATACTTAACTCCCTCTCAGCCTATATGTAAACACTGTCTACGCCGTTCATGTATTGAGTATTGACCATATCACTTCTTTCACTGTCACTGTACGAAGTGATTTGCACGATGTGCTTCTTTAAGCATATGTTTGTATTGGAGAGATTTACCCTTCATACATGTAAAGCATATACAGCTCGCATTGTAAATGCTACAATAGGCACTTACCGGGATAGTATTCAGTCACTATCAAATCATAGCGTAACGACCTCTCTGCAGTGAATGATTATGATTGTGACTTGTGAGGTGACGATGCGAACCTTCTTCCACTGCCTCCAGTAGCCAATCCATTCGGTAAGCAAAGCACGGTGGTTACTGAATGAATGAATGAATGAAAAGTCTGCGGAATGGGCCCCCGTGATTCACCCGTCTCACCTAAGGCAAACGCGACGGGCAAGCAGCAATTTTTTAAAATTTTTGGAAGAAGAAAAGGCAAGCAGCAGGTTAGTTAATTTAATTTCTCCCGGAGTTGCAACCGCGGAGGAAACCGACGTAACGGGCCACGGGCCATGATGGGCCACCCACGACCACACGTTTGCTGGTGCGGGTGCGACGTGACGCCGGCCGGCCGGCGGCGACAGGGACGCGAGTTCGCGCGACCGCGACGGGCTTTTTCCTCGTCTCCCAGCCAGCCAGCCCACCACCCAGCCGAGTGGAGATCTGCCTTGAATTGCACTTCAGAGACTGGCGTTTTCCGTAGCTGTCCCCTCTGAACTCTCATCGGTTACGTGCCTGGTCCGTGTCTTTCGAGAAGCGATCGAGCGCAAAACCGATGCTGCACCAAGGA
The DNA here is from genome assembly GCA_015847255.1 of Hyparrhenia diplandra. Taxonomy (NCBI): domain Eukaryota; kingdom Viridiplantae; phylum Streptophyta; class Magnoliopsida; order Poales; family Poaceae; genus Hyparrhenia; species Hyparrhenia diplandra. The sequence continues at coordinate 126,159 of JADLZK010006046.1, forward strand.
GCATCGGTGAAGGCAACTCGACTTGCCCAGGCAGAAACAGGGAAAATTCGCACCGGAAATTGCAGCGGCAGATAAGAAAACAAGACAGATGCGACGCTAGGAGGAGCTTTTCGAGTCAGATGAGACACAGTAGTAGAGTAGAACAATCAGAAGCGCACCAACTTTCGAGTCACGAACCGATAAGCCGATCCCCGATCAGGTACGCTAGAACAAAGCAAGCTAGTACTAGGAACGAAAGGACCTTTCGACCGGACCTGGTTGGTTACGTACCTGGTCGACAGATCAGGGCGACCTATCCTATCGGAGATTCAGAGCCAGTCCTTCCTACCACGATCCGAGTCACGGCGTACCCTCGGCCGGCCAGCCGGCCTCGCCTTTGATCTAGTGGTTACCAACGAAAGTTGCCGCTGCGTTTGCCGAAAAGGAAGCTTGCTCGGTGACGCGCACCGCGCGCCGTTGTTTTTGGCCGCGCGAGGTTACGTCGAGACTGAGTGGGACTGAGAGCCATACGAATCACCCCCTTTTTTTTTCCTCCTTGGTTTCGTTTCGGTGCGTGCGTGCGTGCCTGATCGGGCTTTCCTTCGTGACGCGACACGATATGGACGTCTTGCCATTAGTTTCGGCGTGGCGCCAGGCGGCCACGCGCGCGGCACACGACGTCCGTCCGTCCGTCCGTCCGTCCGGCGCCCCCAGTGGCCACAGGCCGTGCCGTCGTGCGCGCTCTGTCAGGTACAATCGCCCACCATCGCGCGATCGCCCGCGGCGGCCAAGCGCACCCAGACCGCCGTCGTCGCGTGATCGCCCCCGTTCTGTTCTGAGCGACGTCCACCTCCGCCTTTAAGTTCGCCGGAGCCACGCGCCTCATGCGGTGGTGCATGCGTGACTGCTACGAGTACTACTTGTTTCGGTAGTGGGGATGGCGGAGCACGACATTTTGGATAACGAAAGCACGGCGAGACCACTACTTGTCGTGCACTTCTGCCTTGAGTGGCAGCAACGAGTAGAGTTGTACCAAACCGGCATTCAAACTGGCCTCCAAGTGCATGCTCGTCCATCAATGCGGGCCGCCCAGGCCCAGCTCCGATCGACCGACGATCGTCACCAGCAGTGACGACGAGAGCACAGGAACTCTAGCCAGGCTACACTATTAACGCTGTAGTAGTAAAAAAAAGCCCGCCCTGCACCCAGTCCGTGCTCTCCTCGGACAAGCAGCGGCATGTGGTCTACGGGTAGTGGGCTACGGAGTACGGTGAGAAGCCATCGATGGGATAGATTCACTTGTCGTCTTGGCGTCTGGCCGGTTCTTCTCGTGGCCAGTTCTTCTCGTCACGGGCCCGAGCGAGAGAATAGAGAACGCCAAAACGGCCACATGAATGAATGCTTCACAGTCCACACGTCCTTGACTCCTTGGCGTCAGGCAAATCTAGTCGGGATTCTGCCCGATTTAGTCACCTTTTACTTTGATCGTCCACCAGCCCGCTGGAGATCACGTGGACTTCGGTCAAGTTTGCAATGGATGCCTCTGTCGGATACGACGAATCTTGATAGCTCGCATGACGGCCCTTATGAACCATTTCACCAAGCTGGGCTTCATTTCATACTGTCGCAAGTTTGTGCTCCACCAATGATGGATCTAGGATTTTAGATCAATGGTGTCACTACGAAATTGTGAATTGACAATAACAGCTTTTTTTGCAATTTCTCAATAAATAATACATTAGAAAGTTGATATGGTTTAATAGATCAAAGTAATAAAGTAGCTGATCAATGTATACATAGGCATAACGTATGTTTACCTCTTACAAAAGCATTTTGTGGTTGCAATTTTCCATCTTTTAAAAGTGATCTATTATAACTTTGTTTGGGATTGTTGTTAGAAAGGCGGGCTCAACAAAACAAATGATGCAGTCATTCATAAACTTATTGCCAATTCAGTCATTCACAAAATGAGAGAGGGTACACAGCCAAGATGACATGCATTGCTGTCATGTGACAACAACGATTGTATACTGCATCCCGTCACCGTGCTCGATGATTTCTTGGCCTCCTTGGATTTGATCGTGATGTTGTCCACGAGGTGACATTGCCACCAATCTGAGTATGGGGACACTCTTGCGTGCCCCTTTGATAAATAGCAACGACATTCTTGATCAAAACAACATTGTTTTGCAACCTTTATTCCTGTAAACATAGATCAATGCACGTTTCGCACAATATTTTATAGACGTGAGGAACATAACTTGGAGGGATCAGATGACAATACAACTATAATTACAAACCAAGTTCATATAGGACCAACCCAACTGAGCTTACACTTTAATCATAGTCATAAATAGTATATTCCTTTGATTTCGATTCACCCATCAACCAAAAAAATGTTGATTTTGTAACAAATATGGTGCGAGAATGGACTATTGTTTTTATTATTACAAACAAACAAGATCACCCTATAGCCAAACAACAGAAGAAAAGAAATAGTATGTAAATGTACATATCATGTTATGGTTGATGTACTTTCATAAATGTTTGCTAGATTTCTTTAATAGAAATGCAATATCCACTCAAAACATTGACAAAAAGAGACATAAAGACAACCATTATCAATAATAAAAGGTAGTTTAACAGTGCTTGATGAGCAAACATGTATAAAAGACGTGGCTGCAACTTGTATGGCCCGATCTTCATGGTGGAGCTTAAGATAACTTGATAAATATCATTTGCATGACCCGATGGAGAGGTAGCGCACCACGAGATCTTGCACCCGCGGCGAACCGCCGAGACATCCACCCTTCCATGCACCGACAAAACCAGCCCACGCAATCATGTCGAATAGACATGAAGGCACGAACGGGTGGTGAACCGAGGTTCGGTGTTCTACAACTCCCTCAGGAATCGAAAAGAACAAGTGTGTAAGCCTCTCAAGACTCACGTGAAAGGAATAACTCTCAAGAGTTTGTATTTTCTGAAATGGCAGCCAAAAAAGTTACTCACGTCATCTATTACATGGATATATATAGCACTAGTGGAGTCTTCAGTTCAGATTAAAAGTAAATGCGAACATGCACTAGGAAGTTGTAGCACTCCTATTATTAATAGCGTGGCCTAATGGAGCTCTTTGGATGGTTGGACTTCATCTTCACGCTGTTGCATGTGTGTTTCTTGTGGCTTACTAAACTTAGCAATTATTTCTCTTGCACATCCACGGCTGAAGTGCTTGCATGGGCATCCACAATGTCTACTACATATACCCATTGCCCAACAACTTCAAAGAATCTAAGACTATTTTCTTTGTACATCACCTAATTAAAAGATTGCCTACGCAACCCATTTGAATACTTTTGTTCTTTTTACCTCTTGTTTTCATTTAAATTATGTAGCCAATACAATTGAATGGATATATTCTCCAAAATTACGATAAGCCATTAATAATGCATAGCCTTTTAATATGTGTTGCTCTTTCTTGTGCTTAACGCTAAGTGCAATCCAAATTTCTCTGGAATATCCATAGCAACGTGTGGCTAATCCTTAAAATATTGTTCATGTGATTAACTCTTTCTATAAATTGAGAACACATGATTGATGTTACTAGATCTATCATGAAAAATACTTTATTTATAGTCCATTTTTAGAATTATTATAATAAATATTGTTTTAAATTGAACAATAGTTGACTTAGAAAACAAATCTAGATGAATTTAGATTTATAATTAGAGAAAGTGCAACAATATTGTTTTCGGGTCAACTATTGCACAACATACAAAGTCACGCATAAATTGGTAGGGCCTCCAAAGACTTCAAGATCCAACTTGTTGTGTTTGGTGTAATTCTCGTCGTCTGCGAGTAGAACATATGATTGGTATTGCGGACTAAAAAGTTGGACCAACTTTAACATGACTTCTTATGAGTAGTTACTATTTCTGATGTTGTACACACACAATGGCACAATGCACTGGTGTAAAATTTCCTCTATGATAGTACAATAATAGGGGTTGTACCATTATGGATTTTGTAACAAATATGGTGCAAAAATAAAGCATTGTTTTTATTACAAAGGAACAACATCACCCATATAGCCAAACAACTGAAGAAATATTATGTAAATGACTAAATGTACATACCAATGCTATGATTGATGTAATACTTTCATAAAGCTCGCTAGATTTCTTTAATATAAATGCACTATCCACTCAAAACATTGATATACCAATGACAATCATTATTAGTAATAAAAGGTGCTTTCGTAGTGCTTGTCCCAGCATCTACAATATCTTTGAAGGCTATTTTCTTTGTATTCATCACCCAATAATAATGTTACCTATGCATCTACAATATCAGTTAAATAATGTAGCTAATGCAATAGAATGGATATATACTCCAAAATTATGATAAGCCATTAATAATGCATAGCCTTTTAATCTGTTTTGTTTTTTTTTTTCCTGTGCTTAACACTCAGTGCAATCCGAATTTTTCTGAAATACCTGTAGCAACTCGTGGCTAATCCTTATAGTATTGTCCTTGCATTTAACTCTTCATATAATTAAACTGAGAACGCACGATTGATGTTACTAGAATTTTTTTATAGAAAATACTATATTTATTCTAATTTTCTTTGAAATTATTGCGATAAATATAGTTAGAAACTAAACAGTTGTTGACTTAGAAAACAAATCTAGATAAATTTAGATTTATAATTAGAGAAAGTACAACAATACTATTTTCCTGGGTCAACTATCACACAACATACGAAGTCACGAATAAATTGGCAAGGACGTCTAAAGATTTCAAGGTCCAACTTGTTCTTCTGGTGTCATTATTGTCGTGCGAGCAGAGTATATGATTAGTACCGTGGACGAAAATTTGGACCGACTTTATTTTTTTAATAAGACTTGGTGTGAGTTGTTACTATTCCTGATGCCGTACACAGTGGCACAGTACGCTGGTGTAAAACAATTTACTGTATGCTAGTACAACAACCAATACGGATGTTGTTTGTATATGACGCTTGTTTTGGCTTCATTAATATTTGTCATCCATATGAGCAGTATACACTTTCACAAGTTCTCCTCTGCAGTATAGTATCGGAGATATTTACGATGTACTACAGTAGTAGTGCTGCTGCCGCCTTCCCCAGCCCTAGTAACTGCGATCCATGGGGTAATTAGCAGCAGAATGACCATCGGGCCCCAGCAAAGCTTGCAAGCAGGTGCCGCCATTTGCGCGGGAAAGCTCCCGCCCCGCCCTGGCCCCTCCCTGGAATGGCGCGAAAGCGAGGCGCCAAGCTGCGTTTGACCGCGGACAGCTGGCCCCTTGACCGGCAGCCGCGCGAGCGCAGGGCCACTGGGCCAGGGATCACCGGCACCGCCGCAGAGACCGAGACGCACGCACGTCAGCCGATTACTCGGTGCTTGCCTGGCAAAGCGGCAAATGGCTTTTGCCCTGCCAGCTCATTCGGTGAGCGTTGTGGCTGTGCCGACCGACCATCCAGTACTGTTTTCCTGACTTTTGTTTTTATATAGTAAGACGGAGTAAAACAAAAACGAAGAGCCAAACGCAAAAGTCACACCTCTGTCGTCACCGCGCCGCGGAGAAATTTAAACGCGATTCCATTTCGGTACTTTCAGTATTTTTTTTTTTATTGCAAGTCCAATCAGGACTCGGATTCAGTAACGTTGCTGAGGAAAGTCACGATGCAACTTTCGTCGTATCTCCACCGTCCATGACACATCTAAGGGCTCGCAACCAATCGAGCGGATTCTCCTAGCTTTTTACTAAGGCATGAGGCAGCGAGGCAGCTGAGAGGTTCCCAGCACACGACACCGCGCCGCCGTCCCACGCTGCGCTCCCGTCCTGGCCTGCGTCGCCGCCCAGCCGCGTGACTTGCATCAGAGCTGCTGGTCCAGAGCTCTCCCGTGAAGACAACGCAAGAGCTCCTGGAGCTCGCGGTCAGAGCTGCCGCGACCGTGTCTGGGCACCGTGGACCTGTGCTCTGCGCTCGGCGACCAGCGCTGCTGCGAGCGTGTGTGGACAGCGGGCGACGCAGACATGGAGCGAGGCGAGCGAGCGCGACCGTCGCGGAGGAGGACGCGGCGAGCGAGCGCTGCCAGCGCAGAGAGCGGCACGGCGAGCTAGCAGCCAGGCGAGCGAGCTCGACCGTCGCGGAGGAGGACGCGGCGATCGTGCGCGGCCAGTGCAGAGAGCGGCACGGCGAGCTAGCATTCAGCACTACGAGTGTTCTCGCGAATGGTGCAGAGTTCGGGTCCAGCGCTGCGAGCATGCCGCTGCCAGAAGTGGCCATGCGCTCGCTCACCGTGCTGATTGCCGTCAAGCTCACCTCCTTGCTCAGTTGCTCCTCGTCTCCGCACGGACGCGCCGCCACCGCGCAAGCTCGCCCCTGCCGTGGGGATGCGCTTCGGTCAAGCACCGCCGCCGTGGTGACGCACCCCTGGCCGAGCGAGCGCGCCTACGCCACCATCGCCGCGCGCGGATGCGCATAGCCAAGCGCCGCCGCCGCGGGGACGCACCCCCGCCGCGCGCAGATGCGCCTCCAGCTCCCCACCGCAGCAGCAGCAGCAGGTCATCTTCGACCCGGCTGGCGGGCGACGCCGGCGGCTGGGACGAACCGCCGCCTGCCGAGGCCGTGTAGAACAGTTTTGAAGAGTTGAAGACGCATGCACACCGTGACGATGGAAGCTAACGAGTCACTGACAGATGGCCCCCTCAAGCTGAGATAAAGGATAGCCTTTGGATCTAAATTGGAGGGCTCAGATGGAGAGAAAGTTACATTGTAACTTTACAGAGCAAAGTTACCCAATCTCAGTCCGTCCAATTGGTACTGATAACAGATCCAAATTTGAAGTGCGTATAGGCTGAGGTCAAGACACCAACGATGGCTTTGGTGGTCAAGACACGACATGAGTGTGGTAGCGCTAATGAAAATTTTATAGCTGGAGCTCCTACACTGAATCAACATTTGCTATTTTTAGACAAGAGAAGTGTGGAAGTGAGCGAACGAAAGAACGAGGAGAACGGATGGGACAGAGTGAGACGAAAAAAAAAAAAAAACTCGCCTCTGGCCGCGCAGCATTTCCTGACCTGCGTAGGCAATGCAACGGCAGCGAGGTCACGGGTCGGCAGAGTGGCAGCGGCAGCGGCAGTGCGTCGGGGTGTGGCTGCGAGAGTCCTCGCTGCGGCGGCCTGGCCTGGCCTGGAAAACAGCAGCCGCAGTGCCGCGTGCAGCGGGAGCGTGCAGGCCGGCCTGGAGACAAACGCCCAAACCGCTCCTATTGTTTTCAAACTTTGGGGGTCTTTCTTTGCACCACATTTGGCCTCTTTTCAGAACATGGACGATGGATATGGGAGCTGTTTAACATTGACGTGTCTTTTGCCGACTGTGGTGTGTGGTCGCTCAAATCTCTCGACATGTCGAACGCTCCCGGGCCTACTACAAGCCTGTCCTTGCCTTCGCCACTCGAAACCACAGCACAGGCCTGCCCTTTTTTTCAAAAAGATTAGGCTCTCATCCTTTTAGCATGGCGGTATCCAATGCGTTGAGATTCTTTGTTCACTTGACAACGAAATCGTGGCGCTCATATCGCTCAAAACCTGCTGTAGTACGTACTGATAAGTACGATAACAAACGTCGCTCTTGGCCTAAAAACAACGACAGGCGCGTCGTTCTCGTGGCACGCCATTGTGATTTGTGTAACGAGCGGGCCACTGAGGATCTGACACGCCAGCGCGTGCATAACTGGACTCCAAATTTGCGCTCCTTCTCGCCCGCCCCCTGTTCGGCCGGGCCGTGGGGCCGGTGACGCGTTTCGAGAGAAATGCATTCGGCCGACCGCGGGTCGGTTGATCTTTGTGAAGAGAAATTACCGATGACGGCCGGCTGCGAATCGATCTGCCGGATCTCACTATCATCGCCCGTCATCGACCAATAATAATGCTGCTCGCTTATATCAATCTACTCCTATGGTTTTTTCTATGGTCACTTGTTCACGAGAAATTTGAAGGGAAGTTGAGTTGTTTTCGCATGGCTACGCGCGCACGTCCCCGTCCACGGCGGCGGCGCTGTGCAACGCTCCCCGGCCCTGTATCCCTTATCCGTTTCACCTGGCGGCTGATACGACCACAACAGGACTTGGTTATCTGAAAATGAACACCATGGACGGCCAAAAAATTGTGGACAAAATCACAAAATAGCAATGGCCTCTCGCCCTCTTGGCGTTCAGGAGTAGCACCAAGGAGAACAACAACGGATCCTCGTTTTCAATTTACGTTTCTACCTATTTCTCCACGGGATCTGACTAACTCTCCCATCAACAAGATTCGGTCAAAAAATCATTCTCTAAATCATAATTTAGAGAACCATTTAAACAAATTTCGATTCCAATATCTTCCTACTCTCCAAAAGTTATCCAAAGCCTTTCGAAATCCCTCTAAAAGTTTTTTTTTCTATATTTTGTGCTCACTCTACATAGTTATCCTAACTCTTAGTCTTTGGCTAGTGGGAAATAATATTATATGGGTATCTGAAACAACCAATGGAAAAGTTTGGAGGGATTTTTTTTCCACCAAATCTCAATTTCTAATAATTAGGAAGGATATAGAGTCTCTTAAAGTTACTTGAAGGAGTCATTTTCAAACTCATTCCTTAGATATTTATTTGAGGGTCTTTGAATAAAAACCACTGTTCTATATGTTTCCACCCTCTTTATCTTCTACATGCTCTAGAGAGCCAATACCACTCTCCATCTTTTACACTTAGCAAGGAATTGGAAATAGGATGCAATGTAACAACATCTCCAAACGTGTTTGGCAGAGCTCTGGCTTTGTCTTCATGTAGCTTCTTATAGTTGTTTCATAGTAGAACATGCGAGATATTGCCAAACCTGAGGTTTTGTAAATTTATAGTTTGGTGTGCTATTTTCTTCACCACTCCAAAATATAAAAAGAGGCCAAGTACCAAGGCCAGTGAAAATAAATCGACGGCCACACACACACGGATCGTGTCGTTGGCCACAACGGCGACACACGACCACGATGAAAGCGGCAAACGGGCTTGACGAGCCGCCTGATAGTACGACGACTCGTCCGTGGTGTCCAAGATGTCAGAGTATGGCCGGCCCCGCGGCGTCGGTGACGTCGGCTGGCTGCCGTGCCTGCTCTGCCCCTACCACGCGACAACACGGCCGCTATAGTGGACGGGTTGGGACCTATGATGGGACAGGTCGCCACCGTCAGGGCCCCACGCGGCAGCGACGTGGGTGCGGTCGTTGCGGGAATCTCCGGCGTCATTCCGTCAGCCTGGCGCGCGCCGAGATTCGCAGGATTCCGGGGACTCGAGCCCCGGTTTGCCATGCCCCGAGAGAATGGCAGGTGGGGCCGACGCCTGAGGGCGACAGCAGACAGGTGGGAGCCACCAGGTCGAGCCCAGCTCCCGACCTATCCAATGGCAGAGAGAACTCGGATTCCGGTACGACGGTAGCATGCGTGACTGCAGCAATGATAGCCCTACCTCTACTGTAGGGCTAGGGCTACCCCAAAAGTCCAGCCCAACTGTTTTGTCATGTCAGCACGTCTGACAGGTTCTTGCAAATTGACCTGGCAGCTCGGATTTATGGTACCAAAAGAAAACAAAATGGAAATTCGGACGAAAGAAAACAAAATGGAAATTCGGACGTGTAAAGTGGCGATTCAAATTTCCGCCGCGCGGTTCGGCCTTTTGAACTGTCCGCCTACATGTCCGCCTACATGTCCGCCTGCACGGTTCGTCGGCGCAGCGGTCGAGCCGTCAGGCTCACCAGCCAGGTACAGGCAGGCACCGGTGGGCTCCGCTTCCGCGGCTCACCCGCCTCCGTTCGGGCTAGGAGTAGCGGGTAGCGGCAGCGTCGTCTCTGGTTGTATCGGGTGCGGGCAAGAGCAGTGGGTTTTCTACGTGAGCTGTAGCGTACTACCCGGTAGCAGCTCAATCACCTCCCGTCACACACCTTTTTCCACTCCGTACCCCTGCCATTAAAGCGCTCACGTCTTTAATGCAGTGAAAAATTAAACGCCACCCACGAAAAACTCGTACACGGATGGACGCAAAGCTCTCGTGACCGTCGTGTGACGCCCAACGTTAGCTCACACGGTGACACTGTTGCGGCTCTGCAGCACCAATTTACATCAAATTAAATTCATTCATTCTTTTGTGAAGACTAATTAAATTCATTTAATCACTCTGTAGACAGTTATGAAGAACGAGTATATGAGTAATTTTTTTCTAGGAAAAATTGTCGAGGAATACTTACAGATACGTACAGGGTTGCATGGCCCAAAAAGAGGGTTTATTTCCCCCTCCAAGAAATTAGTTCAACCACCATTTGACCTCGCAAACAAAAGATATTGAAAATTCGCCAAACCATTGACGTTGGGCGGAGTGGGTAGAGTGGCATTGACATGACGCAACACGTACATACTCCTACAGAAAATAAAAATCCAAACACGCATGGACGTAATCCTACGTACATACCCATGCCACAAGCCACAATAACTGCTCCAACTTCTGTACAGTAGTCTTCCACCCGCCGTCCGGCCATCCTGTTGCCGGTAAAAAAAAAAGAATACGTACGCGCAATAAACTAGCGACCGTGATGAACACACGGGAGGCATTTGTGGGCGATACGATACGGGAGCTACGGCGCGTCTCGGTGGCCCCCACCACACCTACGAATTGCACCGGCGAAAAATGGGTCGAAAAAAAGAAAATGATTTTTCCTAGCTGAATTTATTTATTTATTTCATTGGCTGCGGTTTTCTCTCTCCTCGGCGTCCTCTTTTATAAGAGTAGAGCCCCCGCAGGCGTCGGCCTCCGCCGTTTTTAATACCTTCCCCCTCGTCGTCCATCGACATTCCATTCGCCTCCGTCCGCCCATCTCTTTCTCGCCGTTCCACCTCTTTCCGCTGATAAGCACGCCGCTTCCTCCATCCACCCGCCGCTTTTCTGCTTTGGAGAGACAGAGAGGAGCTGCTGGTTGCTGCTCTGCTCTGCTGTCGCTCCACCGGCCGGCCTTGAGGTTTCTTGGACGGTGTCGAGAGTGGAGGAAATGTCGACGGAGTGTTCGGACCTCGGGGAGGAGTTCTGGCTCCCGGAGGAGTTCCTCGACGACGACTTCTTCTCCGAGGAAGAGAAGGCGGCCGTGGCCGCCAGGAGCGAGAGCGACGAGGGAGGACAGCCTCGCCGGCCTCTCTCGCCGCCTCGCGGGCCTACTCGGTGACGACGGCGAGCGCAAGCCGCCAACCGCCGCCAAGGTTGGTTTTCTTTGCCTGCATGGTTTTTTTCGCCTCTTTCTAACGGCTTGCCGGCCGGGATTTCTGACTGCGCGTTCTTGCTTGTGCAGCAGGAGGAGGTGACGGTTGGTTCGCCGCAGTCCACGCTCTGCGGGCTTCCCAAGTCAGGGCAGGAGAGCCCCAACGGCGTGGCGTCCAAGGGAACCTCGCCGCCGTCGTCGCCGCTGGAGCAGAAGCCAGCCGACCCGTGGGACCTCCTGTACGAGGCGGCCGGCCAGGTCGCTCGCATGCGCGCCTCCAACAGCGTCGCGGTTCAAGCCAACAACGCTTACGGCTTCGGCGTCGGCCAAAGCGGTTTCGTCGCGGCGCCGGCGCGCAAGCCCTCGCCGCCGCCAATCGCTCCGCCCTCTGCCAAGGTCCCTGCCGGCACCGGGCACTACGCCCCGTTCGCGCACTTGGTGTCGCAGCGCCAGATGCAGGCTGCTCAGGTGCGTATCTCCTCGTCCAAGATTCTTCGGTTGTATCGGTTCGGTTTGTTCTGTTTTCCTGGTTGTTTCCCTGACGCTCCCATCTCTGTTGGCTTCCTCCCTTGGATTTTGCAGTTCCATCTCCTCAAGCAACAGCAACTGCTAAAGCTGCAGAGGGAGCGCCAGCAGCTTGCCGCTGCCGCGGCGTGGAGCGCGCGCCAGCAGCACGGCGCCTGTGCCAAGCCCGTCGGCTGCGCAGGCGACGCGCCGCTTGGTCTGAACAACCCGGCGGCGTGGCCACCGCTTCAGAAGCCGTCGCAGCAGCAGCATGCGCCAGCGCCTCCAGCCGCTGGCATGCGCGCCGTGTTCCTCACCCCGCCTGGCGCCAAGCGTGAGCGTAACGGCACCGGCGTGTTCCTCCCCAGGCCGGCCGGCGCCCGGCGGAGCCCAAGAGAAAGACAGGTGCGTCGGTCGTAACAACTTGCCTCGCTGTTCCCTACTCAAAGATGGCTGTTCCCTACTCAAAGATGGGAATCCCCTCAGCTGGTTTCCATGTTCTTGGGCTTCAACATTCAACTCACTTGGTGCAGGATGTTCGACTGTTCTTGTTCCGGCTCGCGTCGTCCAGGCTCTCAACCTCAACCTTGAAGACCTCGGTGCCCAGCCTCGCTACCCTGGCGGCTTCGTTCTTGATCATGGTAACCATCTCTGCCACTAGATTTCATTCTGGTCTCAGTGTTCAAACGGCAAGTGGTTGCTAATGTTGAGCTCCTCTTCCTTTGCAGACGCCTTGATTAGTCGGAGCAACGCCATGCTTGCGAGCCAGAAGCGCCGGGCTGCCTCGCCGGCAGTGTGCCACAGTTCCTGAGTTCAGTCGCCGGCTGGAGGGAGCCACTACCAAAGATTCCGGCGACACCCTTCGTGTGGCCGTCACTCCAGTGAATCCTAATAATAATTAGTTCGAGTACCTTTTGTTAGGTAGTGTGTTAGCAGCAGGGTTAGGAAGGCAATAGTAGTGTTAGCATCAGGGTTAGGTCTGTTCATTTTGGATCCGGTGATATATTGGTTTTTTTGGGTGTGGATGGAAAAGCGGCGGTGGAGACGGACGACGAGCAGCGAGGAAACCCATGTCGTCGGCGTCCCCAGCTTGGTGGTTGTGGTTCGTTGGGATCAATAATAATAAGTGGTTTGAGAGAGGTGTTCTTAGCTGCTGCAACAAGAAGCCGGCTCTACATTGCAAGAATGATGAAATTGGAGTACTGGATTGGGGGTTTTATCTATCTTGGAGGTGAAAAAGGAAATAAGAGGTGATTTTTCCCAATCCATCCATCCATCTATCAAATAGGTGGCTTTGCTTGCTTTGGGTGCTACCAGCACAGACCCAGCTAAGGCCCCTGCTCTCATCCCTCTTTTTTGCAACTTTTTTACTTGCAAAAGAAGCTTGCCGTGGGCTCCATGAATAAATAAGGGCGTTTGCTTTGTTATGCTAGACTAGGAAGTAGTATTATCAAAAGGATTTATTTGTGTGTTAAGCTTGTACCAGTCCTAGCTAAGCTACTAGTACTACTAGTAAAAGTGTGCCATGACTTCAGTTGCAAGGGTCATTAGGAGTGAAGTGGTTAGTTGCTTTAGCAGCTGCTTGTTGCAGGCTTGCAGTGTCAACAGCAGCTAAGTTGGGCTGATTATTATATCAGATATATATTATTTGTGTACTTACTACCTGCCCCAATGGCATTGTGGGACATTAGTTAATATATATATGGAAATTTCATTGTTGAATACTAGTACTACTGGTTTGGTGGTGCATCATGCCTTAATCAAGTCGGTTTCTCACGCCTTCTATTCTCCGTTGGTTGATGATTACGCATGTGAGGTGAGCAGAGCAGCGGTCGTCGGTTGTTTGTCCGGGTGCCTAACCGCCGCAGAATCTGGCCCGGGCGGGGTGGGTCATGGGGGATCTGCATCTCCCCGCTGGATCCCTGAGAAGGACGCCTCTGGTTGGGCGCGCCCGCCCAAACCTGGCTGGCGGTCCAGCGCGGGTTTAGCTGGACGCCTGGAACGAACGGGTGGCTCCGGCCGACGGCCAACACATCCATCCGGTGGTGGTGGTGAGCAGAGCAGAGCTCTCCGCTGCGCTTGTACGCATTCGGGTGTCTGATTGATGGGTACCGCCCTTGTTCTGTTGTGCTTGAAATTGGAGCTCTTGAAATTGCAGGTGCATGCCTTGCCTGCATGTCCTTGGTCGCATTGGTGGTGGCCAGGTCAAACCGTCAAAGCTGTCGGTTATTTTTATTTTATTTTGATTTCTCGCTTGGTGCGCCGTCTTTTGTTTTTTTACCGTCGGTCGCATAACCATCGGTCGCCGGGAAAGGCGTGTTTCCAAGAGAAAGCGGCTTGCCTAGGGTTCCCACCCACCGATGGAGCTGAGCTCAAAGTGGTGGCCTCGGCGCCTGGCCTCTCGAGCCCGCCCGCCCTCTTTGGCTTGGTGCCACTTGCCTCAGGCCTTGTTACGATGATCCTGTCCCTTTTTCCGCTAGGGTAAACCGCACGGTACCCCAGATAGTATCTTCTTTACCTGCTTTTGAGAGGGTCACTGCTGGGGAAACTCTCTACTAGTAGTCCGTCCGTCCGGATCGATTTTCACATGCCACCACCGCTTCGTTTCTTTCTGTCTGTCCGGCGAGTGGCGGTTTGGGTGGCACGCACGACGGTGGTGGTGCGAACTCGGGGCGGTGGCAAGGTTGTGGGCTGCGAAAGGCGTCGGTGTGGGAGGGCAGCTGCTGCTGCTCCCTTCCCGCCGCTGAGGGTTCGTGTTGCGGCGTCGTGATCGCTGGAAAGGTGGGTTGGCTCCACGTCCGAGTTGGGGTTGGGTTGGGTTGCGTTGCGTTGCGCTGGGTGCGCGCTGGGCAAGGCAGGCAACCTCAAAGTCACCATGTGGCCCTCACGTTGGGCCGTTCGTTCGTGCGTGGCGTGGTGGTGTGTTGGGTGGTGAGAGGGGACGGAGGAGGAGGGCCACCACCGCGCCGCGGCGGGTCTCGGCTCGCTGTCATGCCCGGTGCATGGCGAGCAGTGGCGAGGTGGGTTGGGTTGGCTACGGGCGGCTGGCTCAACCTCAACGTCCCCCAACTCCCGCCATTTTCTCTCGTCCTGGGCGTGGTCCACCGCATCTAATCTAGTGTAGGAGTACTACGTACTCGCGACTCTTTTTGTACGCCTTCCCGCCATCGAGTGCCGCCGACCGGGGTAGTACTAGATATTTTTGTGACGCCTACGGCAAGCGAGCATTCAAAAATTATCCGTCCCAAGTGCGTCGTCGTGCCATCTTCGCCGCATACTGTATTCGCGCGTCTCATAGGGCCCAGCAGGAGGGAATCGATGCCACGAGCCTTTTGGTCCGGCCCGGTTCAGTGTACGTGCCTTTTATTTGCAGTATATTATTACTACTAGTATATCTTGTTGCGTATTTAGTAATCGACGACTATGTAAGTTCGATGACATAACTGATGCGCATTATTTGCACTCGGCCGGCTACCGTCCCAGCCGCTTCCATTTCACGGGCCGGGGTGATGACGCTCACACCGTGTTTCGACGCCTTCAAAGCCTCAAAAAGAAATGCTTTGCCTCAATTAGCATCACTGATTATGTAGGCCAGTCAGTGGTAACATGTCAAATGGACGCTCTCCCCTCGTATGTGGCCCCTATATATACTATATAGCTCGCTCCTTAATAAATTATTGCGATGATTCTGTGAATCGTGACCACCAACAATTGCGTCCAGCTGAAGGCTCTAGCTCGTCACTTGTGATGATTCTGTGAATCGTGACCGATTTTTGGCTGCCAATTTTGCCTACCGACTGTGACATTCAGAATTTGTTGTTGTTGGACTGTAGGGCTTTGGTATGCTAGGTGTAGTTTACCAACCGTGGCAACCAAGTGCCACGTCACTCTCACAGATCCGAGTATCTAACAGTTAGGCAGGTGCACCAACAACTGAGCTCCCTGAACTGCTGCCGTTTGGCGGTCGCGTACGTGCGCGCGCCCTCACGTAGTCCATTTGTCGGTAACCAAATAGTGTATTATGTCCATTGGGCTTTAGTTACGGCGTCACAGTCACTGACGAGCCCACGATAGAGCTGGCTTATTGAGTGAGCTGCCGGCACTATCACTCTCGTCCGTTTTACACAAACAAAAAAAAAAATCTCTGTCGTCCGTGACCTGTGTAATTCATCGTCTCATGACAAATGTTCTTATTTTCTTTAGAAAGCTCGCATGGCAAGAACCAATATAAAAAAACAGCACTGTGACCTTATAGGAAGACGGACATCCATATTTAGTGAAGATCTCCATTACGATTGTCTCTAGGATACGACTTCACATTTTAACATTAGTCTTTGTATTTTTTTTTATCTAAATTGTTTTTTCATAAATGGGATCTAAGACTACTTTGTTAAGAGAATCTCGAGTGAAATATTTGTCACAGAATCAGGATCGCCAACGGGGTTTAAACCTAAGCTTGTAGCAAGGCGTGCAGGTGCACCTGAAGCGAGAGTAGTGGATAGCAGAAAAATGTGAAGAAAGCAGTTGCCACCACGCCGACAAAGTGAAGGAGAGAAGGTGTGTGTGGTTCGTTCCTAGGTATCCGACCGACCATACCCTGGATCTCCGATCTCAGCAGCATCACGACAGTTCATCGCCCGCCAGCGGTTTGCCTTTGCCGGGCTGTTGCTAGCTGTTGGACCAGCCACGTACGGGCATACTAATTCTTTTTTCCTTCCACGAGAGAGAGACCACACCACCCGAACACCACCGCATCGCTTCGCATCTAGCCACGCTGAGGGGACCGAAGAACAGCTCGAGGCTAGCAAGACAAACAGTTAAAAAACAGCGACCTCAGTACAAGAATGGTTTAGATTTTTTTATAAAAAATATCTCCACTTGATGTCTAGCGGCCACCGGTCAGGACAGGCATGTTGTTACGAGGACAGCTAATTGCACCGAGGATTGTGTTTTGCATTAGTACTAGACCACGGCTACTCTTGGATTCTCAGTAAGAAAAACTGTGGCTGGTTATACCTATAGGGAATAGGAAAAAAAGTAGAAGAAAGGAATTTCATTCATGCATATGATTAGTTTTACACACTCAACCACTAAATATTAGTTTCTTCTCTTGGCTAATAGAGAGAAAGTCTTGTTAAAAAGAGAACAAAAATAAAAACACATCCGGATCTCCATCCTACTGAAAAGAGGGGAATTCTTTGGCCAAGAGGGTAATCTACTTTGATTAGGTGAGGAGTAATGTATACTACTCTGCGTTAGGTCTAGTGGCGTGACAGGGAAGCAAGAGAACCATTTGAAAATGTTGACTCGGTGATACTGATACTAGGTGAGGTTATGATTTAAAATATTAATTAAAGAAAGAAATGTTATTTGAAAAAAAGTGCCTAAGAAAACAAGGTTCGGCAGTTCAGTTCCCGTATCATTATTACAACATAATAAAAAAAAATTCGTATTATGTTTTGCAATGTGGTGCTAGAAGATCGTTTTTTAGGTAATGTCACATACTATTACATTTAGAATCAAAGGAAGTATCTGCCACTCTGCCGTGGGGGCGTATTGGTGAGTGAGACCTAGGGAGTGAGATGACAAGAACCTCAGGAGGAAAAAAAATGGACTACTAGTAGTTTTAAACGTGGCTTCTTTTTCTTGGTTGTGTTGCTGTTGCAGAACATGGCAACGCAGTGGCACACCGGCAACCGATAGCTGGGGCATCGTTGTTCAGCAACAACATGTTTGTCATTTGTCATCAAATGGCTGTTGCCTCTGCGAGCTGGCTAATATTAGCTCTAATCATTGCTACCGCTTTAATATCCACACCGGCATGGAGAGGGCCAGGGATGGATCGATCGTTGAGTTGTTCATATGGGCCGCAGGGTCGCAGGGATAATGTAGCATCGCGCAGCGATCGAGCAGCGTGGCGTGCCAATGGAGCCAACCTCCGGTGCTCGAGAGCTCGCTCCATCTGAATGAAACCGATGTGTACATAATTCTATCGCTGCACTCCACTGAATTCAGTCCGTGCAAGTGCAAGCTCCTAGGGCCCAAGCCTCAGGGTGCTTGATTTAGGCAGGCAGGCAGCTGGAGTGCAAGCCACGGGGTGTCCGTATGTATGGTATGATGTCGGTTTTGTCGCGGCGACGGCGTGCCGTCCGGCATCAAGAAACCGCGGGCGCGCACGGGACGGAATGTGTGTGGGGGTGGGGGAAGAATGGAGTGCGCACCGGCGCACCGCACCGCGGGTTTTTGCGTACGTAGACGCGCGACTGGCCCGCCGCGCGCGGCGAATGAAGGCGTATGCTTCACGCCTCGGCTATCTCGATTCCAGTTGCGTCCACGGGCCACGGGCGGGACCGGAGGACAACAGCACAGCACTTGCACGGCCATGCGTCGTCGGCGTCGGCGGCGATGGTTTCTTTTCTTGATTCGTACGTGCGGGGTCGGTGGAAACTAGAAAGGCAAAGTGACGGAAACCGACGTCGCGCAGTGCACGCCTTTGGAGTGGCCTGCGATTGTGATGTGCCACGGCGATTGTGATTGCGATTGTGATTGTGCTGTGGCTCTGACGAGGAGGAGGCGTTGTGTAGCAAACGGGGGCCGCAGTCCGCAGAGGGCCAGAGGCAGATAGGAAAGAGAGCTGTTCGTTCGCCTGTTTTCCCTTTGAAAAATCTCAATCGACTAGACGATTGCTTCAGTATAAAGGAACTTATTAGTTTGCGTCCTTACTGGGCTATATAGCGGTATTTTGGGCCTTTACGAATTTGGGAGTTACACATGCGTGATTTTTTTTTTTTTTGAACTTACATGCGTGGTTTGTTGAGAATGAATGCAGCCTATCTTCATCAGGGCCGCGCTTTCATGCTGTTACTTACTACGTACCTAATCCTGTTTTAGAAGTTGGAGGCCGGGACTACTGTTGCAGCAAGGCCTAAAGAAGAATATGATGCTCTTTCACGGCCCATGAGGCCCAAAAATATCTGGGTCAGACATGGCCCAAAAAAATATATGATGTTCAAGTTTCACGCCGAATGTTTTTTTCTGCCACGATTCTTTTTTGAGGGGATTCCACCATGGAATTTAAATTTACATTGCTCGTAATGCTTCGCTCAGGTTGTACGGCTGATCGGTTTGTGCGGCTGATAACAATGGGTTCAATGGATCACGCTGAAGGCTACCTGCTCCACTTTTATTGGCGTGATAGGAGTACAAGGCTGGGCACTAGCAATATGCTGAGGTGAGAAGAGCATGTCGTCAGTTGATGGAATCATGGAACATCACAGTGGACGTCTGTGGGTGGTGATCTCCTCGACTCACCCAGCCAACGAGCGAGCAGTGGGGCGGGTGGGACTCTAGCCACCCCTAAATCCTGTAATCAAAGTTAATTACTATAACAAAAAAAAAAAAAATCATCATTAAATATTAATGTAAATCAACATCTCTTTTGTTTTAGCCCTCTAATTTTTTTTTTCAGGCTTTATCACTGGACTCACCTATCATCCACTATTTTCCTCTCTGATTTGGAATGTTGGATAACGATTGCTGATGCAAGCAGCCTGCATCATCCGTTGACACTGATTGTTGGAGACAGCAACGTGGAGCCCTGAAGCAAAGTAAACGAGAAAAAGAAAATGAAAGGAGGAATAGACAGATGATGCTTCATCTTCGGTGTTTCGACGAGGGGGTGCCGTACCGTACCATTCTTGCTGGAGAAGGAAGCATGTGCATTTTCTCAAGCATAGTCAAAGCCTAACATTCTTGTCAAAAAAAAAAAAAAAGCCTAACATCACATTGACTTCTTCAAGAAAAACTATTGGGATTCTTCCACTTACACGCTGCAAAAAGTTGGTTATTCTGGAATAGAGCCCGCAGAACAAGAGCATGTATTTTTTTTTTTTGCGTAGCTTGTGATAGGGGGCCTTGTTTAGATCTTTAGAAAAAAACTTGCAAAAAGAATCGTTGGAACTCCCCTGTAGCGCTTTGTTTGTGGTAAATATTATCCTACCATGGGGAAACTAGACTCAAAAGAATCGTCTCGCAATGTACATCTAAACTGTGTAATTAGTTATTTTTTTATCTAAACTGTGTAATTAGTTATTTTTTTACCTACATTTTATACTTCAAACATATATGTCTTTTGGTGTATTTAATGTGATTGATGGAGGGAGAGTGGAAAAAGAGTTAGAAATTTTAGCAATCTAAAACTCAAATGAAACCTGACATTTCTACTTCGCAGGAAATTCCAACATTGAATCTTCACAACAAAAAGTGGGGAATTCCAATCTCACATGGGTATATACATACCTCATGACAATTCTAGTTGACCCAACTACTACCTCCTTCGTGACCGGCAGCTGCCACACAACGTCCGTCCAGGAACTCTGAAGGCCAACAACAAGAAGTCAGAGTACCATCGGAGCACAACGCTGACACCTCTTTTGTTTTGTTTCGGGAGATGGTAGGCGGACACCTCGGTTATTCATTCTCGTGCAAGATCAAGTCACAAACTCCAGCTGGGATGCAAATGACTCCGTAGTACCTAGCCAACGACGTCAACTTGCCGATGATGAGCCGTCTCCAAGCGTGGTGTGCACACCAAGCACGCACCCCCACCGTTCCCACTCCACTCCAGCAAAAACATGGCCGCCCAGTACTAGCAGCTCCATCATCTCTTCTCTGCTGCAGCTCCAAGACCTTTTTCCGATCCGGCAATTTCTTCGCAGGCACGATGGTGCTGTGGCACACCGTAGGCCGGCTCATCAAAGGCTTGCTTGAAGCTGCTGCGGTCTGCAGGCCGTGGACGCGGACGCCTTCAGGCGACGCACGCGAGATCTTTTTCCTGCTTGGCAAAAATTTCCGTTTCTGGCGTCGATATCCATGTGCCGCATCGCTGTTCCAGCAGCGCCCCCACATCATGTGCCAGTGCCAGTGCAAGGCGGCTGTATTTTTCATTTCATTTTAATTATTCGATCTGGCTACCAGTACCAAGAGGGGGGAAATAATGCGGTTGCATTGCACGGATCGCGGCCGGCAGACGCCGAGACGCAGCACGACGGACGGACGCATCCATCGGTTTCCTTGGAGGCAGGTGGACAGACATGTGGTGCCGGCCACGTCTTGTAGCGTGTGATCGCGTCACTTGGCACTCGGGTCGGCCTCCGCGGACCGTGGCACCAGCAGCGACATGGCGTTCGATCTGGGCCTCTGCCTCTCTCCCTCCCTCTCCTCAGCCGGCGGGACCCAGCCAACCGCCTGCTCCACTAGGCAAGTTTGCGTCTGATCTGCATCCTCTCTCGAGTGCGTTTTGAGTCTGAGCAACAACGCTGGGTTTAAAAGATGTGACGAAATAGCTTCGTTTGTAGGCCTTGTTTAGATGTCAAATATTTAACCGAATGTCACATCGCATATCAGAACACGTTTCGTTTTTGTTAGTGGTAAATATCATCCTACTATGAAAGAAGCCCAGCCAAAAGAATCGCCTCAGAATGTACATCTAAACTGTGTAATTAATTATTTTTTTTATCTATATTTAATACTCCAAACATATATTTTTTGGTGTATTTAATGTGATGTGATGGAGAGAAAGTGGGAAAAAAAGGTTAGAATTTCTAGCGATCTAAACAAGGCCGTAGTATGGCTGAGTGGAACACAACAGATTCTACTTTCCCCTGCAGAAGACTGAAGGTCTTAAATTATTTTGTTGATCTGGATGGAACTTTGGACGCTTTGCTTTCGCTTGCCCACCAACACCCAGCGCTCTGAATATGATGATCCCCCGGCCTGTGCGCGTTCTCAGAGCAACTTGGTTGATATGTTGGCTTAACTACATGGCATACAACTTGGAAAGACTGCTACTGACTACCAAATGCCACTACACTAATTTAGAAAAAAACACACTCGATCCTCCATGCTAACATCCTGGTGCATGACATTGATGGATCGCAAACAAAATTACGTCACAGAAACTAAGGATCAAGTGCCAAACTTCATCTTTTTTTTTCCCCACAAAACCCAAAGACCAAAGCATGAAACTTGAGCACATGGCTAGCTGCCTCGCAACGCAACTGACCATAGTTCCTAGGACACAAGAATATTCCTCAGTAAATAACTGACTAGAGTTTTGGGAATGGAGGGAGCTTGATCCGTCGCCCACATGGCTGCCTAGCTAAAAAAACTCAAGCACACACACAAGCAGATGCAGGCCCAGGCCGGCGGCGCCTCACTCACCCACGCCTTCACGACTCGTTTGTAACCGCCCCGTGCCAAAACGGGAGGGGAGCAGTTTGGACTTCCCACGATCTCCATCACACCCCTCTCCTCTCCTCTCGTGGTGTTTTTCCATAAACCCCCTCCCCTCACTCGCCGCTTCCCCAACCCGCCCTCCCCTCCCTCCTCGTTTCTCTCGATCTCTCCAGCTCCCCCCCTCTCTCTTTCTCCCCCCTTCAACTTGTCTCCAAAACCGCCAGCCGCCGGCCCGCTTGCTCCCAGGGTCAGGGGTTCATTCGCCGCCGCTCCTGACGCCAGCGAACTGCCTTGGCCGCTTCCCTTCCCCTTACCCCGCCGCGCCGTGGAGCGGGGGCCAAAATTGGCGCTGCCTTGTCCGTGCCGCCGGGACGATTCGAGCCGTTCCTCTCCCTCGGTTCGGACAAGCAGGCAGGCAAGGGTACCGACTACCGATCCCACGCCCGGCCGTTGCGGCGGCGCGAGGCTGAGGCGTGATGTGCGGATCGAAGTATGGACGTGATCGCGTCGTCTCCGCCCAGTAGAAGCTGCTGTCGCCACGGCCTGCGGGTGTCGGCGTGGGAGGAGGGGTTGTTGTTGTTGCGCGTGCTGTTGCTGCTGCCGCGGAGTTGACGATGTACATAGCGCGGGAGACTTCCAAGGTCGGTGTTGTTCGCCCTCGATTCGATTCGCTTCGATTCGATTCCGGAGGCGGCTTTGCTAGTACCGCTTGTTGGTCCATGGTTTCCGTTGATGATCGAGCTGTGGGGATTTGTCGGGGCTGTGTATGTAGGTATGGAGGAAGGTGACCACGGAGTTATCGGTGGAGCTGCAGCTCCTGCGCGACAAGTGGGGGCTCCTACTAGCCGGTCTGATTTTTCAGGTGAGGCTGCGCAAGTTTACTGCCCTGGATTATTATTAATCTCGTACGTGCTCTGTTGTTATTAGTTTGTACTGTGTGCAGTTCTGAATTATTAGGACCATATTAATATACTGCCTAAGATAACAGGTTCCCCCATCTAGTAACTTCTCATGCATTATGTATTGCTATTTTTGCTTCTTAATTTGAGGGTATTTTTTCTCTCCATATCGGGAGTGTTTATTTTTCTTTTGTTGGCACCGATCGTGCCTAGTTGAACCAATGTGCTGTATTGCTTGTTCTTGTCATCTCTATTCTTAGAGTGGGATGCATTCTGAAGGGTTGTTGTCATATAGGGGACTACAAGAGAGCAAAGTTTGATGTCAATATTAACACATCTTCCCCTGAAGGAAAGATATCTTGAAACATTCGGTCTTTCTAGTTTCCACCAACACTCTAATTTCTTAAAATCTTGTGCGCTTTCAAGGTATTAGTAGCATATATATGTGCATGTTAATGTACCAGAAAATGTTATGGCTAAAAATTGCGTGGTTAAGCAATTTATTCAAGTCTTGTCCCGGCACTACATTGTGTTGTGGATCCAAATTTTCACAATGGAGTCACCCTATACTTTCCCTGCATTGGTGTATCTGCACTGGTGTATTTGCACTTGTCTTCCTTTTGTGGACATGTTAAATCTGTCTGTTCTGTTGCCAATATTAACTTTTGTTCTCTTTTTGCCAACATGCGTCTGTTTAATTGTAGCACGTCAGCACTAATTTGGATTTTCCTTTTGCCTCAGAAGCCACCAAGTTTCATATGAAATAAACAGTATTGCCCTATGTATTGTGAATATATCCTTGGCCTTAACCTATTACTAGAATGCATTAGTCAAACTCGCCTTCAGTCTAAACTTCCGTATCAACAAGCTGCATAAGTATGTGATAATATATCAGTGCCTTTTTTGACCCTGATTAAGCATTGCGTATCTCTTAGCACCCCAATTTTTGTGGTAAATTCAACATTGATTATCGATGATTTAAGTATTTGATAGCTGCTGTTTTACACATTACTGAAAATAACGTTTGCCAATTCTCACCAAGCGATGTCGTTCTTGACTTCTGCTGTTTCACATTCGGCAATCAAAGTTCTTGACTTCTGCTGTTTCACATTACTTCATGAGCAAATAATGCATTTTTTATTGTTATAATTATTTCTTCCCTAAAACTTGGCAGGTTGTCTTTTCCTGATATGATGAAAGTTTTCTGTTCTTCAATTTTTGTTTGTGTGTATTTAGCTATCTAGGATTACTTATTCATTTATGTTTCTCAGTTGATTAATGGATTACTGTGGAGATTCATATACAATGATTTTGCCTATAAATAGTACATTCATGGATTGGCTGCTCGAGGAGTGCACTATTTGCATCGACCTGGACCACTGCTCCAGGACTTGGGATTTATGGCCCTTCCAGTAAGTGAACTGTTTAATTTATTTTTCTATCTATTAGAGTGTTGTTAGTTGAAACTCACTAACCAGTTTGGCACTATTGAATCTTTTTATTAGGAGCTCGGGCAAGACAAAGGTTATCTTAGTGAGAGTATATTTACTTCCATCTTTATTTCCTTTGTGTTGGTAGGTAAATCTTGCTATTTTTCTACCTGATTGTTCCTGTTAGTCTTTTACTCTGTGTACCCTTCTTGTATGCATGTGTTCTCGTGTGCTCCCCCCCCCCCCTGCTAAGATAATGGTTGAAATTAAATATGAACTGAAAAGCCAAACACTGGTGGCATGTTGTGTGGGCTAAAAGCTAGCTCTGAGATTAATCTTGTTTTCCATGGGAATTACACAGTTGATTGTTGTCATGATTCTTTTAAATGAAACCTGATTGTATTCCATTGTTTTGGTCCTCCATTGTGATATCTGGTAATTCGGTATTTTGGGTAATGGATCAAATTCAACTTATCACATTGAAATTTTATTTTGGTTAATGGATCAAATTCAACTTATCACATTGAAATTTCATTTTTATTGGTTTCCATTCCATGAGTTTAACATATTTAATACCTGTAAAACTGAAGAATATATCATAAAAAAAGTTTGCTGGAAACATTAACTAACTGTTGTTCATAGTATCATTCTGTTTGACATTTTTTTGATCATGAAATCTGCAATTCTTCCTTTCTTTTGCGTGTTATCTGTGACTTAAACAATCTGTACCATATCAAGCTTGATCTTACAACATGATTTTCTTTATGTGCAGTGGACTTTCCATCCTTTTATTTATCACAGCAAACGTTTCTATACTGTGCTAATCTGGCGCAGGGTGCTTGCTTTTTTAGTTGTAAGTATAGTGTTCCTAGTTTTCATCTATATGTTTCTTATGTTTGCCCTGAAGTACTTACTGTATTTCATATTCTTTTTATCCAGGCTTCACAATTTTTAAGGATTATTACATTCTATTCGACCCAGCTCCCAGGTCCAAATTATCACTGTCGGGAGGTAACCTTTTCATTTGATATTATGTTATGTTCTGGATTGCAGCTTGTGAACACATGGCACTCTGTCACGTATGAAGTTATATAGCATTGTCTCTGTAGGGCTCAAAACTGGCAACTCTTCCACCACCCAATAGTGTACTTGAAGTGCTCTTGATTAACTGTAAGTCTATTTTGTTGTTGGCAGATTCTGTATTGAATCCTGTCTGATAAACCTGCACTTTGTATTGCCCTTTGCAGTTCCTCGTGGAGTACTCTTTGGTTGTGGTGATTTGATATTTTCATCTCACATGATTTTCACACTGGTTTTCGTTCGAACTTACCACAAATATGGTACAAAAAGGTAATTATGGTTTACACCTTTTTGCTTGAACCCTGTCAAAGTTCTGATTATCTCCTGTGGTTATTCCTGAAATGAAGCGAAACTGTGTATATTGTATTCAGGTTTATTAAGTTCCTTGCTTGGTTCATGGCTATAATTCAGAGTCTCCTTATAATTGCTTCTCGCAAGCACTACTCCGTTGATGTTGTTGTTGCTTGGTATGTTAACTACTATCTCACTTACTGTTCTTTGTGTATTGCCTCTGTTAAACATTTTTTTTTTTCATAATGCAGGTATACTGTAAACTTAGTAGTATTCTTTGTGGACAACAAGCTGCCAGGTACTGGTTTATGTCATATGAGAACTTATGATTATGGACACCTTGCTAGGTAATTTTTTAATAGGGCTTGCTGTCAATTCTGCAGAAATGCCGGATCGGACAATTGGGCTACCTTTGCTTCCATTAAGCTCCAAAGAAAAAAGAGGGCAGGCAGAAGGAGGAGAAAGACAGTAAACTGAAGGATGAGTTCCACAAGTTACTGAACGGCAACCATGTGGATCCTACTGATCGGGTAATGTCGATTTTGATACTAACAACTCTTCCTGTCCATCATATCTGAATCTGCATAGCCATCTCTGTCACAACTGCATCAGGGTGCTAATTGTTAAGCTTTGTTTGATCACTAATAACCCCTTTTCAAGGATCTATTATTCTAATTACTTCCAGACCTCTCCTGAATCTCTTTCATCTAGGCATTGCTGCCTGTATGTGTGGTGCTATGTCCTACCGCGGCCCACAATGTAACCTAACGTACCTGTTCCTGGCTTTCAGCGACAGCGGACACAGATGAACGGTAGGCACGACGAAGACATCAATCACGCGCTATCCGAGGCCACTGCCAATGGCACGTAAGGGGCTGGCGGCATCTGCTTTTCGCCGGGAGCTTTGTCCTTGGCGCTCGGAGGAGAATCCTCGCGGGGGCCGAGAAAAACTGCCCGGTGCCGGCTGGCCACCTGTTGTCCTGAAGCCGTCCGAGATTCCAGCAATCCAGCCGCAGCATTCGCATGCATCTTCCTGAACCTGCCGTGGCCTTGTGTTGCGTTGCGCAAGAATCAGAATCTCGTGGCGTTCCTCGGTACAGTTTTGCGTCATACTTCATTGCAATGACATTTCTCAGGATGGCACAGGGGGAAAAAAATGATCTTGTTGTACAGATTGATCCGCTAAAACACGCGCGCATTCGCCTTGCACCTCGATGAGCAATAATGCTTAGTCGATGGCTGGTGCCTGAAGTGTGCAAGGTTGGTGTTCCTTCATGCCAACGCACTCGTAGTTGTTTGTGGAGGCACTGGATAGCTCGGACCTCTGAGCAGTCCACGAGACGGCACGTTAGGCAAAGCGACAGCGTTGGAAGCCCTGCACGTGCGTTCTGTTGCGTCGCGTATACGGCGGAGCTGGGGCTGCGAGCAGGCGCATGTGGCGAGTTGTGAGTCTTGTGCGTGGTCTGTGGGAGCTGCGAAAGACGTGCGAAGCGTGCCTGGTCGCCCCTCGAGCGCTATCGAGTGCGACAGTAAGACTGCCTGTTTACTCAATGCGACAATTTTACGAAATAAAATATTTTTCATGTCGCTTTGTGAAACGGTATTTGGAACTACAGTAGTACAGAAGTTCTCGAATGTAGTACTAACGGGAACATCAAGATTTTCGCTGTGATGCGTCGTGGGCGGCATTGAATCTGTGTCCGGTACGGCGGTGTTGCAACAACTGTTCAGGCTGATGTTATCCTTCACAAACCGGAGCATTTAACCGTGAGTGAAGCAGTCCTGCATTCAAGCCGTTGCATGGGACCAGCGCAGCACCATGAGCCTACACAGACACAAAAAAGCATACACGCTCAGTTGAGCATTTCATTCAAGTACCAAGCTCTTAGAGTACCAAGTCTCCAACTTGATCACGTTTAGTAGCTAACAAACTCCAAGGGTACCAACTACCAAGTCTCCAACCTTCACTTGATGAAACTCTAATACAAGAGCACAAAGATGTACTCCTCTTGACTTGACTTGTCCTCAAACCCTTCACAAAATCTTCCATTATGTGTGTACTTATTTGGGGTCACAGAGAGCTCAAAATAAGCAGCGCAACAGACATATAAATAGGTCTTGTCTGAGCATTCATCCAACTATTAGAAAAGGGTTGTTGTGAAAAAAAAAAAAAAAAATCTATTAGGAAAGGGCCACTAAAGAAAGCGCCACCAGATTTTCCATCAGGCTCTACTAATGAGAAGGGAAAAAAAGAAAATCAGAACACAGTTGTGCGAGTTATGTATCGAGGTGCCCCTGAGTCCCTGACCCAACTATATTGTGCCTTAAATTCAAAGAAAAATCATATTACAGTATCTCTCTTTTTTTGATTTCTCATTGTAGAATTTATCTTTATTCGAAAAAAATTGCATTAACAACTTGCATTATATTCATATTCTACTTCTGTTTTTCAACAACTTTTTTTTTTGGTTTTTTTAAATGGGACCAACAAAAGCAAAGCACCTCATCACATATATGTTCTCTGTGCCAAGACAGGAAGATAGCACCCTCAAACTTGATATGGCCATATGGATGGGTGCGGTCATGTGGATGTCTTCATCATCCTTCCAAAAGGAAGAGGTCAGACAGGACCACCTTTTTCGTTGGGAAAACCAAACAGAAAATCACTGAAGTTAATCCTCTAAAGCGCAGTAAAGTAAATGGAGAGTAGAGTTTGCAGGTACTTCAAGCGCATCCGCAAGTGTTACGATGTTGTTGTGATTTTTGAACTTTTCCTGTCACCACACATCGTAGGAAAGCATGATCCTTGCTTGCTGTACGCACGTAGTACCGTTGTAGTGGTTGATAGGATCCGGATCCCTGCAGCTCTGAAGAAAAACTCATTGCGCTATAGTGTGACACGGTAGTCCCTTCTCAATGGTACTACACTTCAAATTCAAACAGATCCTAATTGCACTTGCAAGCCGCGTTTACAACGCAACGCCTGGATCGTGCATTTATCATCGGGTCCGCAAGCAGGAACGTATCCCGTGAATCAGATAGATCAGGTCTCCTAGGACCGTGCAAATTTATTGTGTTGCTCTGCCTCTCTGCAACGCTGATAACTGCAGAGGCTCCCAGAATTCTGCGGCAGATCGAGATCAGATCGAGCTCACCCAAAGGAAAAAAAAGGAAGGATCATGTCACTGTTCACCCTCTGTCTGCACTTCACACCACGAAAGAAACCAAACTAAAAAGACAACAGCAACATGAGAGAGGAGACATCTTAATCCCCTGTGCACAGAAAACCTCAGGAGTGGTGGATCCGGCAAGCATCAACGAAAAACGCAACACCATGTGCACACTGAAGCAGTAGCATTTGAGAACCTTTTTCTTTATTACTTCCAGAGACATGTTTCAGGAAAAACTTGAACTGAGTCGGCAGCAGTAGATTTATCTTTCTTAGGACAAAGTACCCGGCTCACCACCATTCACAAGGATTAGAAGCATCGGAACAAAGCGCGATCAGAGAAGAATCCTCACATGATCACATCAAATCAACACGCAAAACGATAAAAAAAACATTTGAAAGCTAGAAAATGACTAGTACTAACAACCCTCATCTCCACACACGATGATAACACCAACAACCACGAGGCAGTAGATCTTCTATTCCTTGCTTTCAACTAACTACATCTAGATTGGCAGAGAAACGCTCAATCATGTTTCCCTTTCTTGCGGGGATCATCGTCATCTCTGATCTTTACTTCTTTACCAACACAAAGGCATTCATCATCATAAATAAATGCACTATCATCACCCCCACCATCTACTCTTTTCTTGTACTGTCTTCAAACTTTTGCTTCAACCCAGCCTGTTCTTTCAGATTTGCTTAGATCTTACCACCGACATGTTTGGAGTAATGGCTTTGGAGCTTTTTATTCAGGGCCATGTGCTCCAAGAACTTAATTAGCCAGGGACATTGAAGTGGAAGAGCCAAGAAATGACGAAGGCAAACACCATGCAAGCAAGAAGGAAGTTGAGAAACCGATGCCCTTGCCAGAACCTCCGAGTCTCAGCCGGTGGCGCTTGCACAGCACTTGTGTTGTTTGTTTCACTCCACTGATCACTGAGCTCTGGATCCCCCATAACGACTATATTGGATGCAGTTGAGCTACATATCTCACAGATCCTATAGCAAAAAACAAGAGAGACATTTAGTTCATATACGCTATCAAATTGCATATAAAATCATACACGCAGGTAGCCTGGCCTCGAAGAAAAACTGTAGCTGTACTTCATTTTTTTTTTCCGCAAAAAAAAAATTCTTTTCTTTTTCACAACAGAGTAAA
The DNA here is from genome assembly GCA_015847255.1 of Hyparrhenia diplandra. NCBI lineage: Eukaryota > Viridiplantae > Streptophyta > Magnoliopsida > Poales > Poaceae > Hyparrhenia > Hyparrhenia diplandra. The sequence continues at coordinate 156,221 of JADLZK010006046.1, forward strand.
AGAGAACAAGGTAGCAAACCTTGGCTTCATATCATGCAAGGGATTAAAAAGCAAAGACAACAGATGTGGCAATAAGTATAAGAGCTGATACTCCTCTGAAATGAAGGCTTAAGCCACATTGCTTTGAAACAGACCTAATGGATGCACCGACGAAGGTGTTTTATGTTCTACACAACAGGCATAGCCATCTCTGCATGCATTATTTAGACGTTTGCCTAATTGGCTAATTTGCATGTGGTCAAATCAGAGCACAATTTTTATTTTTTCTTTGACAAAGTGGCATAAAACATGAACAATGGATTCAATATAGAAGTTGATTAAAGATTGACTGTTGTATTTCTTTGACTGAATATTGGATTAGTAAAGTAATACAGTAAGCTCTACGTATTTGATATTCTGTGACAAAATAAATGTACCAATGAAAAATACTAGCTGCCATAAGGTTTTGTTAACACTGTTCCTGTCCTTAATTGTGATTGCTGATTCAAACTAAAACTACCAGTATGTGTTACAAGTTTGAACTAATAACAAAATAAAAAAAAATCCTACCTGTTTTAAGATTTATAATCTAGAGAGAAATTTAGCACCCAAACTGAATTGCTAGGGAACCCTTGTTGTAATCAATTTGTGACTCCTAAGCCCCAATATTGTTTAAGGTGGCAGTTCTTGTTTCCAATAACTAGAGATAGCAAAGTACTCCTATTCTTCTGCAGTACAAAGTTCGATAGAGCGCCATCAATCTACTGAGCAATAGAGAATTCAATGTGCGCTAAATATACATAATGAAAGCCACTCTTCTCTACAAATATCGGCGCCTACTTCCTGGAAGGGAAACACTTATCAATGAAATTTAAGTGCAACACTTCATGATTGCTGACTGCTGCCCACAACAGTTTCATGAAAGCACCTTCCGTAGTGGAAAGTGACACAACTACACTAACCCCTATGGCACCAAACAAAAACCCATGTCACAAATACTCAAACCAGACCACGTCAATCTATCTAGAACACACTTGGTCAACTCAGCACTCCATAAGCTGTACAAATTTTTAAAGAAAAAACAGAGCACTCCAAGAGCAAACAGATAATGCACACAATCTGTGATAAAGCAGACTGAAAGAACAAATGCTAACTTTATCCTCTTCAACAACTCAACATTCCGGAATCCTACAAGCCTACCAATTAATCATTTATTCTGCCTTTTCCTCCTCCTCTGCTGCCTTTACCTTTGGCCACCTAAAGCGAACGAAAACAACTGCCACCTGCTAAGATTCCTTAACCATGTGTTCATGCACCACCAAACGCATTACGTTTCAGATAAAACCCATATCTGCAGTTAGTAAACCCTGAAATTAAATGTTGCGTTCGTAGGGGTGGCCGGCAGGGCGTGCCGGCGTTGGTTAGCGCGTGTGTGTGTGTTTAATGTCTTTACGTCTGCATTGTGTATCTCCTACTTAGAAACTACTCCGTAGGAGCAATTTCATCAGAAGAAGAAAAAAAAATGACGAGTTTGCACATTGCTCCTAAGGAACTAATTGAATTGGACTGAATGTCTGAATCGCAAAGAGTTCCATGAAGTGGGACTTACTTGTTGCCTCTGATCTTGAACCATGTGTCGGCGCACTGCCTGTGGGCGTAGGATAAGTCCCCCTTGCAGGAGCAGCCGAGCGTGATGCCGGCGCCGCACTCAGCCGCCGTGCTCTCCAGGCCAAGGTGGCAAATGCGGCAGTTCTGCTCGGCCTTCTCAGGACTGGCCTTGATGATCTCGCTCAGTCCGGCCTCCAGGTCAACGTCGTCCAGCGAGCCCACCGACACGCATGACGACTTCCTGCAGTGTTCTCTGGCGGTCTCGCCATCGGCGTCGGCGTCGACGGAGCTCGCGCGGGCGGAGGCGCACCGCGAGATGCAGTCCTCGTAGTAGGCGGTGGAGTCCTGGCGCGAGTGCGACGCCCACGACCGGTCCTCCGCGTCCGAGAAGTACTCGGTCTCTTCCCCGTCCCCGTCGTCGCCGTCCGCAAACTCAGGCGCGTCACGGCCGCGCTCGAGGTCTCCTTCGGCGTCAGGGTGGTCCATCGACGAATGCTCTCCGCCGCCCACCATCCCGATGGAAAGAAACAATCTACTCCGACCTGAACACGAAAACCAGAACAAATTAATCTAGCGGTTCCGAAGATCAAAGCCCCAACACATCAAGAACAGAGATTTACCAAGAACACATCCGCCGCCGCCGCACCTCTCGGCTCTTCCAAATCCGGCCTCGTCCAAGAATCAAAGAGACGGCCAAAAGAAAGGCGGGCAATGCGATCGCGAATGGAATGGAACCCACTAACTAATGCGGTAGTGGACGGCTCCTCGAGGGGTGGGGTTCTTCCCGTGAGGTTTCTTGGTCCATGGCCGCAAGAAGACAAGCGAAACCGGGGAGGGAGAACGGATTATATGTGCTGCACACACACAGTGGGGAAAAGAAGAGCGGTTTAAAAAGAGAAAGAAAAGTATAGTTATTTATTTTTGTGCATTTTGCTCCAATATATGTTTTTTGGTTTATTTAAGTGATGAGGGAGGGCAAAACTTTAGCCAACTAAACGTGGCCGAAGAAAGAGGGTGCCGAGGGAGAGGCAGCAGGCAGGAGGAGGTTGAGCTCTCGAGCCTCATCGACATCATTCTTATGGTGGCCATGACCACGGCCCACCCATGGGTCAAGGATGGACAAAGAGTGTAGCTCAAGACTGCTTCCTGTGATCTGTCATCTGTTCTGTGGATAATAATGGGCGGATAGCCGGATACAGTGGAGTTGGCAATGCAGGCTTTGCCACTTCGTTAGACAAAAAAACAAGACTCATATTACAATTAATTCGTTGAGAGATTTGGGATGCAAGTTCTAATAAGTTTGAGTCATTGGTGTTGAACCAAAAGCTTGAATGAACTAGAATGATATTTTACTTCAGCTGTAAGTTGAGTGAGGGAAAATAGACTTATGTCATGGGCATACAAACTCAATAGTGAAATTTTGGTAGAAATATCCTTTTTTAGGTTTTCGAGTGATGCACCCCTTAAATATAATATATCACACTGTGTAAATTTGATGGAATACTTGTTAAAAAAAACTATGACAAAGGTCTTAATGTTTGGTTGTTTTATTACTGAAGATTGAAGATACTAAATCTGTTGACTCGGGGTTGGGGGTACCAATTGCAAACCGATCGAGAGCACGAGATGCGTCAGTGAAGTTGTGGAGTAATGGAGAAGACGTGTGTATGAGTAATTGAGTAGGTGGCAAGCCTACAATGATTTCACCTCGCCCGGATATGAATCATTCCCATGGTTTCAGTGAGGCGCCCTTCTTTTATTTAACCTCTGACGCCACGGTATGACAACTTTGGCAAATACGTACCGCAGCTTTATTTTGACTGCCGCCTATCGCGATCACACACACCTCTCTCACTGCTACTGGCAAAATTTACCGTCGCTGAAATTGTGAGTCTGGCAATTTTCAGTGAGTCTGGAGACGCCTCCTCCTTTGCACAGTGTCACTCACTCGTTCTCACTCACTCCTGCGGCTGCAGCAGCGTTTCACCAATCGGAGCATGCGCCAGCTGAGCTCTGTGAAGAAGGCTGTGGCCCGGTACGTCTCCCCATCCCGGCTTCTTAAAGCGCGACATGATGCGACATGAGGTATTCTCGGCACGCCCTGCAGAAATTCTAGCCTGTGGCACACAGAAACGATGATGGCCTGGCACACAGACACAGACGCACACGCAGACGCAGGCAATGGAAATTGTAGCCGACCCGACGCGACACTCACGTACGATGAGATAGTGTAAGCTAGTACTATTGTACTAGGCTCCCGGAGCTTGATCCATAAATTATTCCTTTCGAGCACACGTGAAAATTTTCTTCAGTTCCCATAATGGGAGAGTACTGTGTTTAGTTCACCTGAAATTTGATACTGGAGCTGAAATTTCATACCGTAGCATTTTCCGTTCGTTTGTGATAGTAATTGTTATCCTACCATAAGCTAATTAGGCTCAAAAGATTCGTTTCACAAAATACATCCAAACTGTGCAAATAGTTATTTCGTTTACCTACATTTTATGATGTGACGGAGAATGACAACTTTGGATCTAAACGCAGCCCTTGATGTACTTATGTGGAAGAAAATTGGCCATGCTCTTTTGGTCTAGAAAAGTACATAGATGGCCAAATGACTAATGAGAGTTAGCCCCAGTTTAGGTTGGCTCAGTTGTGTGCTTATTAGGGCAACTTTACGCTGCAGCATAAGAAGAGATCGTGAAGACTAAGAATTGGCGGTCATGATCTTACTCGGTTCATCATTGTGTCCCCTGGACATGGAGAGTCTCTGCATTGCTGCCAACGTGAAATGCTCTGCGGTCTGCTCCCCGCCACATCGATCGATCATGCCGAACTACCGCTGATGGGTGCACAAAAGGTAGGTGTAGGCAGCAGCCATGATTCATCTGCCCGCAGGCTTCGTTCCAGAAACCAAAAACGGCTCTCCGACCCAATCGGTCAAGAGATCCAATGGCGAAAAGCTAAGGATGGTGTGGTGGTGCCTCAACGATCGCTAACACACACTTGTTATTAACCTGAATTTGCCGGCTAACTCTTGTTGTCTCGTTCGAGAACAAGACTAATCGGTGTTGCTGCATGCCTTGCTGGTGGCATGTTGTTGTATAGTTAGTATAGTAGTGAGGCCAATGACTGCCTCTCTGGAAATTATGCTGCATTTGCAGGGTAGCTGCAAACTTGGTGGATGAAGCAGTTGGCATCAAGATGCTTGGGGGAAAAAAACCCAGGACGTTTCCTCCATGACACGAGGCTGGTGAGGTGAGCACAAGCAAGTACGTACACGCCAAATTTCGTAGGAAGAATCTAGGACCATAATTGAGGCTCAACCGCCGAAATGCAACGTCAACTACTACCAACAGATCCAGATATCCTAATCACAAAACAAAGCGTACAGTATCTCTCATGGTTGTGTTGTCTCCGTGGGGTCAATGGATGTGACGTTTGGGCCCACCAGCCATTGACCCACCCTTTGGAGTGAGTGACTGATCAGCTGGAGCTTGCTTGTACAAGACACTTGTTTAGTTGGTAGAATTTATGTTACTATACTAAGATCATGTACAACAGAACTGTGTAATTAGTTAAGGATGGAAGGTGATGTGATGGAGAGAGAGTCTAAAAATTTGTGGCAAAAATTTTGTTGAACCAAATCTTTTGTTGAACCAAATCAACACCACCGGTCTTTGGAGCCAAATGAGAAAGATAATGGCCAAGGGTTTAGGTGTCAACCTCCTCCTCCTCCCACTCTGGCATTAACAAAGAATCAGCACATACTGTACTGTACTGATAGCATCAATCAGTCCCAACTTGCCTTAAAACAGCTTCTTAGACCCATCCTAGCTTTATGATCCAGCTGCTTTTTGGAGGCTTCAGAGGCACTCCTCTTCACATCTTCACTCAATGTTATTAGCGAACTGGATGCAGGTAATCAATCTTGAGACGGTTTTGGTTTCCAAGATTATGATACGGTGAAATTATGGGAAATTATATTCAGGCAAGTACATAAGCACCATATAGGCTCAAAGTCTATAAGGTGAAATTATACTCAGGCCTTGTGTTTAGATGGCAAATATTTGGAACCGAATGTCACATCGCACAATGTAAGACGTTTCGTTTGTTAGTGGTAAATATCATCCTACCATGGAGTAACTAGGCTCAAAAGAATCGATCTCGCAATGTACATCTAAACTGTGTAATTAATTAGTTTTTTTTTTTACTTACATTTAATACTCTAAACATATGTCTTTTGGTGTATTTAATGTGATGTGATGGAGAGAAAGTGGGAAAAAGGTTAGAATTTCTAGCAATCTAAACAAGGCCTCAGGAAAGTTCATAGCACCATATAGACTAGCAGTGATTCAGTTCACAAAAGTGAATCTAATAATGTAGTAGTGCAGCACTGCAACAGTACGCAGCATGAATAAGCTGGATTGCATGAATAAGCTGGATTGACGTACTATTAAATTATAAACAAACAAAACGTCATTACAATATCTTTAGTGATGTAATAAGTCATAGCAAAAGTGATAAAGGCAGCCAAATGGATCGTCACAAATGGATCGTCACAGAACGGAAAAGAAGCACAGGTGACGCGGTTCATAAATTTGGTGCCAGGACGTGCAGCTCGTAGAATCAAATCATGGATACCATGGCCGTGCGATCTGCACCGTCAGATCTAGGGCCACAATAGGCTCAGATAAAAACCTCTGCATCTCCATAAATGTCAACATCAACCACCACATCACTGATAATGGTCGTACTTTGCAGCCTTACAGCTATATTAGTGGCTGCAATATTGCTGCTCGTTACTCCCTCCGTACGTTTACAAATTAGAACAATGCTGTAGTGCTAAGTCAGAGTGTCAAAGTATTTGATATACGACTAAATCTTTTATATCTAATATGAATAATATGTAAAATGGTAAACTTCTTTCATTATTCCCTATTCTCTCTTGTGCGTTCATCACTTCTCTTCCATCTTTCGTCTCTCATTTTCATCTTTTTTCTATTTACGGATGACAAACATTGATCCACTGTGAAGTTTAGAGTTGTAAAACATAAACCCTTGGCAAACATAGACTTCTATATTTCCTTGAACTAACAATAGGTACACATAATAGTCACAAATTTAAGATGAATCAATCTCCTGTCATTTTTTTTTTCGTACTGAATTTGTACTAGTTTTTATTATTTGGGCGCCTTGCAATTTATTTGATTTATTTAAAGTTAGGTCAAGCTTAGTTAAATCCAACAAAAGTAGCTAGCTTATTATCATTGGCATCAGCACCATACAACAATTGTATGTCTTGTCGCAATTCACGGTTTGCAAGTTTATATAAAAAGATGGCAATATTTATCAAGTAAATAAGTATCATTAGATTCATTATAAATTAATATTTTTATGTTTTAGCTATTTGAGTAATACATGTTGATAATATTTTCTATAGATATTTTTCTGGAGAATATGGTATTCTCCATAGACTTGGTTAAATTTAAGATAGTTTTGTCAAACCTGAAATTGCATATTTTCAAGGTGATTAGAAAGCTTGCTAGTCAGTTAACCATCCTGAAATACAAAGTATCAAATGTTTAAAATTTTCCTAAATTATAAGGTATTCTAGATTGCTTCAACTCCATAAATATGCATACATGTCTGTTTTTTAAACACATCCATACATACATGATACATCTATGTATGTCTTTTATACACATTGTATACTTAGTAATAACCGAAATTAATAACATATATGCAAGTTTCTTCTAAACCAGTATACATTATTACTAACAAAAATCAAGGAAGTTGACAATATATAACTAATTAATTAAGGAGATGCTCTTAATTTGGTCTAAAATTGATAGATACCACTTTGTATTTCAGAATACTTACCTTGTGTGTTTCGGGATCCTGACATGTGTTTTAGATGATCCTGTGACGTATTGATGCCATGCAGTAATGATTTGATAAAAAGTACTCTAGTGCTAGTAATAGTGCCCTCCGAATGGATGCACGTACAGTACTCCGTAGGTAGGCAGGCGCTGCGGTTCAATGGCACGACACCACTGAGGCAGCAGCAATTACCATTACCAGCGCCACGGAAGTAGCAGTGCAAAGTGTGCCTCGCATTTACGAACCCGATGCCACGGAAGATCAAACAAACAGTGTTAATTATGGAGGGGAACACGAGAATCGGAGCCAAGATCACGCAGGTTCGTACCATGAATCGCCGATGCAGGCTACACAGCTTATTAGGGCATTAACGGCCTCTATATAACCTCAATTTCCAACCCTGACGATGCACCATCCGTGCTATGGAAGCCTATTTAACTTTGCAGATTTTGTTTAAGATCAACTACAAATACGTTTTGTATACTATTGTGTGGCTATTTGATTGAATTATTGAATAATATCAAGCATCAATAATAAAAACATGGTTACAATATTTTTAGGAATCATAAATATAATAACTATATTAAATATAAAAATTATTCACATACACTTCACTTTCACGTGCCATGCATATGACATTCAGCTAACAGGCGGCAGCCGATAACTGATAGTTCACACATAGTTGTAAATTCTGAAACCTAACATATGACATTCAGCTAACATATATAACTGAAAATTTAGAGGTTTCTGGATGACATATGCACGGCAGCAGCAGTTTGTAAATTGCTTTCCTTGAATCAAATAAGTAGCTTGTTGTCAGGATGATGAACTAACTGAAATATCATTGAAACTAAAATATCATTGCTAACTAACTGAAATAACATTTTGAAATATCATTGCAACTATAACATTGCCTGAAATAAGATCTGCAACTCAACTGATACATCCATTCTGAATATTTGCAATCAAATGAGCTAACACAAACTGATAGAATACAGGTTCACCACTTGATAGAGACATTTCACTAGCTGAAATTGGAAGCTATATGCAACTGCAACCATTTTCAGAGAAAAAAAATTCAGAGATAACTGAAACTCATAGCTCTGCAACTAAAATTCACACAGGGATATTGCCACTGCTCGCTCACTCGCTCGGCAATTGTAAGCGGTGGACTGCCTGCTCGCTCGTCAACGGCGGCAGACTGCCTGCTCGCTCGACAACGGCGGCGGCAGTCCCCGTGCGGCCGACCAACTGCTTGCCCGGCGGCGGCGGCGCAGCAGCCACCAGGTGCGATGCGGCGGCCTTGGGCCGTGGCTGCCGGCAGCCTGCTCGCCCACCGACGGCGCTTTAGCTGCTCCATCCTCCTCGGCGAGCTGCCCCTCCCTGCTCCACCTCCCTCTCCTCCGACGGCGCGAGGGCCAGGACTCGGCGGAGGAGCGGCGAGCGGATGTGCAGTGGCGGGAAACCTCCCCCGCGCGCGCTCCGCACGGGATCTGGCGTGGCGCTGCCTCAAGACGACGGGGCTGTACAACGCGGGCGGCCTCGTCTCCTCCGCCTCGGGCAACGGCGCACTCGGCGTCGCTTCGCCAAAGGACGGGCCGCCCGTCGCTAAGCGTGGCCGGGGGCAAAGTGTAAAAGCATCGGCTTACAGACGGCTCACAGACGAGCGTTGTACGTGCCCTTAACGGCCACATCCGGACCGGGACCAATTTGAACAATTTTCCAAGAACGGATTTTATTTCTGAAATTCAAACGGACAAAAGTCAGAAGAGAAGTCAGATCAGATGCCCTTCTCCAGCATCGATCTCCCGTTCTCGAACGAGAAATAAATGTCCTCACTGTACAGGCCGAACGTGCTCTTATATGTTCAGGATTAATATTTCTTTGATTTGAAACTGTACAGGCCGAACTACGCATACTCCCCGTTCTTTCAAACTGGAACTGGCACATTATATTTCTGCTTACTGAATAGCATCCTCACGTCCTATGATGTACCACTCCCTCCAAGGTGCCACCACTTTTATGTTCAGGATTCAAAGCATAAAATGTGAACTCAAAGCGAACCTGCAGAAAAAGGGTAACATTACATGGAAGGCTTCTCCAAGTTGCCCCGCATAGAAGAAAGTCTGAGCTAAAACCATGCAGGTAAAAATTAGTTTCACAAATGTAACCATGCAGGTAAAAATTAGTTTCACAAATGTGCAATGTATGTATGAAACCGTCTTCATTTGATTTGTGCTGATTGATGCAACTGTCAATTATGGTCCAGCAGTTTTCTGAAAAGAAAACAAAGGTACAACCCTCACTTTTAAAACCAAAACAAGAAAAGAAAATTATGACATTGTGCGTGTCTGTTCTGTTTTCAATACAAGCTCCCTAAGCTGTTTCCCCTTTCCTCTGAAACTGATGCAACAAATTATTACTGAATTTGCCATGGATCTCAGCAGGTAATGTATTCTTCAGCACATTAAAGGTTGCAGAAAAGATAATGCAGATAATAATTGCATCATCGATCCAGAATCCAAGTAAAAGAATTAAGAAATCCACAAACAAAGAAGAACAGAAAAAGAAGAGAAAAGCATGAGAGCATCTCAGACAGCTTTCCCCAACGGTTTCTTCACCGCGCAGCTCAAAGTGCAAGGATGAGTTAATGTGGATGTAACATCACTGATGCTCCAAGGAAAACAAGTGAAAGAATTAAAAAAATAAAAAGAAAAATCCCACAGCACAAAAACCAATAGCTGATTGAAATGAAAAGGCAGGTCAGAACTAGGGATTCCATTTTCCTGCAGGTATAGAGGATCCATCCGTTGATAAACGGACAAACAACTAGTGAAGCCAGTCACAGCCACCGTGGTAGCGTTGTAAAAACTCTTCTTCTTAAATACAAAGATGTGCAGATCTTTTGCGTATTCGAGAAAAAAAAAACAGCCACCGTGGTAGCGAGGATGAATTCATTCGCAAGATTCAACAGGCTTCTAGTCTGGGTCTAAAGGCAGAGTAGCAACAAAATAAAATATTTAAGGTTAGATGCCAAAAACCTTACAGATCAAAATAACCAGATAAGGATAGCATAAAAACTGATATAAAGAAATAATTCACACAAGAAATAAACCAAGTGAACATACAGTTAAGTGGCTCGAATAGCCATATCCCACGGTGGAACCTGGGCAGCGGCTACAAAAACTCCAGCCCTTGTTCCTTGAGTGATCCCAACAGATGATAAACTAGTGGGCAATGCCAATATCCCACGGTGTAATACAGATAGCATAAAAACTGATATAAAGAAATAATTCACGCAAGAAATAAACCAAGTGCACATGTAATACAGAGTGGCTTGAATAGCCATATCTGACGGTGGAACCTGGGCAGTGGCTACCAAAACTCCAGCCCTGGTTCCTTGAGTGATCTCAACAGATGGCAAACTAGTGGGCAATGCCAATTAAACACAACTTTACTGCATTGTTGATTATTATTATCGCACAACACACCATATGTGTGATAGAGAGCTCAAATAATGTTTGCGCATTTATCTTCTTCTTTTGATTGAGTCTCTGTGTTTCTTATGTGTTGTAAGTGTTGATGCGCCCTGCCCGTGGGATAATTCTTGTTCTGTTACTAGCTCTACTGCATTACACCCACATGATCAACAATAGATTAACTGAACAAATCATACCAATGACAAATAAAAGCCAACTTCTCTGCAAGACTAGCGAATCAATCGACAGAAGCAAAAATAGTAATCCATAAGCTTAGTCTTCTAGCCGAAAGTTTCATGGAGCAAATAATATAATAATAAGTAATAATAAATAAAAAGGTACTAAAGAAAATTGACAAGTCTATGCATGTAAGCACATCATGTTCTACTGAAACAGACATGAAATTCTACAGAAGAGTGAAAGGCTACTAAAAGTCACATCAAGTTACATCAGTGATTTCGATGATGTAGTAATTATAATACATACAATATTTCTTCCAATATGTGCATTTGCACACTTTAAAACAATATACACTGTAAGCCATAGTGCCAATTAGATCTCAAGAAAATGAGCAACATCTACTTTCAAGAAACGATGCATGTATTTTTTTTTTTTTTTTGTGTGACTGCAAAAATTTGATTATGATAGAAACTTTACCTTAGACATAACAGGCCTAGCCATTGAAGTCCCAAGCAGATACTTTCTTTAATAGACTGCACCAGCACGCAGGGGTATATATATTCACTAACAAATTCTTCTGTCAGGTCCTTACAACAAGCTGGCATGCAACACTAGCTGTTGCCTTCTTATCCAGTCCTTCCAATTCAATGGCACCCTAACATGAGTTCAGCATAGTATTAAAGAAATTGTTAGCTAGAATTAGAAAACCCAAACTTTTGGATTTTGACAAAGTTTTAGACAAATGCACCACATTCTTATATTTTAGTTTTGCCCCAAGTCAAACTTTCAGATTTTAACAAAGTTATAGACAAATGCACCAACATCTAATACATCAAATTTGTTTCATGAAATCTACCATGAAACGTAATGATTGTGCATTTGTTTAGTATATTGTAGATGTTAATATATTTTCAAATAAATTTGATTGCAGTTAAAGAAGTTTTGACTTGTACAAAATTAAAACGGCCCCACATTTTGGAATGGAGGGAGTAATAATAAGAAAGACAGGGAAAGAAAACGAGATATGTTGGGATGACATCACATCACACGGCCAAAAATGGGACAGTACAACTGAGACTAGGTAAGTTATACCTGGCCAACATCAGCGGACAGCGGTGAAGCAGACAACTTCACAACCATAGATCTCCCTTAATAATTAGTAAATAAAAATGCATCATGCACAAGTTAGATCAATATAGACTTCAAGGTTGGTATAACCAAATTAAAATAAGGAATATCTATACCTGAGCCATGGGACAATGACAGATGTAAACCACCACTATAAGCTAAAACGACCTTATTTAATTTTCGACGCAATCCACCCTTGTTTTGATGACCGCTATAAATTAGCAGTTGGAATTACACCTTCTGCTTTTCCAGTTTCCATTGAACACCTAATAGCTTCAAAAAAAATTTCAGAAACATATAGGTGTTATCATTGCAGCAAATGAGAGTGACTATTATACTGTCAATAGAGCTGCAAGATAATAGGTTAATTAAATCACTAAAGTTTCCTCTTACAAGAAGCCCTTCATACAGCTAGGTTCATGAAAAACAGCAATCATGCAGCAGCACACATAGAAGCACATTTGTAATCATGCAATTTATTGGTTGGCCGATGCTTCAAAGAAAATAAGGCTCTTTTAATGTTCACCTAAGTGAAGAGAACAAAATTGCCCAAAACATGAGGCCAATTAATTGATTTCAGTCTCAACCATGTCCAAAGTGCCAGCTGATATTATTTTTACAGCCAAGACTATTTAATTTAACCACAAATAACTAACCGTTTTTATAGGGGGAACTAGAGAAGATTAATTTTACCAAGCAAGGAAGAATTCCAAAGGCAATTTGATTTTAACACTGGAAAGTGTAAAAAAGGTTTTCATACGACAAATATTTGAGGAATCATAAACTTCAGCATGTGAACACAAAATGGGTGGTGTGAATGGTGTGTGCCATATTGCAGGTACAGGGAATAATGGTCTAACAAGTAAATAATGTTAGATGATGGATTAGTTTAAGTCTGTTAGGCTCGGTTGATATCTTGGCTTGTAGGCTAAGCATATTTCTTGTACCAATCTGTTGTAATCTTTGAGTGTTGTAAAAGCCGTCTTGGCTATATTAACATTTACCGAGACCTGTAGGAGGTATCTTGTTCCACTCAATCTCACATGGTAATCAGAGCCATATTCCTAACGGAACTGATCCATGGTATTTCCATCCTCCTCCGCGGCATCTGCTGCTCTCTCGCTCAACTTCATTCCTGTGAGCGAGAACAACTTGATGTGGCACCTCTAGGTGCTCTCGGCGGTGCTGGGTGCCAAACTCACCGGCTACATTAGCCCCTAGGAGGTATCTCGCTAATGTAGCTGAGTTGGGCACCCCGCAACGCCGAAGCACGTAGGGCGCGCCACATCTGGTTGTTGTTCTTGGAGAGTTTCTCACTCACGTAGTAGGTGCCGCAGAGCACGATGGGAGTGTCATGGATCCGTTCCGTTAGGAATTTGGCTCTAATAAGCATATGAGATTGAGTGGAACGAGATACTTCCTAGAGGTCTCGTTTCATGTTAATATAAACAAGACGACTTCTACAACACTCCAAGATTAGACCAGATTGGTTCGGTGAAATATGTGTGGTGTACAAGCAGGATATCTACCAAGCCTAAAGGATAGACCATATTTCAAGAAGGCCTGGCATATATATGGCTTGAAATTGTTAGAATTGATCTCCGAGCAGATGGCCCTACGGCCTTCTAGGCGTTGACCTCGCGCCATGATCGGGGGCGCCCAGCCCATAACATGGCTGGTGGGCCCCTGTCGCACTGCGCTATATAAAGAGGTAGGGGGCAGCGGCTCACAATATGAGGTTCACTGTCGAGCTACATTACCCCACCGACAAACCCTAAATCCGATCTTGAGAGAGGGTGCGCAGCCAGCGATGGGAAGCGCCACTGTCGTCTCCACCATCGACTCCACTGCGCCATCGAACGCCCCCCAACCATCGCTGCCCGTGCGCAGAGCTTCACTGACGAACCTGTGATGGTCGTTGGGTCCTCCTCCACACTGTCTGATGGTCGGTAACACAACTATACTCCCATCCCATCTCTCTGTTTTTCTAGATCGAGTCCATGTTCATCCTTTTTCAGAGATAATCACCAATCTAGATGCCCACTGCTAATGAATTTGCGGAACTTAACAATTCTGCTTTTTATTCCAAAATCTTCCCAATTTGCTCGATGGTCGTACTTCTGTAGATCAGAATACAACTCCTCCAATTTGAAAACCTTCGAACACGGGAGTTGAGGATCAAACTCTAGCGGCCTAACCATTATGTTACTCAAGTGTGTTCGTTAGTAGCCCAACATTGTTTTATTTTAATCTTAATAGACGAGGATCGGGAATTCGGGAGCCTGCTGGACGCACACCCCGCCGCTCCCACGGTCCAGAGCGGTAATGTCTAGGCCACTTCGCTTTGCTCGGCCCAGAGGGAAAATAGGGCACCGGACCAATAATTCTGGTACCCTGGAGTCATGGAACAGATCTTCGTGGATGAGAGTGCGACCGCTGGAGCACTTGGTCTTCACTATGGCATCGAAATGCTGAGATCTTGCATGCATGCGGAACGGAGAAATGGCATCCGCCTACACCCTACCTAGCTCAATTCTTGATTGGTTCCACGCTAGAATGAATCTAGGCCATATACCGGAAGAGGCCTTAGTAGGCAAGGATCGGGAATTTGGGAGCGGCCCCGTCACCGCCGCCGCCGACCTACTCGGCCCAGTGCCCGCGATCTCCACCCTCGCACGCAGATGCCACAAACTGCCGCCGTAATTATAGGATTGTGCCGCTGACCTCCACCCTCGCACGCATGGGCCTATAAACCGGGCAAGCCGCGTCGCGCCCCGCCCCTTTCACCACAGATCGCGCCCCTACCGATTCCATGTCCGTAACACCCGTGTTTTTGCATCATTTTAAAAATCACTAAAAATTTGAACTTTTATAATTACAACTAAAATCTGATTTATTTTCCGCTAAACCGAAACCCCGCTTTCAAAAACCCCGCAATTTCAAACTTTCGCCATCTAGAGATAGGAAATATTGTTTGTTGCTTGAAGAGCTTTATGGTGACAAAGGATGCAAGGTAAGTCCTAGATTTTATTTATGGAAGAATATCGCATGAGAAATGGTTTACGAATTTTCTCTCGGGAATAAATACCGACACACATGCGTGCAGAAAATATATATATAAATATTTTTATGAGCACAATAAATAATTATTCTCGACACTAAAAGTCGAGGAATATAAAGGTGCTTGTATAAATATTTATAATATATATTACACACTAGATATCAATACTGGGGAAAAATGTGTACACACATATGTATATGTATATAATTGTATGAGTCACCTTGAATAAATATTCTCATAAATGAAAGCTTAGGAGAATATAAATTCAAGAGCTTATGCAAGTAAATAAAATAAATGTATATATATATATATATGTATTTACACACATAGGAGAAATTGGGAGAGAAAAAGTAAAGGAGAAAGAAATAGAAAGGAGAAGGAAATTAGAAAAGGGCTCTCGGGCTCACTCTTTCCCTCTCCCTCTTTTCAAAGACGGCCCAACCGGCCTCCCTTTCCCTCCTCTCTTCTCTCCCAACCGAGTGGGCCGGCCCAACTAGGCGAGCCCAAGGCCAAAGCATCGTGAGCCAGGCCCGGCCTCCACCTCTCTCTCTCCCTTCACCGACAGTCGGGCCCCACCATTGCCGCCCTCGTCTCCTACCTCCCGACGCGGAGCGGCGACACCACGGCCCCATGTCGCACAGCGAGGGGGACGAGTGCGTGGAGGCACTAGCCACCGACCGAGCCGTCACATCACCCGGCCGCGCGGCGAAGACAGAGCCAGCCACCTCGCCTTAATGGTCATTGTGGTGTCCGGCAACCTTGCCGCCGCTACCGGCCACGCGGACAGCAGGGACACCGGTGGCCGCGTCCGCCATGACGACCCGTCTCGAGAGTAGCAGTGGCGCTGACCTCGCCACAGAGCCGCTCCGAGCACCGGCTCAACGCGCACAGGTTGCGTGGATGACCGCGCCGCCGCCAAGATGACCGGCGTCCGCCTGACTTGACCACACGATGCGACGGACGACGAGCCCCGCTGATGATGGGACAGGACGTGAACGAGGATGAGCCAATGTCGAGCACCAGCTGGAGGTCCACGCGCACACCAGAGGATGTCGGAAAAGATCGGGCGACGCGAGGAAGTATCTCGCCGGCAACGCCATCGCCGCCGCGCCTATAAATAGCGCTACCCGAGGGCTCAATCGGCCGAGCTAACCAGCTCCCGAGCTCCGCCCAAGCGTGGGACACACGATGCTCGCCCTCTCCACTCTCCTCCTCCCTTCCTCCCCGCACCGTGCGGATTGCCCCAAATCGGTTCTCCGCCGGCCGTGGCCCTAGGACGAGAAGTCCCCATCGAACGAGTCGACGTCCGTGGCAATTAGCGAGCTGGTACGCCTCTCCCATCCCCTCTCTCCCCTTTTACCTCTTGAAATCGCCCCGTTGTACCATGCAAGACGACGCCCGCGCAACGCCGCCGTCCCACTCCGCCCGTGCCGCGCCGCCACCGTGGGAGGAGCCTCGCCCGCCGCCACCATCAACCCCCACCAACCCGGGGAGGCGAGAGGGATCCAACGAGCCCCATGCGGCAGCGGCACGACGGAAAGCCTTCTCCGGCGACAATCCGGCGGCGCCGCCGCGAGGAAGGAGCGGACGGAACAGTCCGCTGTCGCCGCTTTCCGCCGCCACGACGCCAAGGCGACGCCCAATGAAAGGGACGACACGCCGCCCCGCCGGCCCCCTCCGTCACGGCCCAACAGACAGCCCCGTAATACACGTGGCGCCACGGGGGCCACCGTGGCGTCCACCGGACCCACGTGGCACACACGCGTGTGGGAGACATTTACGTGTACACCTATTTAATTGCTATGTACCCCGATGAGTGTACACGAGGTTATTATAAGTACACCTTCCCATGTCGAGAAAAATTTTTAGAAAATTTGTAAATTCATTATTTGATTTATATAATTTTATCATGTAATTAGTTCCAATATTATTACATGATAAAATTATATTATAATATTACCCTAATGATTTAATTAGGGATTAATATTATAAAACCCATATCTCATGCAAATGAACTCCGTTTAGCGTGAAACGACTTCCATAATTCATCTAAAATCTAGCTCTATGCATCTAACCCATTGCCACCATAATGTTCTATGTTTGTTTTATATGCTCTAGTTCAAGCTAGGTTATCAAAGTACCCGAGGTAGTTTCCGACGACCCGATTAGGAGCTTCCGTCCGAAGCAAAGCTAGAGACGTTCGACGCCGTGCCGATTCGTAAGAACCTCCCGGGCAAGTCCTTACCCCTAATCTTGACTTAATTAACTAATGTTAATCATATATATGGAACGTGATTTAAGAATGGAGATTAATGAACCAAAAGCGAGTTTGGGGCGATCCATGTGGGATGGATCGTCTCGGCAGGTTTCGCCTAGTGAGGGTTTCCTGTCTTGGAGAGCTCGCTCCCTAAGGACCGGGTCATGGACCTTCATCCTAGTTTTATACGTACAGCCACACGCTGATATGGGACGGCCTGATTCCACACCCCGTTGGGTTAAGGTATAATTTCGATCCAAGGTGGCCGGCGTAGGCAACGATCTATCGGGAGCAGACATGGGGAGAGTGGCCCCATGGTCCGGTTGGCGTGGTTGCTGAGTGGTCTTCCACGTAAAACCTTTGGCGCAATGTTATCGTGATCACGAGTTAATAAGTTAACGGGTCTTTGAGTGATCATCCGAAATCTTTGAGTGCTAATGAGATGCTGAGTGATCTTCTCATTTTCAACCCCCGAGAAGTCGTGGTAGGATTATACCGAAACCTAGGGTAGCACCCAAGCGGGTACGGGATCTTGTTGGACCACCTTTGACCACTGTACATGGGAGAAGATGGCCCATCGTGTGGGGAAAGTGTACAACCTCTGCAGAGTTGATCAAATCTATTCGAATAGCCACGTCCTTGGAATGGGCAAGTGCTAGGCGTGAACATCTATGATTAGTACACACCAATGATGTTGGACCTGTGATGCTATGACAGCGACGACATGAGATAACCCGGGAACTAGCAAGAGCAGTTTTAGAGACTCTGCTAGGGCCCAAACCCTTAATAACTACCACCCCCTGGTTGGGACTTGCTGAGTACGTTTGTACTCACCCCTATATTTTTACAGATATCGGCACATGTGAAGGTAAGATCGACGTCAAGTAGAGAACTAGCGTATTATAGGAGTCGCAGGATGTTTGCTTAGGAGAAGGACGTTGAAGCCCAGATTTCATCCATGCACAAGTCTGCTTGTGGAGTACGGGCAGTGTCATAGTTAATCCACCGCTTCTCGGTTGGCCAACTCTGATATTGCAACCCGACTCGGTGACCCGCCGTCGCCCTTTGTAAGCCCCTTTCTATCCTATATTTCTATAGCTCGGTTTACTGTTAATCCTGTTTACCATAACCTGTTACTATAGACGTGTTTGTGGCGTGATCCTGGCGCAAACACGTGTGATTAACGACCCATTAAAAGTGGGGCGTGACAATGTCACGCATCAAGAGATTAATCCAGGAGATATTCAACCGATTCCGGAGCCTCAGCCACGGCACGGTCGTGATGTGCCGGTCGAACCGGACTCGCTCGATGGTGTCCATGGCAGCAGCGAACGGGGACGTAGGGAAAGTCGGGGCGAGGCATCCGAAGTCGATGTCGAACACGAACATCGCGACCGACGTCCACCCGCGATGCCCTTGGGGCCGTCACGATCACACCATCGGCAGTACTTGCAACGCCTCCGCGAGTTCATGTCAGCTGCAACTTACATCCAAGGTTGGCGCTATTGTCATATTTTTTGTTTAGCTGATGCTTACGACTAATTTTCTATTTTTGGTCATGTTCAGCAAAACGGCTGGGGAAGAGGAAGATGAAGACCATAGATGCACAAGCGAGAGTCACTGTAAGATCGACCACGATTTCATGGACCGGTTGTGGATTAATGAATGTGAGATCAAGATGCTCAAAAGGAAGAACGAAGAACTGGAAAACGAGATCAAGATCCTGCGATCGAGTCAGGACGGAATATGCCAGTACCTCGGATGCACGACGAAGAAGATCCAAGCAAACCTTGGCAAGATTGGCGAGGATTAGAAATCTTTTTTCTTTTAAAAATAAGTGCTCACTAGGTACAAATGACAAATCTTATTCCCGTGTTGAGCATGAACACACACCATTTCCTTTATGTCATCTTCTCCGTCAATCTTTACAAGGTCAGTTAATGGCTTACTGATAGAGTTAGTATACCTCTGCGTCGGGCATGTATCCATTATATTTCAAAGTCGTCATGAATTTGTGGAACTTAACAGTTCTACCTTTTATTCCAAATTCTCCCCAATTTGCTCGAAGGTCGTACTTCTGTAGATCAGAATACAACTCCTCCAATTTGAAAACCTTTGAACACCGGAGTTGAGGATCAAACTCTAGGGGGGCCTAACCATTATGCTACTCAAGTGTGTTCGTTAGTATCCCAACACTGTTTTATTTTTTAATCCTAATAGACGACGATCGGGAGGGGGCCGGCCAGCCCGTCACCTGGCCTGCTGGACGCACACCCCGCCGCTCCCACGGTCTAGAGCGGTAATGGTTTGGGCCACTTCGCTTTGCTCGGCCCAGAGGGAAAATAGGGCACCGGACCAGGAATAATTCTAGTACCCTGGAGTCGTGGAACAGATCCCCGCGGATGAGAGTGCATCCGCTGGAGCACTTGGTCTTCACGATGGCATCGGCACGCCGAGATCTTACATTCATGTGGATCGAAGAAATGGCATCTTGCCTACACCCTACCCTAGTTCAAGTCTTGATTGGTTCCACGCCAGAATGAATCTAGGCCATATAACCGAAAGAGGCCTTAGTAGGCGAGGATCGGGAATTTGGGAGCCGGCCCGTCTCCTGCTGCCGCCGACCCGCCACGCCCTGTGCCCGCGATCTCCACCCTCACACGCAGATGCCACGAACTGTCGCCGTAATTATAGGATCGTGCCGCTGCCCTGCACCCTCACACGCACGGGCCTATAAACTGAGCAAGTCGCATCGCGCCCCTGCCCCTTTCACCACCATAGCGCCACCGCTAGGTGCACCCGCCGCCATCGCCACCGCCACGGCTCTCCGCCTTCACCGCGTAGCCATCCACGTCACGCGTCAAGAGATGAATCTAGGAGATATTCAGCCACTTCCGGAGCCTCAGCCACGGCACAGGCGTGACATGTCGATAGAACTGGACCTGCTCGATGGTGTCCATGGCAGCGGCGAACGGGACGTAGGGAAAGTCGGGGGCGAGGCATCCGGAGTTGATGCCGAACACGAACATCGCACTGACATCCACCCGCGATGCCCTTGGGACCGTCACGATCACACCAAGGCATTTCCACTGATGTTCCTCTTTGGTCAGGACTTGGGTGGCTTATCCCTTCCACCATTTCAGTCCTCTCTTCAGGATCCGATTCACTATCATCACTCATACTGACATGGAAGTCATGGTTGCGTAACAAGCTGTTTATGGCGTCTTTTCTTGTCCTCGCTACCTTCTTTTTGGGAAGTAGCTTGACCCACCGCATGAGAAATAACCTCATTCCACATACGACTCTTCTACTTTACACTATTTGGGCAAGCAGGACAAGTGTCGACCCTCTTTGTTCGCGGGTCCTCAATGAAGAATAATTGCACATGTTGATCTCTCTTTTCTTCCTTGACGTCCATAGCTTTGGTGCTGGGATTAGGAGACTGTATGACATGAAGGTCACAACCATACTCATTTTGCAACATATCTCCAATCATGTATGGCACAACGACATTGGTGCACGCATACTTGATCTGACTGTCTGTGAAGTGCTCATTGTCCCAGCGCTTATAACGCACTTCAGTACCTTTTCCATCCACAACCATATACTTAGCAATACCTGCACAAGGGTTGCGAGGCTTGGCACATTATTCCACTTCTTGCTAGATATCACAAACGACACCATGGCCTGTAGCTCCACCTTGTTGGACAACTCGATCGGTGACGTTCCTGCAGCCGATCAAGGTCATTGGCGATTGCGACACCAACAAAAACATGGTTCTCGTCCACAAGGAAACTCTTAAGATCATCAGGGATGCTACCAGCGAGGTCAACCTTGAACAGGAGACACTTCTCACCAACACATATTTGCATGAGAGCTATCTTCTTGCGATCCCACTCGTACCACTCGGTATCCAACCGGACAATGAGGAGTTTAGGATCCTCTCCGTGGATGTCCTGCAGGAACCGCTTCACCGTTGAGGTTGAGGTTGTGACCGTGACTTGGACTTCATTCTTGCCAACTCTGATCTTCTTTTCTTGATCTGTGGACTCGACAGGCTTGGACAATGAATTAGTTTCTGTCATCACAACCTTTCCTTTGTTGCAAGGTTGCAGGTATTGAGGTTGACCCTACGACACTATCCCTCTATTTGCAGATGGGAAAGGTGTCTTCGATGCAACTTTTACTGGAGGCTTGGGGCAAGTTTGGGGCAAGTTTGGAGGGCTCAACCTCTGCTTCTCAACAACAACTGCAATTGGCATTGCCTCTTTTTCCTTCGTAATGCATGAAGAAGAATATATCACTGAGGATGTTGACTTGGTTGATGCTACCTTTTTGACACAGATGGGCCACTCCCCCAATGTGGTGGGGTGGAACAGCTTTGGATTCATCTTGGAGCCGGAGGGCTTGGGCGGACACATGTGGTCTGCTATTTATAGGCCTGGAGCGGGGAAGTTCCTCGATGATTTGGCGCTCGAAGATTTGATTTCTTTTGAATCGCTGAGTACGCGGCCCAGAATAGTGGCGGGAGTAGTTGCCAAGATTTGTGGCGGGAGTAGTTGCCAGGAATATCGGCGGGAATAGTTGCTCGTCGACGCTCCTCAGTTCAATTGATTTCGTGCCTGCTAAGGAAGCCGGCGTGCTTAAGTTTGAACAAGGACGCGCGCGTCTGTTGATCGTGGGAGCGTACATGCAGTTGCATGACTCAGTCTTGTGATCATCCCTTCGACCGTATATTTGAATATACCAGGCGCGTGAACAGGAGTTTTGTTTAGCCCGTTGACGGTTTCATACATACATAGCATGTCTATTTTCAGAACAGATTCATCATTGCCCGCGTTCACTATCGTTGCGGCGACTAACAGTGTCTCTTATTTATAGGTAAATGATGTCGAAAATATAGGTAAATAATGTCGAAAATATAGAAAGAATTGATTGGACAACATTACAAATTGTGGAGACACGTGATGATGAGAGACAAATAGAACCTACGAGCGAGAGTCAAATTTGCGAGTTTTTAGGCTTGACAGATGAGGGCACACCAAATATACCTACACAAGGATTTGACCGTAGAATGAATGAACAAGGCAATGATAATAGCTTGGTCAGGATGTTGATGATGCTGCCATTCCTACTAATGATGTTGTACCGGGTGAGATTGTTATTTCATATGATAAGAATAACCCGTCAATGGAGGTTGGGAAACAGTACCCAACAATGGAAGAGTTCAAGATGGTAGTGCAGACATATGCCATCGAAAAGCAGTTCCATTGAGGAGTGGATAAGTCAAATAAGACAAAATATAGGGGTTTTTGCAAGTCTAATGATGAATAGACGGGACCTTGTCCTTGGAGGATCAATGGCTCGAAATTGCATGGTAGCGCTACTGTGGAGGTAATTTTTTTTATCACTTAATTCAATCATGCACTTGTTATGTAATTTAATATTTTTTTCTATTTTGTAGGTAACCGTGCTAGTTGATAAACATGAATGTGTGTCTGGTCAGAGGATGCTAGTTACAACTCCAAGTTGCAAGTGGGTAGCTAGCAGGGTTATTGATATCCTCAGAATTGAACCAAACATTGGTACTAAGGAACTGCAAACGAGGTTAGAGACAAATTCGCTTCATAGGTGTACAATTGGATATGGCACTGTACAACGAGGTAAAAAAAGAGCTCTTGAAGAGATTTATGGGAAATGGTCAGATAGTTTTGTGCTATTGTTTAGGTGGAAGGCCAAGGTGATGAAGCGGAGTCCCGGGAGTGTCGTTGAGATTGATGTTCTTGAGGTAGATGGTGAGATATATTTCCACCGTTTTTTCTGTGCACTCAAACCATGCATTGATGGATTACTGGAAGGTTGTAGGCCTCATTTGAGCGTAGATGCTACAACACTTAATGGGAGGTGGAACGGTCATTTGGCTGCAGCTGTAGCGGTTGATGGTCATAACTGGATGTATCCTGTCGCTTATGGCTTCATGGCTTCTGAAACAACAAAAAACTGGACATGCTTCATGGAGCAATTAAGGAATGCTATAGGTGATCCACCACTCCTTGTTGTTTGTTCTGATGCTTGCAAGGGCTTGGAGAATGCAGTGAAGAATGTATTCCCCAATGTAGAGCAAAGGGAATGCTTTCATCATATGGTCAGGAACTTCAAGAAGAGATTTAGAGGGTTTGGCCATATATATCATGCTGCAAGGGCTTACACAAAGGAGGTTTTCTATGACAATATAGCAAAAATGATAAGTGAATCACCTGAAGCAGTGCAATGGTTACGGACAGATCATAAGTACTATGGTACAGGTGTGGTTTCAATTCAGAAATTAAGTGTGACTACATAACTAGTAACATTGCTGAGTCATTTAATAACTGGATTAGAGATCATAAGGACTTAGACGAAGAGCGGGCCTGGTGCAAGTGTTAGTGCTCTACCGCCTGTAACCAAAAGGTCCCGGGTTCAAGCCCCAGCCTTCGCATATTGCACATGGTGCGGGTAAGGCTTGGCGCTAAAATACCCTTCTCCAGACCCCGCGTAGTGCGGGAGCCTACGGCACTGGGTACGCCCTTTTTTTAGAGATCATAAGGACTTACTGGTTGCTGACCTTGTTGATAAGATCAGAGAAATGATCATGGTACCATGGAACAAGAGAAGAATTATTGGATCCAGGCTACCTGGAGGCAGGATAGCTTAGGGCAAACACCGGAGGGTTGGGACACTTGAAAATTGTATCATGTTCTAACTGGAGTGCAGAGGTGTGGGGCCATAGTGGTGATGTTTCTGTGAGGCATATTGTCAAGCTAGGCCAGAGAACATGTACTTGTCTTGAATGGCAGCACACTGGTAAGCCATGTCAACATGTACTAGCTTACGCAACCTGTCAAAGGGGAGTAAATTTAGAACAATTTGTGCATGACTACTACTTTGTGAGTAGATTCAGGGCTGCATATGCTAGAGAGATTAGCCAATGAAAGATAAAACACAGTGGCCACATGTCGACCTACCATTTGGCGTTGGTGCACCTTTGGCCCAATTATCTGCTGGAAGAACGAGGAAACTAAGAATCAAGGGATGGGATGAAGGTGGACATAAGAAGAAAGGTAAATCTGCTAATGAGGGTGAAGATGAGAAGGGATGGGATGAGGGTGAAGGTGATAAGGATATTGTTCCAACAAATGCAAAGGGACAAAAGATGATGAGAGGTCCTATTTTTGCAAAAGATGTGGAGAAAAAGGCCACAGACAAGCTAGTTCCAAGTGCCCATTGAATGAGACTACAAAAAAGGGGTAATTGATCTTAATTCTTTATCAAAAAAACTTGAATGAAAATGTCAATATTAATTTATTTCATCACTTGTAGGAAGCGTAGAAAACCTAGGAAGAATGTTACAAAACAAATGCATGAAGAACCTAGCACCCCACAGAGGCCAGCTAGGGAACAAATCCTACGGGATAGTCCAGGAATGGTCATAGGAAGGTAAGCAATATTAACAATGCCACTATACACTTGTTTTTCAATACATCTAATAATTGATCGTATTTATTTCCAGCATGCTAGCAATGTTATTAAAAGAGGGCACATCTTCACAACCTGACAATGCTATCCCCGTGAGGAAGCCTACTCCGGTGCCAAAAAAAAGATGACTCCAAAGAGGAGAAGGCTAGACATTTGATGATGGAGTATTTTAGTTGGGATGAGATGTAAACTCGTGATTTATTATGACATTGATCTCGTTTGGAATTTATTTATGCTAGAGACATGGTTATATGAGATGAACTTGTTGCTAAATTCTTACCGTTATATACTACTTTGAATTGTGTATTGTACGTGTACATGGCGGCCATGGCCACAACCAGCCAAGCAGTGCAGCCACGGCCGGCCAGGCAGCCATGGCCATGGCCAAGCAAATGCAGCGGCCAAGAAGGCATACGTACATGCCAGCGATCAGCAGCAGAGGCTAGCAGCGCGTACATGCCAGCAATCGACAGCAGAGGCTAGCAGCGCGTACATGCCAGCGATCAGGGCAGCGGCGGCCAGCAACAACAGCGGCCAGCAGCGTCAAGTAACAGGAGCCGCACTCTGCGCACCCAAAATTAGATGCATTTTTTAATTTAAAATATTTAGATGTATTTAGATGAGAAAAGAGATTAAAAGGGATCAAAATCCTACAATAGCCTGTGAAAAACGTTTGGAGTCCTATTATAGAGAAGACAACGTTTGGAGTCCTATTATATAGAAGTCAAACGTTTGAAGTCCTATAATAGCTATTTTCTCGCCGTCTCCAGCGTCGACTCCACTCCACCACCAGACACCATTTCCGAGACCATCGCTGCCCGTGCGCAAAGCTTCACCGATGAACATCCGATCTCTCTTTTTCTAGATCGAGTAGTCACCTATCTATCTAGATGTCGCTGCTAGTGATCCTATTTTCTTAACAGAAATACCTTGGTCATTGCAATGCGCCGAGATAAAATTCATGCCAGTCTAGCCTCCACTAGCTACACAGGCGAGATCGCTGATTTGTCCAACCAAGTGGAAAACAGGGGAGGGGCATCGCTTACCATATGAATGAGGCAGGCATCGCTTACCATATGAATGAGGCAGGCAGGTCGTGCTCGAATCCAAACAGATACCAATCGCTGCAGGACCAGCAAGAAATTGTCAAAGAAGCCGTGCAAACACGTGCCAAAAACTGGAAACATCTAAGCGTCTAACTAACACGGCCCTGTCCGGGGAAAGCACGCAATGCCGGACATGGCCATGGGCGGAACGCGAGGAAAAGACAGGACGGATCGGAACGAACTGAAGAGAGCGAGATGCGACCTACCGACGAATCGGGAGGCGTCTCCACCGGCAAACGCCATTACAGCAGACCATCGGAGCTGCGGAGGAGGACCAGAGGCGGCGTGATTGGGCGGAGCGATTGGGAAGTGCACGTGATGCAGTTTGCGGAACGGAGGCGGCGCCCTTGCGCGGAGCGACCCTTTCGTTTTTTATTTATATATACCCTATATACGGAGATCGGGGACGGGGAGTTTGAATTTGGGCTGGTGGCGAACTGCAGGGGCTGCAGTTGGGCCTAGTCGGGCCGCAGGTCTCGGCCCTTTACCGCCTGCTATTTACAAGCTACTAAAGCCCAAAAGAAATACGAGCCGAGGGCACACGGGGCTCTCGGCGACGGCGACCGAGACGCGCTGTGACGGGACTTCATGCGAGGAAAAAAACAATTTAACACTTGCAATAAGAAATATAGAAAGTACATCGCGTACTGAATGCTCATACATATTTATTTCATACAAAAACAATGCAAACTACACTAGCTATCTCGAATACACGTACTACGTAAATGGCACTGCACAAGCCACAAGGGTAGTATACCCAACATGTGCAGCAACTATATATCCAAGTTGCAATAAAAATCGTGAGTAACATCATCATTCTTCACACGGAGCTGGCGCATCAGCCACCGGAGCCGGCATCGGAGCGCCGAACGGGGCCATCCCAATCATCATGCGTCGGTTCCCAGCCATGTTGTGCGCCTCGCACAGCGCCGGCAGGGACATGCCTTCAGCAGCAGCGACCGTGGCGTAGAGGTGGACGACGTTGCGGCACCCGTCCCGGCACGCCGACGAGCAGAGCGCCCGGAATGAGCGGCGGTCCTCGGCCGCGGCGCTGGCGACGGGGAGGCCCAGCGCGGCGCGGTCGACCCCGCAGGCGCGCACGCAGGTGTCGGTCTCGACCCACCCGGCCAGGCCCCGCGCGCCGCCCACCGCCGACGTCTGGCACCGGTGCGCGCCCTCGGGCGTGCGCTCCAGCACGCACCGCCGCCCCGCCGATGACACCGCGAACGCGCACACGTCCGCCGGCAGCTCCTCGCACACCAACTGGCCACCTGCACAATCAACACCATATATGCATTCTCGTGAATAGAGCGTGCATAATTAACATGGAAAACAAATGAAACGGCTTTAACGTGCGCAACGGCCGCATGCAGGGATGTATCATGTATATATATGCGTACCACGAGCGGAATGCACAGCGACGGCGAGGACGACGAGAACGGCGAAAGCGGCGGAGGAAGCCATTATCGACGCGAGCTAAGCTTGCCTGAGATGAGCAAGCTAGCTGGTGAGCCAAAAGGCAGGCAGGTACCTACACGGTGTGTGCTGAATGCTGATGAGTTGGTGAGCGACGAGGACAGAGCTCCGCGTTTATATAAACGCGAGTCGTCTCTCACGTCTTGCTTTGAGTGTGTGAGCGAGCCGAGATGACGCGGCACGCTGTCTAGCGATGGTCTGAACTCTGAACTGCGTCTCTGCCCGCCGTGCCCGGCGTCCGGGCCCCTCTTGTCTCTCTGTCCTGCAGGTCGTCCCCTAGATTTCTCAGACGCTCAGTATTGGCATTGCAGCACAAGCTGTCTCAGAGAGTCAGAGAGCTGGCGATTCACCGTATCTTCTTCTCGATTGTTTCATTCACGGGAAAAGGACGTCTATCGATCGGCTCGATCGGCACGGTGCACACGTCGCGCGGGACTTTTGACGACCGGTTCTATTAAAATCCGGTGTAGGCTTTGCAATCTGCGGCCACTGCCGTGTCGTCGCATTCGCTTCGATCACCAGGTTATTAGCGGACGACGGCTAGCTCTCGGTCCATCAGGGTGCAGTATTTTAGTGAAGTCTCACTGAAAAAACCAACGCAGCCGTGTGGACGTGCGCGGTGCGGTCAAGCCGTATTAGCTTTCGTCACCAACAGTCGTCGCTGCATTGTCCAAATCGGACTCCCATGATGTTCCGAATTCCGATTGGGCGCACGCGCACACCACCGAGCTCGCAGGAACACGTTATCAGATTTTAGGCGAAAGGTGATGCAAAATTCAATCAAAATCGAAGCACGCAAGCGCCCGTGGCAGTCAAAAGTTTAAGCTTTTACAAATATAATAATAATACGATGATTTACATACACATATCAAACTGCTCTCTTTCTTTTTTTAACAATTTGTCATACTTTGTTCATTCATTCAGGTTACATCACCAGCTAGGTAATCAAATAAAGTTAGGGGCTTATCGTCCCAAGTACGATCAAACTGCTCTCAGGGCCTATTTTTTTACTATTTATAAGTGGCTATTTTATCTAAAAAAATGTCCCTTTTCTTTAATGGGGACATTTCTATTTCATTTCCTAATTTTTATAGCTGAGTGTGCATAACTGAACATCAGTAAATAATTGCTATGATTTCTTTTTAATTAGGAAGTCAAACTGATATAGCTAAAGTGATTTGTACGCCAGTAGTGACGCACAAAGCATTTACCTTCACATCATTTATGCAAAAATCTTTTAGTATTTGATTATTTAGTATTTGATTATTTAGTCTGGATCTTCAAGGATGGCCCCACTAAGACTCTAAGAGGGTGGCTGTGTTAGGTTTAGCATCAATCTTTTGTCCCTAACCAAAACACATGATGGAATTGAGGATCTTCAAGGATGGAAGCAGAAGCATGCAGGTTGAAATCCCCTCTAATGGAACCAGAAGCATCACAGCTGAATGTAGGGTTAGTTTGCAAAGGGTGTGGCGCTCCTGTCATTAAAACCTTTGCACGGAGATCAATAATAAGAGCTCTAGAGACCGGAGAAAGAATAGACAATTTCTCATCAAAGATTGAAAAGAATTGTTCTATTTGTGGCCAAAGATGAAAGTGACTCCCATTTGTTTTTTCACTGCTCTTTGCAAGGGCTGTCTGGTAATCTGCTAGAGCGGCCCTGCAAACTTCATTTCCTCCCCACTGAGTAGGATGGTGTACATTCTGGAAGCATAAATGACTATTAAGGATTATAACCAACTCTACCCATGAGATTGTTCTATGAAGGTTTATGACTACATTGTGGTACATCTGGAAAGTCAAAAATAATGTCTGTGATGCAAGTTCATTATGCAGTTCAGGCTCATATTGAGATGTCCATGTCAAACTCTGAAGGAATGCAGGTCACTCAACAGTCAATCAATGGACCAAATGAAATAAAGCGAACGACCCAACAGGTATGTAATTCTGATTTTGCAGGAATGGCAGTCCCAAAGAAATTGGTAAGGTATGAAGAACGTCAAGAACAAAGACAACTGCACACTACCGGTTGTCTCCCTTGCAGCCTTCCAGTGATGATTTCAGGTACAAGGTGCTACACAGATGCATCACTCATGCCAGATACACAAAATTTACACAAAAAGACCACGCGCGAAAAGCGGGTTAGGAATCTTCATCCTAGACTCAAGTCGACAGGTCAGGCTCTTCCAAACTGCACATCTGTGCTAATGGCAGAAGGTGCAACCCTGATGTTAGCAGCAAACATCAACAGCCTCGAACTGAATCAGGTGGCTTTTCTAACGGACAATCAGGTCTTGGCCAACTTCTTTAACAGTGAATACACCTTGAGACTGGAGAATTAGGCCATTCACTCAGAGATTTCTTATAGATGTTGCAAATATTTCATTCAAAGTTATCAAAAATCAACAGAAGCCTCAATATGACTGCTCACTCTCTAGCTTATCAAGCCTTTAGGGAGAACGAGAGACAGGCCAATCTTCTCCACTAATCATGTACAAACTCAAATCATGGTTCAAGCTGCCGCGCTTAATTCTGTAACCTATATAATATATGTACTCCTATAACAGCTGCTTGCTGTTAGCAATATAATGTTGAGCTTTTGAAAAAAAAAAAAAAAAACACGTAACCTTGTCCCAGTTCCAGTTGTCTCAATCAAACACTTAGTGATATCCACCATGAGTAGAACGGTAGAACTCATTAGCCCAGTTATCATAGAAAGTGGATGTGGATCTAAGCCAACTGTGATAAAACAAAATTTGGCAAAGAAAATAAGTGTAGGCATTTTTATGGCGCTGGGCAAACAAAATGAGTGTCGACATATTTAAGTATGGACGCAATGCCTTAAAAAACTGTATGGTACAGCTAACGTGTGGCGTGACAAGTTAGGGTCAGGGAACCAAACAGTTCATCCTGATGAGACCGTGGGAGCATATGAGAACTAATTTAAGTGATTCTGGTAGAGATTGTTGCTCTTAGCTCCTGGTGCAAATGGAGCCATGGAGGAGTGATTATTCTTCGCTCTCACGAGAATCTGTTTGACTGAGTGATCCTCGTTCTCGCAGAAAAGCTGCGTAGAGTAAATTTTGCTATGGATCTCAGCAGAAAAGCTGCGTAGAGTAAATTTTGCTATGGATCTCAGCAGGTAATGTATTCTTCAGCACCTAAAAAGGTTGCAGAAAGATAACGCAGAATAAAGTTGCATCATCGATCCAGTTTCGAAGTAAAACATGATAGCATCTCACATATCTTTCCCCAGCGATTTCCTCACCGCGCAACTCATATAGCGAGGATGGTGAGTGAATAATATGGGTGTAGCAATCCACAAACACAACATAAGAACAAAAAAAAATGAAGAGAAAAACACGATAGCATCTCAGTCGACTTTCCCCCATTGATTTCTTCATCGCGCAGCCCATAGTGCAAGGATGAGTAAATATGGATGTAACATCATTGATGCTATATATAGTATAAAAGCAAAACAAATGGAAGAATTCGAAAAAAGTTGATTCCGTCAGCGCAGAAACCGATGGATGATTAAACCGGAAAGGCGCACAAGAAACAGAGACTATGGATTCAATCCTGCTGAGACTACGGATCCAATTTTCCAGCAGGGTCGAGGATTGGCTGAGCACGAGGATCGCCGCCGCCGACTACGGCGACCGAACGAGGGACAGGCAGAGCGGCGGCTTTGTAGCTATTTGGAGTCCATGCCCTGCCGAGTCTTAAATCCTAACCCTAACATCCTGGCGGGCCAGTTCAAGGACCACTGGGCTTTTGTTCGGCAAGAAATTCAACATGGGCCTTTTAAGCTTTCATCTTTGCAATAGTTTAGCTCAAACGCAAGTGGCCTTTAGGAGAGTGCTCACTACCCCCAGATTAAATATTTTTAGATTTTTTTATAAAGTGCATCTACTTTCAGTTTAAATTTTAATTTATTTTTATAAACTCAATCAAATTTAAGTTAGTGATAAGTAGCATGACTCTAAATCTAAAATTACATCCTTTCAGCGGCACTTCGTGTCTTCACAGTAAACTGTGCTATTGCTGTCAGTGGCATGTTTGAACGTCCCACTTCACGTCATAGACGGACTAACGGCGTAGAAAGATTTCATATGTACCCAACGAATACCAAGGGATTAAAACTATCCTTCAGTACATAAACATCATAATCCATGTCCATTAGACACCAGCTATTTAAGATTCAAGACAAGACTAAATATTTTCAGAAATGAGGCTAGCTTAAGACCAACCGAACTGTATTTCCACTTCCACAGCAACCAGCCAAAATTTCGGTTGCGAACAACCTGCCGAACCACAACTCTGCCCAGTATAACTTGTATGCACGTCACACCATCTTTACAGCAACGAGTAATTCTACCGGGGTCTCTGCCTAGGGCTAGGGGGCCAGGGGCACCAAAAAAAGGCTGCACTGCCTTTCGATTAACAAGGCACAGCCATGAGTAACTGAGATATCCGTAGTTTTCTTCCAAAAATAATAGTCCACTCATCTAGATTACTAGATACTCGGGCTGTTTCCACCTACTGCCGTGCTTCCTCTTCGTCATCGTTGTGTTCATCTGTTTGCGATGCTAGCCTCACAATATCTTCCACGAGGATCTTTCCTTCTGTTGGGACACAAACAAACAAACAAAAAATACAGAACACAATGAGAAAATTGGGCATTTGTTACAAAGCTAGAGTGAACAGAATGTACAGGTGTCATGGGTGTGAACGGACCTTTGTCCTTTGAAAGGTTGCTGATGAGCTCTTGCACGCCTTCCTTCCCGATGGTGTCCTTCAGATAGGCTGCAGCAGCAGCCACCTCCTCGGGAGTCACCTTGCCATCTAGGTCCCTGCACATAAAGCGTGAATTAGATCAACATGCCGATGATACATGTGCAAGATGATTTTGGTCAAAATGTGTTAACACCAAGGTTTCCACCTCGTACAGGAGCACTCATAGGCACAAGTTTTATTGGGAGTGACAGTAGGCTGGGTGCTGGGTCCCAACTCCCAACCGGCAACTTGGTTCCGGTAATTCAGTTTTTTAATAGTAAGGACCGAAGTGCTTGCCAGGAAAACAGGGAGTGTTATGTATCTTGTTCAGACTCACATGTAGGCACATCAGCACAGAGGATGAGCACTCAAAAAAAAAAGTGCTCATCCTCTGTGCTGATGTGCCTACATGTGAGTCTGAACAGGAGGATGAGCACTTTTTCCCCAGGAACACCAAGGAAAACAGGAGCACTTGTTCATCCAAATCAACACCAATCCCCATCCTAGCCTCGTCTTCGAGTTCACTCTCACCCCAAACCAACACTAACCCCCATCCCAGCCTCATCTGTCCCTTTTCTTCCATCCAAATCAACAAATCATCTCCCAACCCAATCTCCCTTTCGTTTATCCTTTGGGGCATGCAGAAGAGAACCGTGTATGGAGGAAGCAGCACGAAGCCACGTGTATCCTGGGCCAGAGGTGGAGCCCCACCAGCCACTCGGCCAGCGCTGTTTTATGGTTCACATGCCACACTTGGTGCCTTGGTGCTACTGGTTGTGCGCACTTGGGGTATTGGCAGCTAGGACTAGGATTCTGGGACTGAGCCAGAGTGGCGATTTAATAGTGGGGGACTGGGTACTGTTCTGGAGTGGGATGGGTCAAATGGCCATTCAGGTAACCAAGCAATCAGACTGAGATCTATGAAAAAACTCAGTTCCCTAAAGGCAGAACCGATCTAAGAACCATAAACCAAAGTCTCGATCATTTCATTTCATCCAACCCTAAATGACAGTTCTGCTTGATAAACAATGTGTCGCATATCTTACTGGGGATTTAGCAACCCTGTTCCTCTAGGCGCCGCCAGGCGGGATTAAGAGCGCCTAGGCGCTAGTCGATGGGGGTACCGTGGAGCCTAGGCGGGTGTCAAGGCAGCCGCATGGGGAGATGCATGGTCACAGCTGCATGGGGAGTTGGGAACATGCAATGGCCAGCAGCCAGAGGAGTCTTAGAAGTGAATGGCTAGCAGCATTTAATAGCAATGCAGTTTAAAGGGGTTTAGCTATTAATAGCAATTAAGGAGTTGAAAGGTTAGAGTTAATGAAAGGGAGAGAAACGAGGAGCTTGGCGCAGCTAGAGGAATTGGAGGGCTGGCCTTTTTCCCTTTCTCCTTTTCATGACCCCTCATTTCCTCTCTTTTTTCTTTTCTTTTAAGTATTTATACATGATTATTCATCGTTTAGAAAAAACGTCTAGCAACGCCTAGCAACGCCTAGGCATGATTACTCCCGACTAGATGCTAGGCGGAGGGTAAGCGCCTAGAATCCGCCTAGCGCCTAGCGAAAACAGGGTTTAGCAATATGAAACAACAAAGCTATTACGGTGACTTCCACATGGACCAAAAAGGGATATTGATTCAATGGAGGTGGTTGGGTATACAGAAACAGGTGGCAGAACAAATGTGCTGCTGAAAAAATGTACAAAACAATATCGCGAATCCAGATAAGTGGGTACTTAATAAAAGCTAAAAATGGCCTGGCCAACTGTTATGAAACAGTAAACGACTTTCAACATAGAACTATAGAAGCACCATACCTATCAAGAAGTTGCCAGCGGTTTCCGATTTGTGCATCCACATCATCAATCTCCTTTTCTAATTCTTGAAGCATAGCATCAACCTGAATGCAGTAAAATATATGTGAAAGTGAATAACCAATCCCTTAATCGTAAATAACCAAATACCACTGGTAATTTGTGCGTCCTTGTGAGGCTTAAATGCAGAATCATTTATGAAACTAGATATCCTTTAAGGCTTTAGCTTTGCTAGTGAGATTAGATACCCGTACTCCCTCCACTTTTGTTTGTTATTATAGACTTATTTTAAGTGAGCACATAGATTAAGTTATAAAACCTACAAAAAGACAAAAGTAAATGACCAGGTTTATATCTTAGTTGATACATGTCCAGGATTTTCCTCACGCATGAAGATGACAGCAGTAGATGGAGAATATGCAAATAAATAGTATCATCAATAACTACACTAGAGTATAAATTTATGTGAAGTGAGTTCAAGTTTGAACCATTTGTTATTATATACCTCTTCGTCAGCGGTTTACAGTACAAATCAATTGGCTCGCGTCACCAGAATCAAGTGGTGCACGTTTCTTTTCATAGCATTCTAGAATGTCGACACAGCCAGCGAGTTTGTATCCTTACCAACTAGACCCATTTGATATGATTATTATGTCTAAGTAACTACCAACTAAAGATTCAAAAAATAAAACAGGTCTATTTGGAAATTTTGATCAGGCTTTTTAAGATGCACATACATTCAACATCCTTGAAATTAAAAAAAAAAAGGTAGTAACTGTTAAATATCATCAATAATAGGCCAAAGTTACAATCACATGATATTGGATTATTGGTAGAACTGTCTGTAAGTCAAGCAAAAGTTTGCAGTCTTATCTCTAAACTTTTCAGACATCTATTTATAGTTTTTCAGGAAAATATCCAAAAACAATTACCTTAGAAAACATAACACAGGTGATATTTCCAAATTTTAACAATTGCTACAACACACATTAAGAGGATTCCTTACCTTCTCAATCAGCGCTGATGAGACCTTTTCTTCTGCAGCGACCTCAGCATCATGGTCTGGATCTTCCCTAGCAGCCATATATGCTTTTTTAGCTTCTTCTTCACCTTCAGTACCCTCTTTTTCGAGCATGGAGTTATATAGCTCTATCTGCATTGGGACATTTGGACAGCTAAATCCTATTAAACCTCCATTATGCACTGTATTTGTTACTATAACTAAAAAAGTGAATGCATGAATAATTGTTGCTTTCATCCCACTTCTCAATATACCTCTTTATTTACAAGGCTCAGGAACTCTTGACGCTCCTTGCTGACAGACTGCAATATAGAGATGAAAGTTGGAAAAAGGTCAGACAGGCAATTGTTCTAGAATAATGGTGCTA
Source organism: Hyparrhenia diplandra (assembly GCA_015847255.1). Classification (NCBI taxonomy): domain Eukaryota; kingdom Viridiplantae; phylum Streptophyta; class Magnoliopsida; order Poales; family Poaceae; genus Hyparrhenia; species Hyparrhenia diplandra. The sequence goes on from JADLZK010006046.1 coordinate 191,866, forward strand.
TTAGTGTCCATATGTGCATTTATTTACTAATATAAAAGAACACACATAGACTAGGATCATACAGAGGCAGATGCGAGCACAGCCAATGCACGGCTGATATTACAGAGCTTTTCCTTGTCATGTTCTTTTGCTTTTCTCAGTTCTTCTTCTTCCCTAGCAGTAGCATCAGTCATTTCCTTCAAAGCTAAATCTTCTTCAGCAGTGTCTGGTTCTTTCATCTTTGCCTCCTCTTCTTTCTTCTGTTTTGCCTTTTGTTCTTTCTTTTTTTTTTCTCTTCCTCCTGAATGGTTTTTATACACAGAACATCAACAACACAGATTTGCAACATAATAAAAGTGATCATATAACGATAAACAAATATGGATTCGTATCCTGGATTTTTTTTTAAGCAAAGTGCATTAACAGATCTCATTCAGGGCTTGCTCAGATAAATCCTTTCCCAAGGGGATTAGGGAGGTTGAGGAGATAGTTTATTAAAACCCCACCCCCCCCCACACCCACCCCCCCCCCCCCCCCCCGCTCCAATCCACATGTGAAATTTTTTATCTGAACAAGCCTTCAACCATTTTATTGAGAAAAGATAACAACGCTCTACATTAAATCTAATATGAATCTCAAAGGAATTTAGATGAGCCTAATAGGTCGAGAGCAACGAGTGCATAAACCATACAATGAGACATGTAAACTGAGTTCTATTCTATTATATTATATTTATATATAAAAAACTTTCAAATTAGTTCTAATGAACAAGTTCCACTTTCCACTTGACCGTGAAAAAGCATAAACCATGGACTGAGCTGCTGAGGCATATTAATGGCTTGTTTGGATAGTGGGATTAGGTCCAATCCCTTCAAATAAGCTTTAGTTCATTTACCAATCAGAAGCGATTGGGGCCAATATCAGTCTATTCAAATCTACCTGTGCAACTTTTTCACATGACACTATACAAAACAGGAAATCCTAAGAAGTTCAAGCATGTGATTCAGCAAGGTCACAGCAAAACCAGTATATGAAGTTGGCATTTCAAAATATCAGAATATACAGGGTGCATATAAAGTTGGGTTGTTAGAAAATATTAATCTATGGCTTAACTACTTAAGATAAATGTGTCTTTCTGGACTGGATGAAACTTAAATTAACAAAACTAGGAGGTGCACATCAGTGGATGGAATTTCTCTATCAGATGCACAGAAATACTCCCACAGAAGACCTACCGAAATATCATGGTAACAGGAAGCAAAGAAAAATAACATGGTTTCGGTATACAGTTTTACATCACCTTGATAAGTTCTTCCTGCATCTCAAGGAATTCTAATTTTCTCCTCCTCTCAGAAACCGAATCCTCAGATGGCAATACTGTCCCAACTGTATCCACAACTTCATCTGGTAGAGAAGATAGTGTTGCTACAACAGCCTCCTCAGGCTTCATTCTCCCAGACACAGTAAAGGCTCTAAAAGCATTACCGAATATAAGAATGCAAGCACGAGCGTTAATAACACTAAAAGTTAGGAAATATCAACCAAACTTACCTTGAAAGTATGAGAAGTGAAGATGGCACAGCGTGATTAAGTGAGAGGTCCAACCAGTCTCGGAGCTGGGTGCAAAATGAAATTTATTGGTACAGTTTTTATGCATCTACAATTCTACACAGCTGCTATATATACACCTAATTTCAGTATCATTGAGTTATACTTATGGTTAAAAAACGAAAGCCAAGCAATACAACTCAGATGTGTTTAACTAAAGTTTAAGCTTAGCCTTTTCGAGCAAGCATACTCTAAAACATAACATTTAATTTAATAGAGAAAAGAGAAGAGAATGAGAAAACAGCCGCTAAAGCAAACATGACCCTGAGCAGCTAATAGAAGTCCTTAATGTTAGAGCAACTCCAGCAATGGCCCCAAAATTAGACCCCCTATTTTTGATTTGGGTGCCCACACCTATATTTGTTGGCCCAACAAATATGTTTCACTCCAACAGCACCACCCAAAGTGAGGCCCCTAAATCCATATTAGCAGACAATGACACAAGGGACCCACACGTCATTGACTCAAATGTTTCTTCCCCATCCTTCACATGCAAAATCCGTCGGTGCATCCCCCGTCGGCGCAGCAGAAGGAGGTCGGAGGTGCCTGAGCGGCGGAGGAAGGCTTGGTCAGGCTGCTCCCATGCGGCGGATGAGGGCTGCGATGGCCATGGCTGGGGAGCTCGCGCGCGGCGGCCATGGCTGCTCCCGTGTGACAGATCTTGTCGGCGCGGAGGGAGGCGCTTCCGTGCGGTGGAGGAAGGCGCGCGACGAGCTGCTCCAGCGCCGCCCGCCGGAGGGAGGCCCGCCCAAGCTGCTCCAGCGTCGGTGGTGGGGAGGCACAGCCATGGCCACGCTCACCGGTGTCGTTCGCGCGTGCTCGTGATGGCCCGGACGAGCTTTCTCCGGGAGGGGGAGGCACCATGGATGGGACGAGCTCGCGCAGCCGGAGCGATGGAGGCGCTCCTGTGGGGGGGGGCGGGCGGGGTGGCGGCATCGCCGGAGGAGGCGGTCGCGGGGCAAGCGAGTAGTGGAGGCGCTCCCCGTGAGCTCGCATCGCCAAACAGTGATGGGGGCCGGGCTGTTGGGCCAACAAAAGTTGGGGCTGAGGGGAGAATTTGGGTGCTCCCCCAAATTTCGGGGCCCCCCTAGTAGGGGTCCGATTTTTTGGACCACGATTTTTGGTCCGAGCCCCATATTTAGCTTTGGGGGCTTAAGTAGGGGGGGTCTGGAGTTGCTCTTAGCCCCCCCCCAAAAAAAAAAAAAAAAAAAAAAAAAAAAAGGAGAAACCATGAAATCTTTGATAAAACATTGATCTAGGTCAGCGTGAATAATACTCCATTCCATATCATGTGTTATCCCATACTATAGTATCATTCCAATTCTTGACACAGTGTGCTAAGGCATGACCATGTTAAAAAGGACCAAAGTCATAGTTGCTGGGATGGCTAGGTACATCAGAAATAATTAACTATGCATGTGTTGTTGCAATAAAATGAAGGGTATATTAAATGGTGGGCAACAATGCAGAAGCAGAAGTGCAGAAATCTGTCTCAAAAAGATAAGTGTGTTTTGTACTAGTGTGGAGCAAGAACTGATGGCTTAAATAACTGTGCTATTAATGGATAGCATAAAGGTATAAAGTATAAAAAATAAAACAAATACAAGAACAAGTAAATATAATCAAATTACTCAAGGCCATACAACAATAGATCATGCGCACATCATAATGCAACATACCTGCTGGCGCATCTCTTCAGTTGACAGCAGGCCTAGATGACCACGTTCCCGGCAGGCTTGCCGGAGCTCTTCTTCAGAGAGAGATTCAACTCCCTCAGCTTGAATCAGCTTATCATCGTTTTTAATGCTAAAACAATAAGGAATATTAACAAAACAGATAGATATTTTGCACCAGAATTTTAAGTTCAAACTTGGTGGAGCTAAAAACACCAACAAAACAGACAGAAAAACAACTAACAACTAAACCGAAGAAAGAAGAAATCATGAACTTTCTTATATAGACAGAAAACAAATCTAGGTGTTTAACCTAAAGTGCTATTTGACTAACAAAAAACCACTGTGGCATGGAGAGCTAAATATAAACAAAATGGAGATGGTACCAAATGGCTACAGAAACACTGCCCATTGCAAAGTCTTTGCTTGAAAGTAATGCATGAATTTTACTATCAGCAGTCCAACTAACTAGAATCAAAACTTTCCATTTTGATAACTGATTAAGTGAGCTTTCCATAAGATAGTATCAACCACAAGTTTCCATCACTGTTCGATGTAAAAAATTGGCATATGCAGATAAGAATGCATAATGATCCAGATGCAGGATAATTAGAATTCAGTTAACCTCTTCATTTAAATACTTACTCTTGCAGTTTTTTGCGAAGCATAAACCTCAAGTAGTGGTCTGTACCAAAAGGCCGGATACCCATATATTTGCACATATTAACCAAGCGTGGTCTGCAGGATAGTGCCAACCAACTGTTTAGTCACTAGTGTAATTGTGAATATGAATTTATACAGTTACTAAAGGAATATCTAACCTGCTCATGTTATCCAAAGTAAGTTCATCATTGAATAGCTTTGCGAAATTTAAGATTTCATCATTAGAGACACGTTCACCTCTCCTAACCTGATCTCAAGGCACATTATCCAATCAATAATAGAGAAAGTAGTTCACTATGCATAGTTATTCCAGAGACAACAGAGCACACAGAGAAACTTATACCTTGTTCAAAAATTCGTCCAGATCTTCAGCTGTCTGTTTTGTTTCTCCGCTACGAGATGTCTGAACTTCCTTTGCCATTTCTTTTGCGGTATCTTGCAAAAATTTTGCATACTCCATTCTTGCTTTCAATTTCCTTTTTAATGCCTCCTGTACAGGAAAAAAGAAGCACCCGTGAGCCAATCAGATTGCACTATGATAGTGCTTGTGGTTTCCATAGAAATGGCACCAGCAGGGCATGCTAATCAATCGAAATGATTATTAATAGTTTACTAGATATGGTTTGTGACTTAAGCATACGGTAGTATTACACTTGCAGAGACACATGGCAACTAATAGGCAACATAATTTCAGGTATTTGCAACATACAAATAGTCAAGAACATACCTGTTCTTTCATTTTGTCCTGGAAAGTTGATGGAAGCATGTTTGGAAACAATTTGAGGAAGACTGGCAGTAAGAATTCCATGAATGGAACAATGATGAACACAGCAAACGGGACCAGCCTGAAGATATCTGCTGTTGTGCGTGTCAGCTGTTGCCTCTCTCTTCTTGAAAGGCTCTTCCCACCAGCAAGTTTCACCAGCAATCTTGATGAGATCCTAACATCTGCCCAGAGTAGTTTTGTCCCTAACCAGTAATGCTGCAGTGTAGAAACGAATTCATCCTTCCAATGCTTAAGCTTTGCTGCCCAGTCAGCCCTACAAACAAACAAAAAAATTGTTTCGTAAGTTATAGAAGAAACAGACCAATCATTAATCTTATATATTCATGCATTTTGGTAGGAAAGAAGAAGAATTGAAACCTGCTCATTGAAGCAACAGCACGGAGAGCAGGGCCTACACCCAGAATTCTCGCCCAAAATTTCTGTATAACTGATTTGTCAACCTTCAGAGATTCTTGTACCTGCTTAGCTTTAGCCTTAGCTTTTGCAGTGCTTAGGCCTTCCACAGCCTGATCACATTCTTCTGGGGATGCCTCCTTTTTCTTTTTATTCTGCTTCTGGTCCTCACTCTGTTCATCATCTGTATCGATCTTAGGCTGCCCTGCAGTTGCAGTTGATGCTGTGCGGACTGACTGCAGCAAAGATCTGGCTCCCAAGCTCAGAGGCAACCCAAACTCATTCTTTCCAATTCCACCATGAGAAAGAGAAATCACATAAGCTTGACGTTGCCGAAACCCATTAGCAAGACCTAGTAGATCCTTTTTCATCAAACCCATACTGTGTTGCTCCTTCTTACAGTTGGAGTCCTCAGAACTATGCTCAAGAAATCGCTGTTCTGTTCTTGGCTCAACCTCCAAACCGAGTCTCCCATGTCGGAAGGTAGAGAAGGGGGACGATGAAATGATAGGTGTGTTAACATGATCCAAGAAATGCTTCCTTCTCCTAATGATTGCCCTTGAAGCCATACTTGACTGCCTCTGACTTCACAATGGTTAGATCACACTCATGTACAAATCTGCAGTATGCCAGTAATAATCCAAAATGGTTCAACCAATGACTCAATAAGTGAAAATTTAATTACAAATAATGACAGGGAAAAACTAACTAATCATTTCATTGGGCTCCAATTTGGTCCCTCAAAACCTCAATGTGCATATAGAACCCAGAGTAAGCAAGACTCAAAAATCGCTGATGCTAAATTCCCCAAATATATGGGAGAGACAAAAAAACCTAATTAATCAGTCAGTAGCTGGGATCGACGCCGTTTGATCTGAGAAATTTCGAAATATAACCCATCATTGGCATGCCCCGCACAATATGACCCGGAATTCGTTGACCTTTTGAAATATGACCCGGATCACACGAATTGCTTTGAAATATTACCATTCCGGATCTTTCCCTATTTCTAAAATTCCAGTGCGGTGTTTCCACTGTTAGAGCCAGGGAAATGACTTCTCTAACCCTCACTCATTCCACATGGAGCAATTGGAGCAGCTTCACCCGACGGCCTGGAGGCGCTCTCGTGGCAACGGGGCGAGCTGGCTGTGGTGGACGTTGCCGGCCTTCCAAACCCGTGCATCGAGAAACAGAGGTGAGGCCATGGCTGGGGCCGAGAGGAGGAGCCGTTGGGAGGCCTGGGGGATGCGCGACCTGGCTAGGGCTTAGGGGCGGCGGTGGGCATACCTGGTGGCGGCGCACGGCGGAGGTCGGACGGCGGCGGCGGCGGCGCGTCTTCTTCCGCGCGAACAGAAGGCCGGCGTCGCGTCTTCTTCCAGCGACGGGAAATTCACGTGAAAGAAAGAGTAAAGACAGAAGGGTAGAGAAGTCATTGTCCTAGCTCAAACAGTGGAAAAATACCCTGCAATATTAGAAATAGGAAAAATCAGAATGGTCATATTTAGATTTAATTGAAATTTCGGACAAACGTGATCCATACTTCCATAGGTCATATTTATAAAAGCGCCAACGAGTTCAGGGCATGGTACATAAAAATATTACATCATATGTAAGACAAACTACGCACAATGACGGGTTATGTTTCAAATTTTCGTTTGATCTGCAGGAAAGGTTTGATAACGTTGGTTGGTGCCTATAGCCACACAATTTATGAAGGTCCTTAGCTACTAGGAATGGACCCAATTGGTGCATTAAATGAGTGTACACACCCCGATAATTTTTGCAAAAAAGTGAACTTAGTAGGAATAATACTCCATTTTTATGTACGGGTGCACACATAAGCTTGTAATTAGATCAAGTTCAAATACTACTGGACAAACAGCTTAAGCTAGGGTTTGGGGCTCTGTTTCACACGGCAGGAAGGAAAGAGAAGAGGTGGCAGGTGGTGGATGATCGTCGCTGCCGAAGGGCAACCTGGGCACCTGACGTAAAGGCGGCGGCGTTGGTGGCGGCGGTCGCCACTAGAGAGAGAAGAGGCCAGGGGGTGGCGGCGGTCGCCGACTCGACGCCACAGCCCACGAAAGAGAAAGCATCTGGCAAGCAGGAAGAAAGAACGAGAGAGTCCACCAAAAAAAAGGCCGCACACACTCCTGGGGGTTTAAGGTTGCAAAGGCAAAAGGGTCATTTCATTTTTGTAGTTCATGTCGAATTAACGCTTTTTGTTCACCTTCACGGGATCCTTGGAAACATGACGAGCGCTAGTAGTGCTATTTTCACTTCACGGCACGATATTTTGGCACGTCCCGAGCAATTTGACGGGCCGGTGGTCGGCATGTGGGTATGGGCGACATATACAACTGATGCCGACAGTGGCGTTGCCGGGGCACGTGACTCCTCGTGTATAGTAATCGTATATATATACATTGCGTGCTTGGGCCGACCCTCAAGCCATTTGCTTATGGGGCATGGCACGGCCCGACACGTTAAGAAAGGGGAGGCACGGTGAGGCTCGGTGGCAAATATAATAGTGATAATATTGTACATATTTGGTATATAAGTCCCGATATTTTTATACTTGGTATAATATTGTACATATCATTTTTTGGTGAGGCTTGTAATTAGATCAAGTGAATCTTAAATTGTGGTACGTGTCATTCCGTGTTGTGCTTTTCATATGTTTGATAGAATCTGTGTAAAAAATGATCATGTTTGAGTGTTTTTCAAAAATCGGCCCGTGGGCGGACGGACGACACGACACGATTTGGCCCATGGACGGGCCTCGGGCTCGAGGTCGCACGGAGCCCGATGCGCCCGGCCCGCGTGGGGCACGATGTGCCTCGGCGGCACGGCACGAGGCAGTGCTCGGCCGGGCCGGCATGGCCCGATATTTTGAAATCTATAATTACAACGTTTGGTGACTTCCAGTGGTATTTTACGGAGATCGTGATCTTTCTATGCTACACAACCAATTTTCCTTATAAATTTGCCCTGGCAATAGACATTGAACATTTGTTAGTTTCAGAGCAGATTTTTAAGTCTGGGTTCCACGAGCAGCTTTATTAACGTAGTCTATGAAAAGAAAAGTGACAAGAAAAAACAAAACAAAATATACTCCACCTGACATCTAGGTCCCACATGTAGGGGTCACACATTCATGATACCATGTTAGTGTACAGAGCGGTTAGGACTTTTTCGAAATGGAAGATATATTAAATATAAGTACAGTACATCCTCCTAGATACAAACTACACCCATGAGAAAAAGAAAATTACAGTTGAGTCCTCAGGACATAAGGTCATCTTCCTCGTCTTCGATCTCCAACTCGCCGTCGTCCCAACCACATCGGTCCAAGTCCATCTACCCACGCGCCAAGGGACTCTAAGCATTGGATCTGCCCCAACAACCATCGCCCAGAACACCAAGCCAACTGATTCTAATGAAAGAGTATAGGACATCACCTTGACAAGATGGGAGAGGAAGAAAAGATTCATCATCGCCGGCCCGAAGACCGGTGACCCGAAAAGAAGTCAACCGCTGCTAGGGATCCCAACAATGAGGACAAGCCACATACCCACAAGGATGTCCGAAGCACCCACCTTTTGCAGGCAAAAGAGAAGCTCACACACCTTACGGCGACCGCGCCGAACCAGCAATCGCCGCCGCTCGAGAGGGAGCTCTTTATTCGCCGGCGAGGAACCTCCCAGCAGCCGCCACCACCGTCGAGCTGGTGATGAGAAAACCCTAGCTCCGCCGTCGCACACCAACGACGAGCATAACCTAGACCTAGATAGACTTCTACCTAACCTATATACATCCGAACGCCGATCCCCTGATCCACCTCCCTTCGTCCACCTCCCTCTCCGATGCCGAGCCAGCCGCCGGAGAGGAAAGGGGCCAATGGAATCGGCGCTGGCAACGCCTTCCGCCTCGAAGTCACCCGTTCCACCTCGCTTTACCGTAGATGGGGAAAAGAACACTGAACTTGTTTGGACCTCAATGATATAACCAAGGTAAGTTTAAGGACCCATAAATAGTATTTGAGGGTAGATATAGGTGGCA
>JADLZK010006047.1:0-23367 GCA_015847255.1 Hyparrhenia diplandra
ACTTTTCCCCGTTTGTGGAATCAAATGCCGCACCCTAGATAACCTAAATATGAACAAGTGGACTATCGTAGAGAGTTTTTCTAAGAATCACTTGTCATAGGCCTCAAAGTAGCTCTTGTTTAGAGTGAAATCTTGGAATTCCATCGAAAATCTTTGTGTCGACCTCCGCATCGAAACAAGAAGGGGAACGACATGAAAGGTACATTGGAAGTTAGGGGTGGATAGGTTAGATGATGGTAGGATCAATTACATTGTGTTTGCCAACCGTTGATGTATGTTTCTAGATGTGACATTAGGGAGTGATGGCGCTGATTTCGCATGAACTCAAAACAAAGAGAAGTTTCCAATCCGCTATAGAATCGAGCTAGACTTTTTTCATTTTAGGAATCAAATGCCTCACCCTAGAGAACCTAAATTTGAACAAGTGGACTATCAGAAAGTTTTTCTAAGAATCACTTGTCATAGGCCTCAAAGTAGCTCTTGTTTAGAGTGAAATCTTGAATTCCATTGAAAATCTTTTGTGTCGACCTCCCGCATCAAAACAAGAAGTGGGAACAACCTGAAAGGTACGTTGGAAGTTAGGGTGGATAGGTTAGATGATGGTAGGATCAATTGTATTGTGTTCCCCAACCGCGTTGATGTATGTTTCTGGATGTGACATTAGGGAGTGATGGCGCTAATTTCAGTGCGAACTCAAAACAAAGAGAAGTTTCCAATCCGGCTATAGAATCGAGCTAGACTTTTTCATTGTTGTGGAATCAAATGCCTCACCCTAGAGAACCTAAATTTGAACAAGTGGACTATCGAAAGTTTTTCTAAGAATCACTTGTCATAGGCCTCAAAGTAGCTCTTGTTTAGAGTGAAATCTTGGAATTCCATCGAAAATCTTTGTGTCGACCCTCCGCATCGAAACAAGAAGGGGAACAACACGAAAGGTAATGTGGGAAGTTAGGGTGGATAGGTTAGATGATGGTTGGATCAATTACATTGTGTTCCCCCAACCGCGTTGATGTATGTTTCTCGGATGTGACATTGGGGGAGTGATGGCGCCGATTTTCAGGCTAACTCAAAACAAAAAGAAGTTTCCAATCCGGCTATAGATCGAGCTAGACTTTTTCCCCGTTTGTGGAATCAAATGCCTCACCCTAGATAACCTAAATATGAACAAGTGGACTATCGAGAGTTTTTCTAAGAATCACTTGTCATAGGCCTCAAAGTAGCTCTTGTTTAGAGTGAAATCTTGGAATTCCATCGAAAATCTTTTTGTGTCTCCTCCGCATCGAAACAAGAGGGGAACGACATGAAAGGTACATTGGAAGTTAGGGTGGATAGGTTAGATGATGGTAGGATCAATTACATTGTGTTCGCCAACCGCGCGTTGATGTATGTTTCTAGATGTGACATTAGGGAGGCCGGCGGCGCTGATTTCAAAAGAAACTCAAAACAAAGAGAAGTTTCCAATCCGGCTATAGAATCGAGCTAGACTTTTTTCGTGTTTGTGGAATCAAATGCCTCACCCTAGAGAACCTAAATTTGAACAAGTGGACTATCAGAAAGTTTTTCTAAGAATCACTTGTCATAGGCCTCAAAGTAGCTCTTCTTTAGAGTGAAATCTTGGAATTCCATTGAAAATCTTTGTGTCGACCTCCGCATCGAAAACAAGAAGTGGAACGACACGAAAGGTACGTACGGGTTAGGTGGATAGGTTAGATGATGGTTGGATCAATTACATTGTGTTCCCCAACCGCGTTGATGTATGTTTCTGGATGTGACATTAGGGAGTGATGGCGCTGATTTCAGCGCGAACTCAAAACAAAGAGAAGTTTCCAATCCGGCTATAGAATGGAGGTTGACTTTTTCATTGTTGTGGAATCAAATGCCTCACCCTAGAGAACCTAAATTTGAACAAGTGGACTATCAGAGAGTTTTTCTAAGAATCACTTGTCATAGGCCTCAAAGTAGCTCTTGTTTAGAGTGAAATCTTGGAATTCCATCGAAAATCTTTTGTGTCCCCCTCCGCATCGAAACAAGAAGGGGAACAACACAAAAGGGTACGTAGGAAGTTAGGGTGGATAGGTTAGATGATGGTTGGATCAATTACATTGTGTTCCCCAACCGCGTTGATGTATGTTTCAGATGTGACATTAGGGGAGTGATGGCGCTGATTTCAGCGCGAACTCAAAACAAAGAGAAGTTTCCAATCCGGCTATAGAATCGAGCTAGACTTTTTCGCGTTTGTGGAATCAAATGCCTCACCCTAGAGAACCTAAATTTGAACAAGTGGACTATCAGAAAGTTTTTCTAAGAATCACTTGTCATAGGCCTCAAAGTAGCTCTTCTTTAGAGTGAAATCTTGGAATTCCATCGAAAATCTTTGTGTCGACCTCCGCATCGAAAACAAGAAGGGGAACAACATGAAAGGTAAACGTGAGGAAGTTAGGGTGGATAGGTTAGATGATGGTTGGATCAATTACATTGTGTTCCCCAACCGTTGATGTATAACGGATGTGACATTAGGGAGTGATGGCACTGATTTCAGCGCGAACTCAAAACAAAGAGAAGTTTCCAATCCGGCTATAGATCGAGCTAGACTTTTTCCCGTTTGTGGAATCAAATGCCTCACCCTAGAGAACCTAAATATGAACAAGTGGACTATCAGAGAGTTTTTCTAAGAATCACTTGTCATAGGCCTCAAAGTAGCTCTTGTTTAGAGTGAAATCTTGGAATTCCATCGAAAATCTTTGTGTCGACCTCCGTACCGAAACAAGAAGGGGAACGACATGAAAGGTACATAGGAAGTTAGGGTGGATAGGTTAGATGATGGTAGGATCAATTACATTGTGTTCGCCAACCGCGTTGATGTATGTTTCTAGATGTGACATTAGGGACTGCTGGCGCTGATTTCAGCGCGAACTCAAAACAAAGAGAAGTTTCCAATCCGGCTATAGAATCGAGCTAGACTTTTTCGCGTTTGTGGAATCAAATGCCTCACCCTAGAGAACCTAAATTTGAACAAGTGGACTATCAGAAAGTTTTTCTAAGAATCACTTGTCATAGGCCTCAAAGTAGCTCTTCTTTAGAGTGAAATCTTGGAATTCCATTGAAAATCTTTGTGTCGACCTCCGTACTGAAACAAGAAGTGGAACGACACGAAAGGTACGTACGAAGTTAGGGTGGATAGGTTAGATGATGGTAGGATCAATTACGTTGTGTTCCCCAACCGCGTTGATGTATGTTTCTGGATGTGACATTAGGGAGTGCTGGCGCTGATTTCAGCGCGAACTCAAAACAAAGAGAAATTTCCAATCCGGCTATAGAATGGAGGTTGACTTTTTCATTGTTGTGGAATCAAATGCCTCACCCTAGAGAACCTAAATTTGAACAAGTGGACTATCAGAGTGTTTTTCTAAGAATCACTTGTCATAGGCCTCAAAGTAGCTCTTGTTTAGAGTGAAATCTTGGAATTCCATCGAAAATCTTTTGTGTCGCCCTCCGCATCGAAACAAGAAGGGGAACAACACATGAAAGGTACGTAGGAAGTTAGGGTGGATAGGTTAGATGATGGTTGGATCAATTACATTGTGTTCCCAACCGCGTTGATGTATGTTTCTAGATGTGACATTAGGGAGTGATGGCGCCGATTTCAAAGCGAACTCAAAACAAAGAGAAGTTTCCAATCCGGCTATAGAATCGAGCTAGACTTTTTCCCGTTTGTGGAATCAAATGCCTCACCCTAGAGAACCTAAATTTGAACAAGTGGACTATCATAGTGTTTTTCTAAGAATCACTTGTCATAGGCCTCAAAGTAGCTCTTGTTTAGAGTGAAATCTTGGAATTCCATCGAAAATCTTTGTGTCGTCCTCCGTACCGAAACAAGAAGGGGAACATTACCTAAAGGTACGCAGGGAAGTTAGGGTGGATAGGTTAGATGATGGTTGGATCAATTACATTGTGTTCCCCAACCGCGTTGATGTATGTTTCTGGATGTGACATTAGGGAGTGATGGCGCTGATTTCAGTGCGAACTCAAAACAAAGAGAAGTTTCCAATCCGGCTATAGATCGAGCTAGACTTTTTCATTGTTGTGGAATCAAATGCCTCACCCTAGAGAACCTAAATATGAACAAGTGGACTATCGAGAGAGTTTTTCTAAGAATCACTTGTCATAGGCCTCAAAGTAGCTCTTGTTTAGAGTGAAATCTTGGAATTCCATCGAAAATCTTTGTGTCGTCCTCCGTACCGAAACAAGAAGGGGAACAACACGAAAGGTACGTAGGAAGTTAGGGTGGATAGGTTAGATGATGGTTGGATCAATTACATTGTGTTCCCCAACCGCGTTGATGTATGTTTCTGGATGTGACATTAGGGGAGTGATGGCGCCGATTTCGCGAACTCAAAACAAAGAGAAGTTTCAATCCGGCTATAGAATCGAGCTAGACTTTTTTCGCGTTTGTGGAATCAAATGCCTCACCCTAGAGAACCTAAATTTGAACAAGTGGACTATCGAGAGTTTTTCTAAGAATCACTTGTCATAGGCCTCAAAGTAGCTCTTGTTTAGAGTGAAATCTTGGAATTCCATCGAAAATCTTTGTGTCGACCTCCGCAGAAACAAGAAGGGGAACGACACGAAAGGTACGTAGGAAGTTAGGGTGGATAGGTTAGATGATGGTTGGATCAATTACATTGTGTTCCCCAACCGCGTTGATGTATGTCTCTGGATGTGACATTTGGGAGTGATGGCGCTGATTTCAGCGCGAACTCAAAACAAAGAGAAGTTTCCAATCCGGCTATAGAATCGAGCTAGACTTTTTCCTGTTTGTGGAATCAAATGCCTCACCAAGAACCTAAATATGAACAAGTGGACTATTAGAGAGTTTTTCTAAGAATCACTTATCATAGGCCTCAAAGTAGCTCTTGTTTAGAGTGAAATCTTGAATTCCATCAAAAATCTTTTTGTGTCGACCTCCTCCGCATCGAAACAAGAAGTGGAACAACATGAAAGGGTACGTAGGGAAGTTAGGTGGATAGGTTAGATGATGGTAGGATCAATTACATTGTGTTCCCCAACCGCGTTGATGTATGTTTCTCGGATGTGACATTAGGGAGTGATGGCGCTTGATTTCAGTGCGAACTCAAAACAAAGAGAAGTTTCCAATCCGGCTATAGAATGGAGCTTGACTTTTTCATTGTTTGTGGAATCAAATGCCTCACCCTAGAGAACCTAAATTTGAACAAGTGGACTATCGGAGAGTTTTTCTAAGAATCACTTGTCATAGGCCTCAAAGTAGCTCTTGTTTAGAGTGAAATCTTGAATTCCATCGAAAATCTTTGTGTCGCCCTCCGCACCGAAACAAGAAGGGGAACAACACGAAAGGTACGTAGGGAAGTTAGGGTGGATAGGTTAGATGATGGTTGGATCAATTACATTGTGTTCCCCAACCGCGTTGATGTATGTTTCTAGATGTGACATTAGGGAGTGATGGCGCCGATTTCATAACTCGAACTCAAAACAAAGAGAAGTTTCCAATCCGGCTATAGAATCGAGCTAGACTTTTTCATTGTTTGTGGAATCAAATGCCTCACCCTAGAGAACCTAAATTTGAACAAGTGGACTATCGAGAGTTTTTCTAAGAATCACTTGTCATAGGCCTCAAAGTAGCTCTTGTTTAGAGTGAAATCTTGGAATTCCATCGAAAATCTTTGTGTCGCCCTCATCAAAACAAGAAGGGGAACAACATGAAAGTTACGTAGGAAGTTAGGGTGGATAGGTTAGATGATGGTAGGATCAATTACATTGTGTTCCCCAACCGCGTTGATGTATGTTTCTAGATGTGACATTAGGGAGTGATGGCACTGATTTATTGTGAACTCAAAACAAAGAGAAGTTTCCAATCCGCTATAGAATCGAGCTAGACTTTTTCGCGTTTGTGGAATCAAATGCCTCACCCTAGAGAACCTAAATTTGAACAAGTGGACTATCAAGAGAGTTTTTCTAAGAATCACTTGTCATAGGCCTCAAAGTAGCTCTTGTTTAGAGTGAAATCTTGGAATTCCATCGAAAATTTTTGTGTCGACCTCCGGCATTGAAACAAGAAGTGGAACGACATGAAAGGTACGTAGGAAGTTAGGGTGGATAGGTTAGATGATGGTTAGGATCAATTACATTGTGTTCCCCAACCGCGTTGATGTATGTTTCTAGATGTGACATTAGGGAGTGATGGCACCGATTTCGCGAACTCAAAACAAAGAGAAGTTTCCAATCCGGCTATAGAATCGAGCTAGACTTTTTATTGTTTGTGGAATCAAATGCCTCACCCTAGAGAACCTAAATTTGAACAAGTGGACTATCAGGAAGTTTTTCTAAGAATCACTTGTCATAGGCCTCAAAGTAGCTCTTGTTTAGAGTGAAATCTTGGAATTCCATCGAAAATCTTTGTGTTAGGCCTCCGTCATCGAAACAAGAAGGGAACAACATGAAAGGTAATGTAGGAAGTTAGGTGGATAGGTTAGATGATGGTAGGATCAATTACATTGTGTTCCCCAACCCGTTGATGTATGTTTCTAGATGTGACATTAGGGAGTGATGGCGCCGATTTTCGCGAACTCAAAACAAAGAGAAGTTTCCAATCCGGCTATAGAATCGAGCTAGACTTTTTTCGTTTGTGGAATCAAATGCCTCACCCTAGAGAACCTAAATTTGAACAAGTGGACTATTAGAAAGTTTTTCTAAGAATCACTTGTCATAGGCCTCAAAGTAGCTCTTGTTTAGAGTGAAATCTTGGAATTCCATCGAAAATTTTGTGTCGCCCCTCCGTACCGAAACAAGAAGGGAACAACACGAAAGGTACGTAGGGAAGTTAGGGTGGATAGGTTAGATGATGGTTGGATCAATTACATTGTGTTCCCCAACCGCGTTGATGTATGTTTTCTCGATGTGACATTAGGGAGTGATGGCGCCGATTTCGGTAGCGAACTCAAAACAAAGAGAAGTTTCCAATCCCGCTATAGAATCGAGGCTAGACTTTTTTCCGTTTGTGGAATCAAATGCCTCACCCTAGAGAACCTAAATTTGAACAAGTGGACTATCGAGAGTTTTTCTAAGAATCACTTGTCATAGGCCTCAAAGTAGCTCTTGTTTAGAGTGAAATCTTGGAATTCCATCGAAAAATCTTTTTGTGTCGCCCCTCCGCACTGCAAAAACAAGAAGGGAACAACACGAAAGGTACGTAGGAAGTTAGGGTGGATAGGTTAGATGATGGTTGGATCAATTACATTGTGTTCCCCAACCGCGTTGATGTATGTTTCTCGATGTGACATTAGGGAGTGATGGCGCCGATTTCGCGTTAACTCAAAACAAAGAGAAGTTTCCAATCCGCTATAGAATCGAGCTAGACTTTTTCCCGTTTGTGGAATCAAATGCCTCACCCTAGAGAACCTAAATATGAACAAGTGGACTATCGAGAGTTTTTCTAAGAATCACTTGTCATAGGCCTCAAAGTAGCTCTTGTTTAGAGTGAAATCTTGGAATTCCATCGAAAATCTTTTTGTGTCGACCTCCGCATCAAAACAAGAGGGGAACGACATGAAAGGTACATTGGAAGTTAGGGTGGATAGGTTAGATGATGGTAGGATCAATTACATTGTGTTCGCCAACCGCGTTGATGTATGTTTCTAGATGTGACATTAGGGATCGGATGGCGCGATTTCGTAGCGAACTCAAGACAAAGAGAAGTTTCCAATCCGGCTATAGAATCGAGCTAGACTTTTTCGCGTTTGTGGAATCAAATGCCTCACCCTAGAGAACCTAAATTTGAACAAGTGGACTATTAGAAAGTTTTTCTAAGAATCACTTGTCATAGGCCTCAAAGTAGCTCTTCTTTAGAGTGAAATCTTGGAATTCCATTGAAAATTTTTGTGTCGACCTCCGTACCGAAACAAGAAGTGGAACGACACGAAAGGTAACGCACGGTTAGGGTGGATAGGTTAGATGATGGTAGGATCAATTACATTGTGTTCCCCCCAACGCGTTGATGTATGTTTCTGGATGTGACATTAGGGAGTGCTGGCGCTGATTTCAGCGCGAACTCAAAACAAAGAGAAATTTCCAATCCGGCTATAGAATGGAGGTTGACTTTTTCATTGTTGTGGAATCAAATGCCTCACCCTAGAGAACCTAAATTTGAACAAGTGGACTATCAGAGTGTTTTTCTAAGAATCACTTGTCATAGGCCTCAAAGTAGCTCTTGTTTAGAGTGAAATCTTGGAATTCCATCGAAAAAATTTTGTGTCGCCCTCCGCATCGAAACAAGAAGGGGAACAACACTAAAGGTACGTAGGAAGTTAGGGTGGATAGGTTAGATGATGGTTGGATCAATTACATTGTGTTCCCCCAACCGCGTTGATGTATGTTTCGGATGTGACATTAGGGAGTGATGGCGATTTGATTTCTGCATGCGAACTCAAAACAAAGAGAAGTTTCCAATCCGGCTATAGATCGAGCTAGACTTTTTCCCGTTTGTGGAATCAAATGCCTCACCCTAGATAACCTAAATATGAACAAGTGGACTATCAGAGAGTTTTTCTAAGAATCACTTGTCATAGGCCTCAAAGTAGCTCTTGTTTAGAGTGAAATCTTGGAATTCCATCGAAAATCTTTGTGTCGTCCTCCGTACCGAAACAAGAAGGGGAACAACACGAAAGGTACGTAGGAAGTTAGGGTGGAAAGGTTAGATGATGGTTGGATCAATTACATTGTGTTCCCCAACCGCGTTGATGTATGTTTCTGGATGTGACATTAGGGAGTGATGGCGCTGATTTCAGTGCGAACTCAAAACAAAGAGAAGTTTCCAATCCGGCTATAGATCGAGCTAGACTTTTTCCCGTTTGTGGAATCAAATGCCTCACCCTAGATAACCTAAATATGAACAAGTGGACTATCAGAGAGTTTTTCTAAGAATCACTTGTCATAGGCCTGCCAAAGTAGCTTTGTGTGGGGAAAAGTTCTCGCCTCTAGCCTTCGCCACGTGGATGGCGGAGAAGGGGCGAGGACTTCCTACTGTGATGAAGGGGGCAAGTAGTCCCGACCGAATGACGCGCGGCGTTGACTCGATCCCAAAGCGCTTCCCTTTGATTGATAGGTCATAAAGTCGCTAACCACCGTCCCATCATACGTCCCATTCGGGTCCGAGATTTATAGGCGCCCGTTGGTATTTATCAGAGTTACAAATTGGGACAAATCGTACACGCCACTTACGGCTAGGCCCGCGCCGGCAACCGGTACAAACACCGCCGTGGCAATAAAAAAACACATGCTTCTACGCCAGGCTCTTGTAGGGTTCCTTCCTTCCACCGCCGCTGGGTTTGGCTCGCCTGCCCTTCGCTCCCTCCGATCCTCGCTGCGGGCTCCTTCGCTGCCGCCCGCCCCGCACCGCGGGGGCTCGCTCAGCTCGCCGTGCTCCCCGCGCTGCGGGCGTCTTGCTTCGTCTTCGTTTGCCCCGCGCCTCCGGGGGCCTCGCTCCAGTTTTCGCCGTCCTCCGCGCTGGGGCGTCTTTGTTCGTCTTTGCTGCCCTCGCCACTGCGGGGCCTCGCTCCGCACTTCGCCGGGTCCCTCACGCTCGCGGGGCGTCTTGCTTTGTCTTGCTGCTCCTACGCCTGCGCTCGCGCAGCTCGCTCGCCCGTCTCCAGCGACCGCTGGGCGTCTTGCTGTCACGCTGCCCCCACGCCTGCGGGGTCTCGGCTCGAGCTTCGCCATCCCCGCCTGCGGGCGTCTTGTTTCGCCGCTGCCGCCCCCCCGCGGGGCCCCGCTCCGGCCCCCGCCCCCCGCGCCGGGGCGGCCTTGCCCGAGGCCTGGGTGAGCTACCGGGAGTCCCCGGGTGAGGGTCCTCCCCAACAGTAGCCCCCTCGGGGGGGTTTGGTCCGGTGTCAGGGCAGTGAGCAACGACCATCTTTGAGGGGAGGTCCGCGCGGATGGTCGCGGACATTCGTGGTCGACCGCCACGACGCCCTAGTTGCCGCTGGCCGGGCCATGTTGACCGTTAGGTCATGGCCGTGGGGAGAGGTGGTTGGCTGTTGTTTTTGATCCGATCGCTGAATGCGAACCGGCCGGGGTACGCGGCGACGCATCCGGCTACGCCGGGTCCGCTCCGGTGTGCAGTTTTCGCCCCTATAAATAGCCGGCACGCTGTCGGCGCTGTAAAAAATTTTGTGCTCACTTTTCACTGGGCCTTTGTTTTCGCTCTTTTCACCGCTCCTCTCCCGCGCCCTTACGCCTCGCTGGTTCTTCGAGGTGAGTTTGGAGGCTTGTGGTCGCTGGGTTCTCACTGCGGACTACTTGCGCCGTGAGGATGTCGGGTCCGTGAGGTTGCGGCGGGCAAGGCGAAAGAGACCTCTCCAACGCCGATGTTCCCACCTCGCCAAGGTCGCGAGTTCGACCTCAAGCGAGCACGCTGGAGTCGGCCGCCTCGCCGATGCGAACCCCGAAATTTCGCGGGGACCTGATCCCGGCCGGAGGCGACGAGGTGGTGGTGTTCGCCGAGTTCTTCACGGCCGGGCTTTCCTACCGCGGCGTGGTTCGTGATCGAGGTGTTGGAACGGGCTCGGGCTCTACTTCCACCGCCTGAACCCGGCCCGTTTCACCGTTGCCGCCGGTGTTTGTCCGGCCTGCCGCTTCGTGGCCTCGGAGCCCGACGTGGACGCGCCTTCTGGGCAAGACCGGCATCCCCAACCTCGCCCCGGGTAACGCGCAGTGGGGGTTCAGCAGATGGCGCTAGCCACGGTGTACACCTTTCGGCATCGCGGCGACCGCCGCTGCCGCCAGCGCCAGATGGGCAAGTGGTCGACTGGACCGGGCCGTCGAGGTGGTTTTACTACAAGTCGAGGCCCGGAGTCGCGGTCGGGAAGCTGCGTAACCCTGGGACCCCCGGAGGGGCAAGTGGGCGGAGACCAACGCCATGGTGGGGCAAAGAAGCGTGCGCTGGCCAATATGTCGCGGTACCGACGGGCGCCGACCGTGGAGGGAGTTTGTTGTCGCTGAGGGTGGTGCCTTTGTCGACGCACCGCGGCCCCGCGGAGGTCGTGGACAAGCCCGGAAGTTCGATTCCGAAGTCGCCGAAGGTGGACTTCGACGCCGCTTGGGGAGCATCAGGTGCAGAGGTCCAGCTCCCCGCAGTGCCGCTGCCGGTCCTCGCCGAGGTTGAGAGTCGCACCGAGGAGCCGAGGCAGTGTGCGAGGACGCTGAATACAAGCGATTCGCTGGCTCGGGAGGGCGTGGAGGCGGTTGAATCGGCTTCGACCATTCGAGATCCTTCTATCTCGACCGCCCTTCTGGAGGACCCGAACGCTGGGGCTCCTGCCGCCAAAGCGAGGAAGAAGAGGTTCAGCTCGGGCCCGATGGGCCGGGCGGGGGTCGCGGTGGACGCCGAGGGAGCAGGGCACCCAAGGCCTCTCGGTGCAGGTGCGTCGCCCTCGCCGCTGGGGCGCCGTCCGCTCGGCGCGAAGCGCGCCCGCCGACGGTCGGGCGTCCGCTCATCCACCTACACGCGAGCCCGCGTGGTAGGAGGGCGCTCGCCGCGAGACGTCTGCAGAGGATCCCGCCCCCTCCGCCGACAGCGCAGACCTCCGCGGCAGGAGGAGGGAGGCTGACCCCGCCGCCAGTGGCGGAGGAGGCCTCGACCGAACGCGGATTTGCGTGGCCCGCCGGGTGGTGGCCGATCCGCGGCCGCCCGCCCCCCGACGCCGGAAGATCGCAATGGTCGCGTCGCGCCGAGGGGCCGGGCCCGGAGCCTTGCCGTCCGCCCCGCCTATGTGGCTCCGCCGGCGTGCCCGGGCGCCCGCCGACCGCTTCAAGGTTGGCCATCTTGGTGGGGGGTCGAGATCGAGGAGAGTCGACGATGAGGGCCATGGCGGAAAGCGCGCATGGTTGCCGCCCCAAGGCTGCAACTCCGCCTCCGGGTTCGGGAGAGGAGGCCGCCCCCGGTGGGCCCTGAGTCCGACTTTCTACACGGCCCCGACATCGCGGGTGCGCCTTGAGTCGAATGAGGCCGAGGACTTTGGTGCGGGTATGGGCGAGCATGGCCCGAGGCCGAACACCGGGCCCTTCCGCCCCGCCGAGCCGAGGGAGGATATTGGCGTGAAGGCCGCGAGATCTTGTTCTGCGCGGCCGCGGCGCGCGGCGCCG
Source organism: Hyparrhenia diplandra (assembly GCA_015847255.1). Lineage (NCBI taxonomy): Eukaryota > Viridiplantae > Streptophyta > Magnoliopsida > Poales > Poaceae > Hyparrhenia > Hyparrhenia diplandra. The sequence goes on from JADLZK010006047.1 coordinate 12,175, forward strand.
CGACGCTAAGGAAGACGCGGAGGTGCCGCAGAGGAGGGCTGGTGAGGTGGAGCGCCGAGGCGAGGTGGCGCGCCCTGGAACCCGAGCCAAAAGCAGGCGTGAGGCTTTACGCGGTGCTTCAGTGAAAGTTCCAAGACTCACGACGACGCAGGAGACTTCCGCCGCAACGCCGACCGTCACCAAGGCACGGAGGCTAAGGAGCTGGAGGAGTCCGCTCAAGCCGGGTGCCGAGCTGGAGAAAGAGCCGTCCTCGCGCGGATTCCAGGCCCGGCTTACCGAGATGACACCCGGTGAAGAGGTCCCGGAGCGGCTCTCGTGGACGCTGGGAGTTTCGTACCGCCCCGCCCGAGGTGGAACCCGCGCCATTGCTGAGTGGCCGAGGTCCCTAACCCCGCCCCTCGTTTATCATGCACCGACTTCGGGCGGCTTTGTCGGGGCGATGGCGCTGGCATGCCCTCGCGCCAAGGGATGTACCCACTCGACGAGCCTCGCCGTTGAAGCTTCCTCCGGAGTGGGTGAGATGGAGGCCGCGGAGGACGGCAGTTCGCTATCCGGGCGGGGCGGTTCTGAAGAAGTTCTTCCTCGAGGTTGGGCATGACGCGGCCATGGCGGAGGCCTGCCGCGACCGCGGCGTACGTGTTCTATTCGGGCGATGTTCCGTCTTTGTCGCCGCCCGCCCATCACCGTGGGTTGTTCTTTCTTTTTAGTTAGGTGCGTGCTGCTGGCGGCCTGCTCGAGGCTGGATCGACGAGAGGCGGCGGCGGTGGAGAGGGCTCTGGGCTGATCGCTCCCGCCAGCCCTCGTGCCGTCGATGGCGGGCATGGGCCACGGCGCCGGGGGGAGGGAGGCGACGTCAGGCGCAACGGACGAGGCCGGCGTGGAGGAGTCAAAGCCCGGCCCCCGATAGTCAGTTGAGACCTCGCTGGGGTGATAAGGTGGCGCGCGGGGGTTTTAGGGTCCCCGCAAGGGCTTTTGTAATCGGAGTTTGAGATACCGTTGTCGGGTTGCTCACGAAAGTGTGGGCCTTATTTAAAGTATGCTATTAACTTGTTGATCTTTTCGCGCTGCTTATCGCGGTTGCTTTGACGTGTGTTGGGGTGGGGCTGTTTATAATGACTTAGTGTCGACCTTTACTCGGGCCGCCGCAGATCCCCGCGGCTCGGGCGCGAGGTGTGCCGAACGCGGGTCCCCCGATGATGAACTATCGATGTTTTCATCTCGGGAGACGGGTTCATGCGATGACTGGCAACTCGGGTCGCTTTCGAGGCCTTTTTGTGGGCGCGACGCTGAGGTACGATATGAAGAACCGCCAGGCGCCGTGCGTTTCGCGCTGGGTACGACTTGACGGACCGCCAAGTGGAGCGGGTTGTGTTCGGGCGGGTCGCCTCAGCTGGGCTGCTCGATGATGACCTTGGGGACGAGGAGGCTATTGTTATTGTTTTGAGAGGTTAAGTTTGAAGTGGACAGCGAGGGTGCCGCCATTGTGCCTAAAGCGGAGCGGGAGTTGACGCCGACCTTCGCCGAAGTCTACCGACGGGCGGGTGCTTCCGTGGACGCTTCCTATCGTGGAGGGCCGCGCCCCTTGCTCGGGGCCGCTTTGTCCCGACCGGAGACAAAGACTGGAGAGCGAGGGTGAGGATTCCCGCCCGGGTCGAGGTGGTTGATGTTGGCGGAGTTTGTGGAGCGGCTGCGGAGGCTCTTGGATGTGGTGCCGAGGGGTTTGTGCCGAGGTGGCTGGTCGGTTCTCGCGGGTTGATATGTTTACCGTGGGTGAAAGTCCTTCACGAGTGATTGGGGGTTCCAGATGATGGCGGAGTTGTTGTAGACTTTATCCTCGCGGTTGTTGTAAACTTATTGCCCCCTCAAGGGTCCTGCTTGTAAACTTATTACCCTCAAGGGTTCAAGTAAACTTATTACCCCCTCGCGGTCCGTTGTAAACTTATTCCCCCTTCGTAGGTTGTTTAAATTTATTCCCTTCAAGGGGTTGTTATAAATTTATTTGGTCGGGCTTACCGCTCTAGTTGCCTTTTGTGTTCGACTTTTGTTCGAGGTTGGCTTTTGGGTGCTGGTTGTTTGTTATGTGGATGAAATCACCCGCGAGGCCCCTCTCGCTTTTTAGCGGCTCGCGCGAGGTTCTTGGTTGCGCTAGATGAAATCCGCAGCGACGCCTCGCCTTTTTTTTAGGCTCGCCCCAAGGCGAGGTTTTTAGTTGTGAGATGGAAATCGCAGCGACGCCCTCTTTTTAGCGAGTGCTCGCCGTTGCGCAGTGTTTTTAGTTGCGAGGTGAAATCGCAGCGACGCCCCTCTCGTTTTTTTTAGCGAGGCTCGCAGACGAGGTTCTTAGCTGCGTAGATGGAAATCGCAGCGACGCCCTCGCCCCTTCTTTTTTAGCGAGGCTCGCTGCTGCGAGGTTTTTAGTTGCGTAGATGGAAATCCAGCGACGCCCCTCCCGCTTCTTTTTAGCGAGGCTCGCAAGCCATGAGGTTTTTAGTTACGTAGATGGAAATCGCAGCGACGCCCTTGCTTTTAGCGCGGTTTCTCAAGGCGGTAGCTTTTAGTTGCGGAGGTGAAAATTGCTTTTTGAAGTCTCGAAACATCGGGCAATGTGCTTTGTGCGCCGAGGTATTGGCCTCCGCAATGCTTTCCTAGCTGCGGAGAGTGGAAGCCGACCGGGCTAGGCCTCTCTACTAGATTGCCCAAGGTTACCCCGGGTTTCTAAGTCGTATGGGTTGGCATGCTAAATGGCTCTTCCCGAGGCCTCCTATTCCTACCGAACGGGTGCGGGTCCGCGGAGTTGGTTGAAGTGGTGTCGGATGGGCGGTTCGAAACTTGTAGCCAATGCCCTTCTTGTGGAGGCTTGAGTTGTGTGTGACGCAGGCGTTGCAGCTCACAAGGCGCGCGGGTCTTGCCGCTGGTGGGCTCTTCGCTCGCGTTGCCGGAACTTTGATTCCTTTGGTGGACTCACGCACCGAGGATGTTACATTCTCCATTATGTGTCCACCTCGAGAGGGAGGCTCCGCTAAGCAATGGATACAAGCTGGCGGGTGGTTTGTCGCCCGGAAGTTATGTTCTTGGGAGGCTCTTGGCACGCCGCTAGTTGGTGTGTTTTACGTTTCCATTGTGGTGTCGGGGTTGGGTTTTGTGGTGTTTTGCGAGGCTTATGGCGGAGTGCTTTGTAAGAGCATGGGCTAGCTAGTTCCTGGTGCATGATGCCGCTGCGCGTTCTTCTTGGTGTTGTGGGACCGAGTTTGGTGATGGTGGTGCGGACGGGTGTTGGTTTTATAGTGCGCCGGGGTTGTACGGGGGGATGGGTGCGTCTTTAGTGGCCTTGATGGTGGTAGGTGGGTGTCCTTTTGTTGGTGGGCGTGTTCAATGATCGTATCGCGGTTTTATTGCGGGTGTCCTCCCGCTGAGACTTTTGCGAGGCCCGCGTGCTCGCGCCTCGTGGAGTTCGGGTTTTCGCTGGCCCCCCGCGATTTTGCCGTGGTGCGCTTTTTGATACCTCCGCGCGCCCATGCTCGGGTCCGCGAGGTTTTGAGTTTTTGGCGAGCCCCGCATGTTTTGCCGGGTGCGCAGTTTTTGATACCTTCCGCCCGCGCCGGGTCCGCGAGGTTTTGAAGTTTTGCGAGCCCCCGCGTGTTTTGCCGGGTGCGCCGCTTTTTGTTACCTCTCCTCGGCCGCCCGCGCCGTGGGTCCGCGAGGTTTTGAAGTTTGGTTTTCCCTGGCGTTTTTGCCGTGGTGCGGCTTTTTTGATAGCCTCCGCGCGCCCATACTGGGTCCGCGAGGTTTTGAAGTTTTTGGTACCCTCGGGCGTGTTTTTGCCGTGGTGGTGCACGGCTTTTGATACCGCGCTGCCCATACCGGGGTCCGCGAGGTTTTAGTGTTTTTGCGGTACCGCGGTTTTGCCGTGGTGCGCCGCTTTGATACCGCCGCCCATGCTCTGGGGTCCGGGCGTTTTTTGCAGCTTTTGGCGGTACCGCGGCGTGTTTTGCCGGTGCGCAGTTTTTGATACTCTGCTGCCCGCGCCGGGCCATGCGAGGTTTTGAAGTTTTTTACCGCGCAGTTTTGCCGTGGTGCGCAAAGCTTTTTGATACCTCCGCGCCTTACCGGTCCGCGAGGTTTTGAAGTGGCGGTACCGCGTGTTTTGCCGTGGTGCACGCTTTTTGATACCGCTGCGCCCATACTGGGTCCGCGAGGTTTTGAAGTTTTATACCGGGCGCAGTTTTGCCGTGGTGCACGCTTTTGATACCTCCGCCGCCGCCCATACTGGGTCCGCGAGGTTTTGAAGTTTGCGAGCCGGCGTGTTTTGCCGTGGTGCACGCTTTTGATGCCTCCTCGCGGCCCATACTGGGTCCGCGAGGTTTTGAAGTTTTTTGCAATTCTCGGCGTGTTTTTGCCGGTGCGCGCTTTTGATACCTCCGTGCGGCCCATACTGGGTCCGCGAGGTTTTGAAGTCTTGGCGGCAGCCCCCTCGGGTGTTTGGCCCCGCCCGGGGTGTGGATGCCACGCCTTAGCGAGGCCAATCATTGCGCTCGGGTCTACCGATGAGGGCGGGGTTACCGCCCGCCCCTTTCGTGCCGCGCGACCGAGAGCGGCCGAGACAGGTTTTCTCGGGGAAAGTCTACATATATTAATAAGTTGGGAGCTGCCTGTTAAAAACCCGCGCCTTCGCGAGAAAAAAAGAGTGCAGCCCCCCGATACATGGTAGAGCCTCAAGTTTATGGAGTAAACATGAAAAAGAAACAAAAGGAGGTCTTACATCTTGGCGAGCGCGAGGTGGCGCCGCCATGGGTAGTACTTTGCGGAGGTCATCTATGTTCCACGGCGGGGAGATCGCTGCCGCCGAGGTCTTGTGTGTGGAAGGAGCCAGGTCTTGTTGACTTTGTTACGAGGTAGGGGCCGACCACTTGGCGGCGAATTTGCCTCGCCATGTGGGCGCTTCCTTGCCCCGATGAGCGCAAAATCTCCGAACGCGAGGTTGCCGCTTGACCTTTTGTCGCGCCACTTGCGTGCTTCCCCGTTGGTACGCGGTGGAGGTTAAGCACGCTTGGTTGGCGATTCTTCAACGAGGTCCCTACCGGGCGGGGTGCCCTCGTGTGGTGCGGTGGTTGTTCTCGGGAGCCGCGGGTTAGTTCCCTCCTCGAGTACCGCTTCTTCCCGAAGAGTAGCTTAAACGGGGTGAACTTGGTGGCTCTCGAGACTCGATGTGTTGTGGGACCACACTACCGGGAGTTAGGTGCTCCGCCTGTGTTCCCTTTGGTCTTCCCGGGATCTGCGCCGTATACCTGGAGGATTGTGCCATTGGCTCTCTCAACGAGTCCGCTGGCGTATTCTTCGTGAACCTCTCCCCTCGCGAGGAGTGCCTGGCCAGTGGAGCGGGGTCCGCTGTGGGAGCCGCATTCCTTCGCTGAACCCCTCGCAGGAGTGCTCTTCTCCTTCTCGTGGTCGAGATGCACTTCACCGTGCCGGAAGGCCTCGCACGAATCGGGTGCCCGATCGATGCGTAGCGGATTCGTTCCAACCGAAATAGAATTGCTTGAAGGCCTCGGGCAGTCGAACCCGGTGCCGCTGTTCATCAGAATACCGCTGACCAAACGCATACGATCGGTCGCCGAAGAACTGCATCGAACGGGAGGTTATCGGGCGCAGGGGCGCCCTCAATCCACTTTGTGAAGTACCGATGGCTACAACAAGCTGTAGCGAGGTTCCTCGGTGTCGCCGGCATTGGCCCGACGAGGTCTATGCCCCATCTCTCGAGAGGCCAGGTGGGGCGTGACGGCGCGGGGATCGCTGGAGGGTTTGAATGGTGGGTCGTGAGTCGCAACCTTCTCAGCAGGTTTGACGCGAGGTCCTCCCGCGCCTCGTTAGGGGCGGGCCGCGAGAAGCCTTGTCCCAACACCTTGCCTGCCGTGGAGCGGGTCCGTTGTGGGAGCCGCAGATTCTTTCGTGAACCTCTCGCGAGAGTGCCCCTTTCCTTCTCGTGGCCGAGATGCACTTCAGCCCGTGGTGCCGCGGACCGATGCCTTGTAGAGTCGTTCTCCGATCATTCCCGCACTCTTACTTTCGCTATCCTCTTTCTTCTTCTTTGATTCCGGTTCGAGGTGTCCCTTGATGTAGGCTATGATCGGGCTCTCCAATCCGCCGGGCGATGGCATTGACAGATCTAGTCAAGGGCGGAGGGCCTTCGACCGCGGGCTTTTGTCGTGACCTCGTGAGAATACATCGGGGTAGCGGAGCCGGGTTGCGGCAGCCTTAGCGCCCGTCCGCTCCTCGCTGTTCTTCCAACATGGTCTTTTGCTGTGATACCCGTGAAGAAGGCTTCGCTTTTCCCCGACTGGAGGAGGTATTTCTCGCAACCCCGGGGTTCCGCCCCGCAACTCTTCTCGACGCGGGCCGGAGACGACTCCTCGAGTCGGGCCCTTATGATGGCCCTTCGTGGCCGATTGTGGCTTTGAGCTTGTTTAGTGCCGAGGACTCCGCCCTCGCGCGATGTTATTTGTGCACCCGAAGTTCAGCCTTTGCCGCCCGGAAGCGAGCTTGACGCTGAGGGTGATGTGAGGACCCAGCAATCCGGCCCTCGCTGAGCCCCATGCCCGGGCCCGCGGCGGCGCCGGCTCCATATGGGTCCAGCTTCGCCGCTGGGTTGTACACATCATTGGGGGTCCAATCCCGCCGCCACGGTTCGCGAGTGCTGGGACTTGATCGCTGTTCTCGCCCATGAACTTGATTTCGCGCGTGGTCTCTCAACTCGCGTCCATCTGGCTATCCTTCCCACGACTCGGGTTCCTCAAGATGTTCTCCGGGCGGGAAGCGTGGAGGGTACTGGTGATTCTTCAGGCGCCGAAATAGTGCTTGAGTTTTTGTTGCCATGATCACCGCGTAGGCTACCTTTCCACTGTAATTGCTTTTGGGACCCTCGGTGGGTCTTCGACACGTAGTAGATTGGGGAGTTGGCGATTTGGTGTTGCTCGGGACTTTTTGCGCAGGACCGCAACCGACCGCTGCGGGGGACGCCGCTACATATAGGTAGGAGACCGGTTCTCGTGCCGCGAGGGTTGTAAGATTGGAGCGTGCACGCTGAGGTCGCCAAAGCTTCCCTGTTGCCGGTTAGGCCCCCGCTTGAAAGGCTCCATGCCCTTAGAACTTGGAAGAAAGGTAGACCCCGCTTCGCTGGACCGCGAAGATGAACCTCGCCAGGAGGCTATGAGGCCAGCTGAGGCGCCAGCCAATTTTCGATTTGTCGGGGGTTCCATCGGGTGGTGATTGCTTGAATCTTAGAGGGGTTGGCTTCTATTCCCCTTGCGGAGACTAGGCATCCCGCCAGCCAGTTCGCCCTTGCTGACCCCGGCGACGCATTTGGCGGGGTTTAGTTTTTAGTCCGCTCGCCGAGCTTCGTGAACGCCTTCGAAAGGTCCGCATGTGTTCTCGCTCGAAACCGCTTCCAACCACCTATGTCGCCCACATAGGGCGAGATTGATTCGTTGCCCGCTGGAGACCTTCGCTATTCATTCTTAAGGTTGACCTCGCGGAGGCCTTCGCCAGCCTTTCTTCTAAAACAATACGCTCCGGAGGGGGTTATGAAACCGCTTTTTTTCCTCATCTTCCTTGCTCATCCATATCCGGTGATACTTCCCAAGAAGCAAATGAGGAGTTTACAAGAGATCTCTCGCACTCACCCGCTGGGCGCTACGAGGGTGCCGATGCGGGGAGCGGAAGTCATCCTTTGGGCGTGCCTTGTTGAGGCTTCAGAAGTCTACACACATTCTCCACCTCGCTCGTTTTGTCTTTGAGAGGCTCGCTTTTTTGACGAGAACCACGCTGATAGCCAGTGGGGTACTTGGACCGTCTTTATCACCTTCACGCCGAGGAGGCGATTGACCTCACCACTGCTGCTCAAGCTTCTCTCCCTCTATTACTGCCGGCTTTTGCTTTACGTGGCATGTTTAGACCTTCCTTTGATGTTGAGTTTGTGCTCGATTATATTTTGTCGACCCCTCGCAGTCTACCACCGTGCAAAAACGCCGCAGCGATCGCGGAGGAACTGGATTAGGTCGACTCTAATGCGGGTCCGCTGCTAAGCGAGATTGTCGCTAGTCTGGTCTCGCCGCTTGGGAATAGCTTGATCTCGCTTTGTTTCCTCCATCGGGGCGGGCTCGGAGGTTTATATTGCTCCTCCTCGGGGTCCTTTTGTTTCTTTCTTTTCCTTCCTTCTTTTGCCTCTTTGTCCTCCTCGAGGGCATGCACATTTCGGCCGCCCCGAGCAATCGCCTCTTCGGGCGCCTCCCCGGGGCAGGGTCTTGATTCCTCAAGACCGCGATAACCCCGCGGATCGACGGGATTTTCGCGAGGTAGCTCGGGTGGATAACGCCCGGCGGGGCGGATGATGCCGGCGATCGCGCTGAAGTTGTAGTGGCATGTCAACCACGCCGAAGGTTATGCGTTCTCTCGCTCAGGGTACGGGCCGGTTCAAAGTTACCGCAACGTGACCTTGCCCACGCTCACTTGCCGCCTCCGGCCGGAGAGGGTTTCCCCGCTGGGCTCTAGAATGCCGCATTGAGCCTCATGCTGGTCCGGTTGAGGTGAAGAGGATGTCGAGCCCCTCAGACGACTAGGATCTTGTTTACTACTACCGCGACGCCGTCTTGATTACCATTGGGGGTCCGCGGTGAGGGTAGTCTCGAAGCTTCATATCCAGGCGCTGAATGTAACTGACATGAGACCACCGGGTTTGATGGGGCCTTCCCGTATGACATGGTGTACCCCCCGCGTAGTGCCCTTTCTTTGTTTCTTGTTGCCGTGGATCCGTTGGACCTCCCGTGATGGTTGTGGGATCTCCGTGACGCGAGGTGGGGGTTGTTTAACGTGGGTGGGTACTTCTTGTTTCACGGGTGGTGGGGGTGGTGGTGGGGGCAGGCCGGGCGGGGGTGATGGTAGTGCGGGTTGTGGTGGTATTGGTTCGGGACTTCCGGGGTGGGGTGGATCAGGTAGGACCGGGGTTGTGGTAGCGGGGTTGAGTGTATGACCGCCGTAAGGGGGTTGGTTGAAAGTCAGAAATAACCCGGGATAGAGGGTGCCCCGTAGTTTGAGGGGTGTAGGAGCAATGGTTATGCCGCGAGGGTTGGCCGCCTTCCGTATGGTTGATTTGGCGGTTGCTCATTGAGGCCACCGTTATCCATGAACTTTGCCTCATGGCGGCGGCATTGCTTGGTGTAGTGACTTCTATCTACGCCGCAATAGTGGCAATAGGGTTGCTTCGCCCGGGCGTCCCCCGACATCGCTGCTGGGTGGACCGCTGGTCCTTTGGCCGGTGGTTCCGGTTTTGCGTGGGGGTTAACCGTACGGCCGGTTGCGCGGTAATGATTGCCGCGTATCCCGGGCGCTGTCCGTAGGTGAAGTGTTCATCTTGGAGGTTTCTCACAGGTAGCTGGTTGGCGTAGGGTTGTGGGCGGAAAGCGCCGAGCTTGGCTTTGTGGTCGTGTGGGTTCGCGCGGCAGTATTTTTCCATTATCTCGCAGCTTTCAGAAGAGTTTTCGGCCGCCTTCCTCTCAATTTTGGAGGCAGGGCCCGCCTTATGCATGCAGGGTCGCCATGATGACACTTTGGTCTCTGCTACCCTCTACTCTCGCTGCGGTGAAGGAACTCCTCCGCCACCACTCTTTCTGGGCTCCGCTGGCCTTCGATGACACCGAGGAGCTCAGAGAGTTCGCGTGTATGAGTCCACCCCTTGAGTTTGTTCGCGCGGACCGAGTTCCGCCACCGCCGATGGTGGCGGGGGAAGGTGGAGTACCAGGATCAAGCAGCTGATGTCCCCGCCACAATGACGAAGCGACTTCCGCTATGGTGGGATTCATCCCCGCCACCGCTGCCACCGGGCCGCTAGAGGACATGATGAACTCGTCGGGGCGGTTTTGGCCAGCAGGTATCCGGGAGGTGGTGGATGGCTGGACGGGGCTACTCCGCCAACCGCAGGCAAAAGAAAGCGAGATGCGGGGCGTCAGAGTGTTGAGGGCCTGGGTTTACCCCGCCAGCGGGGTGTTGGGGTGTTCCGGCGGGGTTCGCTGGCGATCTGCTGGTCGCTGGACGGACTACTGCGTGCTTGGGGTGGGGCGGTTTGCAGCCGGTGGGTGGGTTGGGCGTAGTAGGGGTGGCGGAGGCGGGGTGGATCTTGCCCGGGGATGGGAGGACGGACCTATGAACCCCCGGTATTTCGAGCGGCCGCGGAGTCGCCGCTCCAGCCTAAATCACCGCCTCGCCGCCGCCCGTCTCGATGGTGCTGCCAGCGCTGCCTTCGATCGAGGGTTTTACCGCCGCGCTTCGGCAATCTGAGCTTGTAGCGCTTTCGAGGGCCGCCGCCCCTGGGGCCGGGCCTCTCCTCGCCCTCGCTATCCTCGCGTGAGTCCTTCGCCGAAGCCTCGCCGAACGCGCAGGACGCGCTGCCCGAGCGGCCGGCGCGAAATGGCCGCCGCGATCACCCTCGCCCCGCCTGGGCCTCTCGCGGACGCATCGGCCGGGCTCGATCTTCGCTGTCTCGAGGTATTCGGATCGGGCATCCTCTGCGGCTTTGGCTCGGCGCTGGTGGCCTCCACGCCCCCAAAATTTCGGTTGATGACGGGCCGCCGCCCTCCGCCCCCGGGTTGGGCGTGAACTCGCTGGGCCGCTGCCGGGCGGGAGGGGCCCGCTGGGTGTGGCGTAGATCCCGATCGGCTGCGGTAGTGGGGTCCCCGCTGCTGCGCAAGGTGCGCCGGCATGGTTTGTACGTGGTCGCTCATCGAACGCGCTTAACCGAAAGTTCCCGCCTCTTCTAGCCTTCGCCACGTGGATGGCGTGAGAAGGGGCTGAGCGACTTCCCACAGTGATGAAGGGGCAAGTAGTCCCGACCGAATGACGCCGCGGCGCTGACTCCTGATCCCAAAGCCGCTTCCTTTTGATTGATAGGTCAAAAAAGTCGCTACCCACCGCCCCATCATACGCCCCATCTCGTCCGCATTTATAGGCGCTCGTTGGTATTTATCAGAAGTTACAAATTGGGGACAAATCATACACGCCTACTCACGCTAGGGGCCCGTAGGGGCAACCGGTACAAACACCGCCGGTAAGTGCTGGGTAAAAACACATGCTTCTACGCCAGGCTCTTGTAGGGCTTTCCTCCTTCCGCCGCTGGGTTTGGCTCGCCGCCTCTTCGCGTCTCTCTCG
>JADLZK010006049.1:0-42800 GCA_015847255.1 Hyparrhenia diplandra
CGGAAGCACTGGCAGAGGGAAGACGAGAGAGTGCTCTCCTAGTTTCCGTATGTTTTTTTTTCCTGTCAACTGTTTTGAAGCCTCGTTGCAATTGCATCAGTGTGACTTCGTAAAATAATTGTGTGTTTGGATTGACGGGCAGATCCAGGATCAACTGAACCTAAATACAAACATGAATTGTCTGTTAGGTTTGCATTCTTGAACCGATATGTTACCAAACCCATCCTTCAGTCTTCCCTGATAGCATAAATTATTTAGACGGACTGGTCGATTAAAAAAAAATCGTTGGACAACCAACTCGCGGTTTCACACAAATGATGCTACACGTACGTCCATTACATGACTGACCCAACATTTGACTTGGGAAGTAGTCTCTACCCGCTCAGTTGTATTACATCCAGATTCAAGTGCGATGCATTCGTTGGATGTCAGTCCTATTTGATATCTGTGCCACGTATGCAAACTACTGACTCGTGGATCATCCTATCCGTTCATCTTTACGTCACTTCACATGTGTCCGCTCTTTTTTTTTTTTGGTCTCCGCTCGGCGAGAAGGTCGAGGATGAAGCTGTGGATTCAGAGATTGAGCAGAAGTTCGTGGTTGCTTTTGGGGGCAAGATGACGGAAAAAAAGAGGAGCTGTTTCGAGGCCCTGCTAGCAGGTGGGATCGATCTCTCCGCCATGGAGCTAAACATGGCAGGGATCGCGGAAGAGGAGGTCGACTAGTTAGGCCTTGATCTCTTTTTTCTTTCAGGTCGCAAATTTGTTCCAATGTAGTCGCTCGTGTAAGATCCAGTAGAAGTAGGGGTGGTGATCCAGGTAATGCTCGTGTTACCGGATCGACCATTGTTTGTAACACTCTTTCTGCTTAATGAAAAACGTGCCTAGGCGTGCTCTTGAAAAAAAAAAAACATGCAACCATGGGTTGTGTGCGAGAAAAAAAAAAAAATAGTTCACATTTTGACCAATGCAAGTTTCTAGTAAATAAATAATATTCATATTTATGGCTCCAAATTAAGTTATTATGAATTTCATCTTCTTGAATGAAAAATGTATTATAGCAAAAAAAATCAAGAAGATGGATCTCACTCCTTTGCCCAAATATTTTTAATCGAGCTATCTAATTTACGTGCTCTGATTTCTCTATTGGTATCAACTAATAAGGAGTAAGATAAATTAGGCATGGCACATGGATTTTTCATGGAGCAAAGCTTCAGAGTATCAACATCCTTGCATAGTCCTCAAGGACAAGAAGCCTTTGTTCCTTGCTGTACGAGTACATGACGCTGATCATTCTAGTGATGTTCAAGCAGGCCTGTGTGAAGTTAGAGGAGAAGGTCCTCCTGCATAAGCACTCCATATTGAGCTCCTCCCACTCCATTGCGATCAAGCTACGCATATGTGCTTCTGCCTCACTAGGGCCACATCTAGGGTTCTCTATGAGGTAGAAGTCCCTATAAGATCCATCAATTCCTTCTTGAGCTTCATCCTGCAATGTCCATCAAAGAGAACTGCTAAAGCTTTGCTGCTAAATATAATTATTGGTAGATTGGAATTGAAATTTTGATGCACAAAAGGTGGAAACGTTGAACAAGTATACGACTGACCTTTGCACTACCCATGTCATCCCAAAGCCTAAGGATCTTGGCAGGGCAAGAGATAACCGAGGGCATGTGGTCAATGAGTATTTCAGTACTTTGATCACATCCTAGCATGATGAATATGTGTACAAATGTAAGCGGCAATCCTGATGTGAGAACACCATTCCTCAGGTAGTCCTCTGCGTTAGGAACCTGATCGATTGCTAACCATTTTGCCTCAACCATGAATGCATCAAACAACACCACCCACTGCAGAAAGTTGTGGCATTTCTATTGTCAGAATTGTTCACCGTGATTTAATTTAGCAATAAATTTTATTATCAATTTAACAAATTTTAAATCGGTAAATTTGTAGACTTAGTTAGCTATTTAAGGTGGGATCGGACACCACAGCTAGATGGAGCTAGATTTTTTTTTATTACTACTTGTGCAGATAAAAATGAAAAACTATATGTGAGATAAAGCTAGATGGAGCTAGAGTAACATACTGCTTTCCTGAGATGATTAACAGGGTTCCACCCATGCTCCTTTTCTGCTATATCTGCAATCTCATTTGTAATGGTGTAAAGAGCCCTGTAGCATGACCTCATATCACTGGGGAGTGAATCAGCAGCAGCCGTATTCCACCTACCAATTGCATTTTTCAAAATCAGCATCATTTAAATTAACTATTTTTAATATGACAACAAAGATTAGTACATGTCATTCACTTACATTTTAATTGCCTCAGTGAAGAGGGAGAGTTCATCTAGTGTGCCAACAAGGTCAAATATGTCATCCACAACATAGACAAGCGCGATTATCTTTGTGATCTCAACCCGGTATCTTGACAAGGAACATCCTTGGAGGGCTGTCATGGACCACATGTACCATTTCAGCACCTGGTCCCGCACAACAGGTATTTCTTGAACCAATCCTAGGTCCATCCACCATCTGCATCACATAAGCATTATATATAATTCTTAAATTACCACTCACTCTGTACAAAAATAGGTGGGACATAATTTTTTTTTCTAAACACTTTTACATAAGTTACTGAAGTCAACTGGTCTAGCACAAGATCAGCACTCATGCATTTGCAAACCTTCTAATCTCTTGTATTTCTTTTTGATGCAGCAATTTGTTGCGATGAAACTCTGCATTTGCTAGCTTCTCCATTGCAGTGTCTCTGATGGGCAGGCTCTGTAGGTAGGTGAGGTGATGCCTAGCTTTGTACTGCATTAGGCTTATGTGGTAGGGGTGGTCCAAGGACTGTCTCACATACTCTGCAAGGCTTGGCTCCAAGTATCTAATGGCAGATGCAAGGTGCTTGCTTGAGAACTCTTTTGCCTTGTAGAGCAACACCTCTCCTCCAATGTTCAGGTGAGACATGTCATGCAGGTTCAGGAGCCCTCTGATGTCCTTGGTAAGAGAAAGCTTGAATTCGCCGCTGTCATCAGTGAACCTCTGTAAAACATCATCTGTTGTGCAAACATGTTCATAGACAGTTTTGACACGAATATTATTATAAATGTTTTGTAGGAGTAAAATTATATATTTGTGTTTACTAACTTGCTGAAACATCATGGCCGGCCTCTCTTAGGAGCCTGAATGCTAGGGTTGCATCGAAGAAATCATTGCTGTGGACGAGATCCATGCAAGATCTCATGGCGTTCTCGATCTCTTCCTCAAAGTAGTGGTCGATGCAGAGGCGCTTGAGGTTATCGATGGTGACCATCGTCTCCCGGGCATTCTTCTGACGTTGATGCAGATTCTTTTGGACGTTGATGCAGAGGCCCTGTATATATGTATATTTCCAAACATGAAAATTTTAGACCTGCTACAATTAACAATTTCATCAAGTCATATTATACTGTGAAGGAAAATGAAACTACAGATACTTACGGTTGATCCAGAAATAATGAAAAAGAAAAATCAAACTGGAGCTAGGGCTACCTGGATATCAAAATCATTAGGCAGCAGCATGTTGGACGTGGACGCTAGCAAAGGGCGGATGGAATCGCCACGGTGGCGGCTGCTGTTTGCAGCTGCCGCCGGCGCCGGCGAAGCTGCAAGGAGAATAGGCTCCACAGAAGCGAAGGAGAAGATGACGCGTGCAGGTGCAGCAGACATTGCTCCTGGTAGAGAAAAAAATCTGCAGGCTGTGGTATGCATCATATTCATATCCCGGCCTGTGTATAGTATAATTAAATTTGCTGTGTAGCTGTGAGTTCTGCCTGATTTTGGTGAGTGATATGCATCGAGGTGAGCCTCCAATTTAAAGGGCCGGGGAGGAGACTCCATCGTAGTTGTAGCACATGTATTCTATTTCTAGCCAGCTTCCGATCGAAGAGACCTGTTAAGCATCGTAGATGCATGCAGATGAAGCTTCAGAAGCCAGCATCAAGCTGCACTCCAAATGTTGTCGCATGCACATGTCTTGGTTTGTTCTCTCACATCAGGACATATATACATCACCTTCCCTGTGTGCGTGTTTGAATCATCGATCTGCTACGTACCGTGTGTGTAGCTGCTCCAATTTGCTGCACGTGAAAAACAACACTAGTTCAGTCTCAATCACATGCATCTGGACAAGTGCATGATCTGACTAGCGAGCAACCAACGGGAGACCACTCAGCGAGCTACAAGCAAGGATGACCGCACGACTGGATCTGCAAATGTGTGCGTGATGACACACAACTTCCTTGACGAATTAGGAGCCCAACCACGGCAACCGGTTGGCTCGATCGTACGTCTTGATTTCAATCTTTTATTTACAAAACAAAGCCCTCCAAGTCTCCAAGATGAAAGTACGTCTCACTTGCCTGATGGGGCAACTTTGTGAAGCGTTCAAACGAATTTTGGGAGACCTTATTTGTTGAGATCCACCTCCACCTCCAGTTGGTCCCCAAAACCGTGCAAGAAAGAGACGTTGTATGATGACATGATGACACATACTAAGCTGGCGTCACTGTTTGAGTCGTCACCGTTCTGCCTGCAGCACGCTTTTATCATGAGAACGAGCCGCCTGGGGCCATATATAGGAACGAACAGTCGTCTATGAACCTGGTCGTCAAGTTTGGATTTTGTAAGATTTGGTTATATATATAAAATCCTCCAGCTATATATACGGAGATATTGGCAAATTATTTTGGAGCATATATACGTCATATCATCTCCAAGCATTTTTTTTAATCAGTACCAGTCCTTATATTATTACGCGTAGCATGCATCTTACAACAATTTGCATATAGTGGGATCACATTCCTAGCATCCAAGGAAAGCTCTTTGATGAATAAGCTCCAAATTAAGTACGTGTGTTCGTATGCCGTGAGTGCGCGTGCATTGTGAACGTCCACGATGTACTGTGTAATTTTGGAAACAAGAAGAGAGAACTCTTTTTGAAAGAAAATATTCAGGGGATCCTAACATGTTTCATACATCTGTATATAGCAGGTCAAGTCAATTTTGGATCTTCGTGCTACTAGTTTTTGTGGCTTCAGTTATGAGAATTCAATCTGAATTCAGCTATGCAGCTTTCATCGATATATCACGATCGATGTACTGAAGCCGCAACCAACTACGTGTTTCACACATATGATGCCCAGATGCCACACATCATGTCCATTTCATGACTGACCAAACTATTTTCTTGAAACCTCGTCTCTACCACTCAGTTGTACTAGATTCAAGTGCGAACGTTTTGATGCACTCGTTGGATGTGACTCTTGTTTGATATTTGTGGCCATGCGGGCTTGTTTGGTTCATGACCTGCCAGACAGCTTACTGGCCCGGCAACAATCTCAACCATTAGGTGTGCTCAAAATCAATGGCTTGGAAGCTATCTGGGCAGACAACCTTCTTGCCTGACCGCTGATCCAAACAAGCCCTCAAACTATTGATGTCGCTTCATCATCAGTCATGCTTATGTCACTTTGCATGTGTCCACAAACACTAGTACAATAAGCATTGCATTAATAAAGGTAATGGGCAAAGTCTCTTTTCAAAGGACGGGTGTGCAAAGATTATGACGGGTTACCTTTGCGTTAGTACCTGACTACGTGTTATATTTTTTAAACATAGGGACTCCCCATTCCCATTCATCCGTCATGCTTATGTCACACTTTGTACCTGACTATGAGAATTCAATCTGAATTCAGCGATGCAGCTTTCATCGATATATCAAGATCGATGTATTGAAGCCGCAACCAACTACGTGTTTCACACATATGATGCCCAGATGCCACACATCATGTCCATTTCATGACTGACCAAACTATTTTCCTTGAAACCTCGTCTCTACCACTCAGTTGTACTAGATTCAAGTGCGAACGTTTTGATGCATTCGTTGGATGTGACTCTTGTTTGATATTTGTGGCCATGCGCTTGTTTGGTTCATGACCTGCCAGCTTTAGCTTTATTGAACACCATATCATTCCTAGTCAACCATATCGCCCAACAGAGCGCAGCAGCTCCTAACCAAATCAATGGCTTGGAAGCTAACCCTCTTGACTGGCCGCTAATCCGAACAAGCCCACAAACTATTGATGTCGCTTCATCATCAGTCATGCTTATGTCACTTTGCATGTGTCCACTAACACTAGTGCAATAAGCATTGCATTAATAGAGATAATGGGCAAAGTATCTTTTCAAAGGACGGGTTACATTTGCGTTAGGACCCGACTACGTGTTATAATTTTTAAACTTAGGGACTCCCCATTCCCATTCACTGAACAAAAATATATCATGTCATACACAGAAAAGGCAAGACAAATCTAAAGATAAGACAAGAGACACAGTACCCAGCAAGATCAAAAGACAACAACAAACAGACTGCACTTAACCCTCAACGCAAGACTACGTGTTATATAGCTTATGGAAAAGCCCCATGTAGGATACACGGGTCAATTTGTTAAAACAGAAAGATTCACGAGATCTCTATCCTTCCTATTCTTAAGCTACAATATAGGATCAACAACCTAGGTACACTACCGTACAATAAATCTACACCAAGGGAATAAGCCTATACTTTAAGGGAATAAGCCTATACTTTAACAGGGTGCTCGCCCACCTCTTTACTACCGTACGTTCATGTTAGTTAGAGAAAAACAGATATCCCAAGCACGTTCACCTCTATAAATTAGGAAAAAACAAAGGAACCGCCCTGAGCCTAGTACGAAAGCTCACTAATGCGACCATGACTGAGCCCACCTTTCTAGTCTGCCGCTAGTTCCAATCCCCTACCATGGTGGATGGTACAGGCATCTTGGATGAGAGACAAGTGAGAGGCATTATCTAGGAGAGGTGTCAAGTTAGGGTTTTGGGTAGTTTTTAATAGGTCATGGGCTTTATAGAGATGGGTATATATTGATAGAGGTAGTCATGTTAGAAGGCATACCAATGTAAATCAGTTTATAGCCCAATAGTTTGTCTACATAAATGTTCCTATCACCCTAGAAATGCACTAGCTACTTTAGGAGACACATAATATTTAGACCACCTCTTTAAACAAAATAAGAAATATCTTAAAATCATTTTGTGTAGTGGGTGATGCTAACCTTCGACGTATCATGATAACTATGCAAGAAGTACTTGCAAACACATTGTTGATTTAGATCAAATGTGTTTAGTTGTGTGATTGAATGATTGTCAACAGTCAACATTTTGCTTCTATTTCCCTTTATCTTTTATGCTTCGGCTATGTTCACCGGCACACGTGGAGTGTGTCGAAGACATATCTCTTGGTTTGTGTTGTATAGGTGTGGAGCTCGGAGATGGTAGCCGACGGCGAGGTGAAGGGGCCAAGGAGGGCGTCTTGGGCCGACGGACGGAGGAGGTGAAGGACGGATTTGAGGCTTGGACCGAGGGACGGTCGGATTTGGGTGGCTAGCCATGGTGGTCGACATCCGGGACATCGACGAATGCAAGAGGGCGTGGCGGGACCGTGTCGATCGGGTCAAGACGGCGAGCATGCAAGCGCAGCGGGCGGCTCGGATAACTTGGCGATTTCGGGCAGTCAAGACCGGTGGCATCGCGTCGGGCGTTTGGTGGTTTGGACCTCAAAAACACGGTGGTCGGGTTTCGTGGTTTGGGCCTCAAAACCACGGGCGTGGGGTTTGGTGGTTTGGGCCTTAAAACCATCGGTCGCAGGGTTTCGCGGGTTTGGGGCTCAAAACCCGGGCGGTGTTCGGTGGATGGAAGGACGGCGTGTGGCGGCACGGGAGATTGCGTGGAGCAATGCTGTTGTAATTAGGGGGGGCACGGTGGCCGTCGGATCGAAGATATCCAAGTCCGACCATTATGCCCCCTTGGCTAAGTGGTTTCGGCAATTGTATCGATAGAGGTAGGATGGTCATTGTGACCAATACTATAAATAGAGAGGGCAGCCCTCCACCTCAAGTTGCCTATAAATAGAGAGGGCAGCCCTCCACCTCAAGTTGCCTCTCCCGTTTCCAGTTCTAGTTAGGGTTTCCTAGTCTGTAATTTCTCTGAGTGGGAAAGGTCCAAACAACTATTTTATGAATCTGTTCGTAGGAAGCACACCCCTCAGTGTGTGCATGCCCTCTAGGCTTTTGGGGTCAAATCATTTCACATTTTGTGATTTTGCTATGAGTTTTTGTGTTCTTGTGTTCTATTTTCGTAAACTTTTCTCCTACCCTCTCTTCTAGTGATCGATTCTTTGTTTGTGGTCCGTTTCTCATGATTCTTGTTGTTTCAGTTCGTTCACAACCAAGAACCTAAGTGATTCACCAAAGGAATTTGGTTGAATCCTCTTGTGTCCACGGATTCAAGCGATATTGTGCTCGTGTCGTTCTCGGTTAGGGTTTGAACGTGATCCGGATTTTCTCTCGACTTGCTTGGTGAGATCCAAAATTTCCAAGGGGGAAATGGTCACCCACATGTCTAGATCATCTGGACTTAATTTTGTGACCTAGGATCGAGGTTTGATCGAGTTCTTGTCGAGTTTGTGGAGAACCGCCATCGCCGGCGTTGTTGTTCGTGATGTTTCTCACTAGGCGCGGACAGTCCGGCCCTTGCCGGTGGACAGTCCGGGTGTCAGGCCTCAGATCAGTTCGATGCCGAAGTTCAGTTTCTCTTTGCCACGTGGACCGCGGACAGTCCGGCTCTTTAGCCCGGACGGTCTGGATCCTCTCGGCAACAATTTCCAGTAGGGTCGGTTTGCAGTCCAGTTTTTGGAACTTTGCCACCGGACAGTCTGCCTCCTTGCCCGGACAGTCCGAAGTGGTTTCTTCTGCCCAGTCTAGCAGCACCTTCGATCCGTTCGGTCCACCTTTCTTAGCCGGCGGACAGTCCGACGTTAATGCGGTCGAGCTGCGCGGATTGCCCGCATTCCGGTGCCTGGACGGTCCGAGTCGATTTTTCGGTGAAGGCCGCAGCGGTCTTTGTTTCACAAGTCCGTGCTCGAAAATTTCGTCGTCGGACTGTCCGCCGATTTACTTGTTGTGCTGATTTGCCTTGGTTCCGCTCGGTCTTGTGTCGATTTCTTTCCGGTTGTTCCGCTATGCGTCTAGAACATCTTGCAGCGCATCCACCCTAGTTACCTAGGTCGTGATCTTCCGTGTGCGTGTGTGGTTTGCTTTTGAGGGGACGTGGGAGCTACAAGTTCGACAATTCGAAAGAATTTTTCGAGGCTCCTATTCACCCCCTCTAGTCGCCTTTTCGGTCCCGATTACTAAAAGCCTAATTGATGGACTAACACCTACAAGAACATAACCTTACTACACCAGAAAAATATTTCACAAGACCATACGCATTCTTGCTTTATTATCTATACTAGGACCCACCCCTGCCTCTCTATAAAGGACTCATGGTAGCCTTAAGATACCACGGTAACCTTGCCATGCCTCATTTATGGTGGGCCCTACACAACTATTACTTGCATTTCATAGTTCAACATTAATTTTTTTAAGAAGAAAATCGTATTGTATATATTATATATTATTTTTACAGCTCTAGAGATGGATTATATCTTCCTTTGCCCAAATATTCTCTAATCCTAGCTATCTAATTTACATGATGTGATTTCTACATTGGTATCAAGCTATCAACTAATAATATGGAGCGACGGATTCTCATGGAGCAAAGCTTCAAAGTATCAACATCCTTGCATAGTCCTCAAGGAGAAGAAGCCTTTGTTCCTTGTTGTATGAGTACATGACACTGATCATTCTCGCGGCATTCAAGCAAGTCCGTGTGAAGTTAGCGGAGAATGTCTTCTTGCATAAACACGCCCTATTGAGCTCCTCCCACTCCCTTGCAATCAAGCTACGCATATGTGCTTCTGCATCACTAGGGCTGCATCTAGGGTTCTCCATGAGGTAGAAGTCCTTGTACGATCCATCTAATCCTTCTTGAGCTTCATCCTGCAAAGTCCATTAACAAAAGTGATATAGGTAATTTGCTGCTAAATATTATATAGAGACTGGATCTGAAAATTTTGACATACAAAAGGTGAAAATATATTAACAAGTATATGCTTGACTAACCTCTGCACTGCCCATGTCATCCCAAAGCCGGAGGATCTTGGCTGGGCAAGAGATGACAGAGGGCATCTGGTCAATAAGTGCTTCGGTACTTTGATCACACCCTAGCATGATGAATATGTGTACAAGCGTAAGCGGCACTCCTGACGTGACAGCACCATTTCTCAGGTAGTCCTCTGCGGTAGGAACCTGATCGGTTGCTAGCCATTTTGCCTCAACCATGAATCCATCAAACAACACCGCCCACTGTAGAAAATTGGGGATTTCTAGTGTTAGCAGTTGTTCATTATGGTTTCGTGTAACAACAAATTTTTATTTTGAATCATTTTAACAAGTTTTAAATCAGTAATCTTCTTTACACTTTAGCTTAGGAATTTATACAGGTAAATAAAATTCATGAAGTATATATAAGATAAAACTATTTGGGAACATACTGCCTTCCTGAGAAGATTAACAGGGTTCAATCCATGCTCCTTTTTGGCCATATCTGCGATCTCATTTGTAATGGTGTAAAGAGCCCTGTAGCATGATCTCATGCCACTGGGGAGTGAATCAGCCGCTGCCATATTCCACCTGGCAATTGCATATTTAAAAATCAGCATTGTTTAATAAATTAAGTATTTTTAATATGACAACAATATTACATATCATTTACTCTATGCACGCTTACAGTTTGACTGCCTCGGTGAAGAGGGAGAGCTCCTCTTGTGTACCAACAAGGTCAAATATGTCGTCCACAACATAGACTAGCGCGATTATTTTTGTGATCTCAACCCGGTATCTGGAGAAGGGACATCCTTGGAGGGCTGTCATGGACCACATGTACCATTTCAGCACCTGGTCCCGCACAACAGGTATTTCTTGAACCAATCCTAGGTCCATCCACCATCTGCATCACATTATATCAAATAATATCTCATCATTATAATCATAAATTACCACTCACTCTATATGCAAAAAAGGGTGGAATAATATAATTTTGTAAAGAATTTTACATAAGTTACTGAAGTCAACGAGTGGTCTATAGCACACAAGATCAGCACTCATTTTACATACGTACCTTTTAACCTCTTGAATTTCTTGTTGATGCAGTAATTTGTTGAGCTGAAACTCTTCAACTGCTAGTTTCTCCACTACAGTGTCTCTGATGGGCAGGCTCTGTAGGTAGGTGAGGTGATGCCTAGCTTTGTACTGCATTAGGCTTATGTGGTAGGGGTGGTCCAGGGACTGTCTCACATACTCTGCAAGGTTTGGCTCCAAGTACCTAATGGCAGATGCAAGGTGCTTGCTTGAGAACTCTTTTGCCTTGTAGAGCAACACCTCTCCTCCAGTGTTCAGGTGAGACATGTCATGCAGGCTCAGGAGCCCTCTGATATCCATGCTAAGAGGAAGCTTGAATTCACAGTTGTCATCAGTGAACCTCCGTAAAACATCATCTGCTGTGCAACCATGATTTTTTTTTTTTTTTTGAATGATGAGTACATTTTCTAGAAAATTAGTGTGTGGAAATAGAATTATTGTTTGTGTTTACTAACTTGCTGAAACATCATGTCCAGCCTCTCTCAGGAGCCTGAATGCAAGTGTGGCATCGAAGAGATCATCGCTGTGGATGAGATCCATGCAAGAACTCATGGCGCTCTCGATCTCTTCCTCAAAGTAGTGGTCGATGCAGAGGCGCTTGAGGTTATCGATGGTGACCATCATCTCCCGGGCACTCTTGTGACGTTGATGGAGAATATTTTGTACGCAAGTCAGGCCCTCCTACAGCAGGTGCATATATATGTTTCATGTATATATAAAGAATTCACATATTTGCGTATTAACATGAATCTTTTTTGGACGTACGTGCTACAGTTTGTTAATCAAGTCATTCAGTATCAAGAAAATCGAACTAGTTACCTGGAGACCATAGTCTTTTTCGGAGCAGCAGCCTGTTGGCTGCAGCCGCCGCCGCCGAAGGGCGGATGGAATCACCACGGTGACGGCCTTGCCGGCTGTTGTTTTGCGGCTGCCGCCGGCGAAGCTGAAAGGAGAAGAGGCTCCACGGAGGAGGAGGTGGAGAAGATGCGTACAGGTGCAGCAGACATTGCTCCTGGTAGCTAGAGAGAGAGTAATGAAACAGCTCGGCTTAATCAGAAAATGAAGCAAGCTACCTAGTAGCTGGTGATAATAATGTGGGAGTGCTGTGTCTGTGTGCAGTGTGTGGTTGCTGCCTGCTTGTTAGTGATATCCATCGAGGTTTGCGCAGGCCCTCCAATTTATAGAGGGCGATCGAGCCTAGTAGTAGCACATGTTTCTCAGGAAAGATATTATATATGTGATCCCTCTATACCGTGTTTTCTGTTGTGGTGTGGTGCGTGCGGTGTTGCATGCAGCTTCTGAAGCCACCATCATATAGCTGCAGACAATTGACCTGTATTCTCTATTCCTGTGTGCGTGTGAAACAGTGGATCTGCAATTTAATTTGCTCTGAGGCCGGCACATGTGAAATTAACACTGCTCCCTCCGTCCTAAACCCCCAAATAAGTGTCATTTTTGTTATAAATTTAGATAAATGTTTGTCCAGAATTATAGATAAAACGACACTTCTTTTTGAGACTAAGGGTGTCTTCAATGGTGGCCAAATAGCCAGTCTAGGAGGAATTCAATTGACTATATATGAACAACAATTTGCAAATAGCTGGCTCACATTTTCATTGGTCAATACAAGTGTGAACAATTTACAACTCTTGTGATTTGATTAACAAGATTACAAGTGTGATGTACTGGTGCAAAGCCCTATCCATCCTATTGCAAGCGATGGATTAGGTGCATCCCTTCGACGAGGTGGCAGCCGGTGTTGGCCGGATCTGTCGCTGCACATCAAAGTGGCGGTCGACCGCCTCTTGCTCTTGTCCCACCTCGTGCCCCCTCCGCATGGAAGATACCTCTTCAAGGTTGACGGGATACACGCCGCCGTCTTATTTGTCCAATGGAGCTCACTTTGATGTTGTCGGAAAGTGAGCTCAATTGATCTTCGACAAAGCGACCTTTAGTATGATTTTATTTGTACTAAAGTTTCTCCTTTTTTCTTGTAATAATTAGGCTGTGTGTGTGGTAGTGCAGAGACCGAAAGGTCGTGTGTATTACTGCAGAGGCTGGAATGTAATTCCTTTACCTAAAAAAAATAGAATTCTTCTTAGCTAGCTATTTGACGACCATTGAAGACACCCTAACTGACTAATATATGGAGTATTCGATCATGAACGAAACGCCATGGTTAGAATAAGCCACTCAAATGTGCCCAATGCCCTGTATATTTGCTACTCCCTTTTGGTCCTAAAAACAAAGGAATTTTCTTTTTAATTTTTATTATTATGAGCCAAATAATTTTTACATTTCATTAAATCTATATAATGAAAAAAGGGTTGTAACAAAGGTAGTACATGCTTAGTTGGCAGGTTCTGTAATCGCTTTTTTGTGATGTTTCAGTTTGTCGCTAGCATATGGAAGCGTGTAAGCGAACATAGGTCGTTGAATAGTAGTGGCACGCCTACCAGGCCACAAGCACTGTCGTTAGAGTATGTATGGAACACATGATAATTCTTTTCAGGAAAGAGTTATCAATCCACATTTGAATAAGGCCAAAATATACGTCAATGTAGAGTATGTATCAGTATGTTCAGTTTGATTACAGGTTAGTTATCTCTTCATTCATTGATTCTCAAATAGACCAGTTTTTTAGGGAAAAAAAAACAGGTTTTGGCCACTAATAATTATTCACATGAATGGTGGTATGGGATTTGACACATGAAAATGGAATGAAAAGGCTGTCCACAGTTTGTATGCATTATCCTTAGTTTTAGCAACTTTCACTTACAAACAGTTTTTAAAATTGATGTTTAAACTTGCGTGTGTTACTTTCTCCTTCCTAAATACAATGGAGGATGTAATAAGTTTATCCTAATTAACCCGGGACGTTGGATCCGGATCCCGTGACCTTAATTGGAGGTTGCATGGAAACTTGCAGACACGAAGTTCTGGGTTGCATAAGATATGTTGCCAATTAAGTTTGACTAAGTTTACAAAGAAGAGTATTAACAGTTGCCACATCAAAGAGATAAAATCATGCACATCTTATCTACTTAATTATGCTAATCTGAAGCCGTAATTATTATTACTTTCTGTATAAACTTGGTCAAAATTAGTCAGCGTAAGCATGAATCCTTGTTTAAAGAATCAAAGTCAGTGCAATTTTTTGGTCAATAATTTGCCGAAGGTGAGCAAGGAGTTGGTGGCTAGAGTTTATTAGGTTTTACCCTCCGTGTTAACGTGTACTCCGTGTACCGTGTTTGCGATATCCCATATATATTCATCCGAGATGTGATGGTCCTGTTTTCAGCTTAGCCAGATATAATAAGCCCGTCCCTGACTGGTTCGCGGGTACACACGTAACATGCTTCCCACTGTTCCAATTCGCCGAGCGGCAGCCGCGACGATGAGGCTCAGCTAGATACATACTGACGAAAATATAGTGTAACAAGCCAGCACGTGAAAACGTAGTGGGTGCCCATTGTACGTAGGGATTCTCATGGTTTCGGACACAGGATAATTAATGTCTGTCAGACTGCAATATTTAGGGGTGGTTAGTTGGTGAAATATTTTGGGTTCGCCTGCTATAGCATTTTTTTTTATCTATTTGATAATTTTTGTCCCACCAGGTTTAGAAGATTTGTCTCGCACCAACTGTACAATTAGTTTTTTTACCTACATTTAATGTTCCATGCGGGCGTTAATGGGCGAGTGTTGAGCATGCATGTGGAATGCCATAATCATCCAATAATTATGGGCTGGTGGAATACTAGCTAGGGTTTATTAGGATTTACCCTCCGTGTTTGCATATTCATCCGAGATGTGATGGTCCCTGTTTTCAGCTTAGCCAGGATATAATAAGCCGGCCCCATGAACAGCACATATCGCCCTTCTTCACTGGTTCGCGCGTGGGTTCAGACGTAATATGGTTTCCAATTCGCCGATCGGCAATATTATCGATCGCGACGATGATGAGGCTCAGCTAGATACATTTGAGCTGTTTTACAGTGATTGGGGGTACTTCCCGGTTACTCTCGGTTCCTAAAAAAATTAGTACTAATTATTTTTTTAAGTGGAATGTTAGTATGGTAATTTATCTTCCACCATCACAGGACTCTCGTAGCAGCAGGTTCACGCATTATGATCAAGATTCGTGGGCCCGAGACTCACGTAGCTGCAAGGTTCTCGCATGCACGAGCGAATCGCGGCGCAGCGTAGTGTGGTCGTCGGTTCACAGCACAGACAGTCAGTCAGGGACTGAAGCACACAACTGACCACTTGCCACTGTGCTCGCTCGTGATCAGCCGAGAAACATGTTAGCTCAGTTTATTAGCCCGTCCAAAGAGGATCGGAGCAGACTGTTTCAACTGTTCCGTCGGCGGTTCTCTGCATCGTCGCCGCAGCTGCCAGCAGCTCTAACCTCACTGTTAGGATGCGGGACACCGCGCCATCATCGCAAGCTCGCTCGATCGGGGACGAAGGTTCGCGGGATCGATCGATCGCACATGTAGGACGCGGCCACGGCGGGGCAGCGCGACGTCTAAGTTGGACTGGTGGAGAGCCCACGCGAGGCACGCCATGGCGGCGCGACAGCGAGGCGATGGAACTTGTTTACCATATTACCCTTAATTACATAATTAAAATTTAAAATCAGAATTATTTTAATTTTTGTTAGGTCAATTTTAGTATGCACCTGGTGCATATGGGCCCACCATTTAATACGCACTTAGTGTTCTCCCGGTACCTCTAAAATTGGTTCCTCTGTCTTTTTAGCCGTCGTATCGGACGTCGTGAGCCATCCATTTTTCGACAACCATTCTAAAAAAACACGATGCTGGTCTCTGGTCATCGAGAGATCGAAAACTACAGGAGGAAAATCCAAATGGCAAGGCGCACCATGTCGGGATTCTCTCATGGTTTCCGACACGGTACGGGGATTCTCACATGGTTAGTTTCCGACACGAAATCATTAATGACTCTCAGGCTGCAATATGGACGTAGTACGACGACCCCTAAAGTGTTCTCAGTCGTGTTCTCAGTCGTCGTGCGTAAGCGATGTTTGTTTTGCTTTTTGCTTTTATTTTGTCTTTGATGGTAGACAGCTTAATGAAATGGAATGGATCCCAATGGTGACCCCTCCCTCTTCTTCTCTCCAACTGAATCACAGCATGCTTTTCACCAGGGACGACAACAATCGTGGACTGACTTGACCATCATCAGTGTGTACACGCCAGACGCACGCATGGTCGGGAGAACGTCCTTTCTGGTTTTCTGCCGCCGCGGGAGCAGTCGTAGGTCACGATCAGCAAAGGTCGTTTCCTGCGGCTGGCCTGTACGAACCTCTCGTTCACTTAGGTTGTGTTTGCATTTAGGGATGTGATCGAGCTGGTCCGTTTGTGAACCTGCAAATAGGTTCAGTTTCAGTGTTTTTCGGATTTATCTAATATAATATAATACAGAATAGAGTTTCATTAAGATTTAATGAGCTGCCAAATAAGCACTTCTGATGATCTAGGTAATTAAGTTTTTTTTAAAAAAAAAAGAGAAGAAGTTAGCATCATGGAGACGAAACTCTCTTAGACACGACTGTCAACTCTCTATGAGTCATGGAATTAAATCTCTATAAAACTATATATTTTTCTAGATCAGGTCATTCACCCGTATTTCATTAAAAGAGAGAAAACCAAATCCAAACAAATTACAAAGGCGATGCCGAGGGGACATCGGAGAACAAACCTAGGATAAGAAGACAACAGCCAAGGCTAAAGGCCTAGTAAGAAGGGCAGCAACACTAGATTACTGAATTTTGCTACAACGATTACATAGAGAAACCTTGCTGCGACCAAGAGGGGAGCACGGCTACAAGGTCGTGAATCCTGCCTGCACCCAATCTTCAGCGTCCCGCACGATCCTTGCTGCCAAAGAAATCACTAACGCCGACTCGTTCCTGAAAACTCTCGCGTTCCGCTCCTTCCATACTGACCATGCTAGTAGCAGCAGGAACGAATCAAACACAGGTATGTGCTCCTTGTTCAACCTTCTCCGCTGACGAATCCACCAAACAGCAATGTCGACCTCTCTCTCCGGTACCAATGACTGAAGCCCCACCGGGGCCAACAACAAGTACCATAGCTGCGGGGTCACCATAAAACTATATATGGAATAAAACTCTAATGTGTAAACTCTTACACACAATCCAAACTTGACCACGTACGCCATCATGGACGACTACGTTCCCCTGACCCCAAGGTGGCCCGTTCTTCTCATTTAATGAAGGTGACATAGCCAGCAGGGATTCCAACAGTAACACTTGCTTATTATAATGTCATACAATAAGCCGAGGTTAAAATATCTTTTTCATATGTCCCACGTCGAAGCACAAGTTGAAAGTTTCTACATGGGTTACAATGCCAATGTATAGATGAGGCATGGGTTTAGAAATTTTCTCAACCAAAGTGAGAACAATGCTCCTAGGGCCATCACTCTTCACATGCGGAGTCTTTTCTAAAAATTTCTACGGTAATGCTCCTGCTGGAGCATCCTACCGTCAACGGACGCGTGTCGCGGCCCAGCCCCACATCTCGCCATGCGCCCACCCACGCACCTACCAGTCTTTTCGCCTCTCATCCGCTCCCACATCACGCCGCGTGGTGCTCACTCTCTCCCCTACGCACTCTCCCCTCTCTCCCGATGTCGCGCTCACTCTCTCTCCCCACTCACCCCCTCTGTCTCTTCCGATGCCGCACCGGTCGGGCTCAAGTGAGCCCCACGCCGGCGAGCTTGGTGAGCTCCTCAGTGGCAGCCCCTCCTCTATCCTTGCTCCCGAGCTTCCCTCCTTTTTTTGTTGGCGGACGACGCGGCCGGACATGGCGGAGGGAGCCGGATCGAGGGTGGCGGTGGATCCGGGCGGATCCGGGCCGACAGCCCGTTCCTCCTCCTATCTCCGTTGCCTTCCTCCCCCTCCATCTCCAGGCGGAGTTAGGGTTCCAGCGAGGGAAGGGCCGGATCGCCATGGCGGTCGTGGCGCAGAGGCTTATCCGGCGGCACCGGTGGCGTATCTGGTTGGGGCGATAGTAGACCCTAGTGGATCTAGCTCGGCAGGCCTGCTCCTCCTCCGTTTTTTTCTCTCTCGTCCGTCTCCTCCATCTCACGGTGACGAGTTGGAGGTTCCGGCATGCTCATGCTTCCACCTTCTCCTCCTCCACCTCCTACTCCTCCTCCCCTCTGAATCTAAAGGTTATGATGTATGTTCAATGTTGCAATTTTGTTGTTGTTGTTGCAAAAGGCATTTCTCGATGTTGCAAACAAAGATGTGAAATGTTGCGGGCGAAGTTCATGTGATGTTTCTCCAACTCCGGTTGGTTGTTTCAACTACGTTTCTTTTTTGGTTTTGTTTTCATCTATTTTTTCATGTGATGTTTCTCGGGTTCTCCGACGAGCTGATGCCTCCCGCCCCATCCTTCCTCCTCCTCCTCGCCCACCTCCTAATCCCCCTCTCCCTCTGGATCTATGGTTTTGGTGATGTCTAGGGTTCGGCAAGACAGATCTCATCGTTTTGTTGCGATGATGCATGTTCGATGTTGCAATAGATGATGTGAAAATGTTACAATAGTGCCTTTTTTGGCTATTGCAATAGGCATTTCTCGATGTTGCAACAAATGATGTGAAGTGTTGCAACAGCTTCTTTCTCCTTGTTGCAACAGATTTCATGTGATGTTTTTTTATGTTGCAAGTTCACATTTTCGTTTGTTTCATTAGTTGTTCCCCGATGTTACAATATTTATTCGGTTGTTTCACCAATTTTTTGGGTTGTTTCATTTAGGTGTCCTTCGATGTTGCAATAAACTTTTTTTTTGCCTTCTTGAAACTTTGGGGATGGATATGGTGGTGAGCTGGTGGCGGGGTGGATGTGTTTTGGGGACGACGAGGTGGGGGATGGGGGATCGGGGAGGGGAGGGGAGCAAAGCGTCGGGGGATGGAGGAGGAGGGGGCGCACATGGTAGTGACTTGGTGGCAGGGCGGATGTGCCGAGGACGGCGAGGTTGGGGGCGGGGCGGGGTTGTGCCGAGCACGCAGGCGACAACGGAGGGGAAGGGGTTGTGCAGAGCGGAGGCGTTGGACCGGGGGAGCAGGGGTGTGCGGAGCGGAGCGGGAGGTGGAGGTGGGCGGGCCTTGTGGGACGCGGGCGTCTATTCGACGGACGTCCAAGCGCGAGCACGACCAAAATTAATTTCTATGGTTATCTCCTAAATCATGTTATTCTAAGCTACATATCAGCTCAACAGGCCCTACTCACCCAACAACCCATTTGCCTCTATACTGTCCCACGGACTTTGGATCATTCAGGCCCATTGAACTAGTGCCAACAGGGCCCGGGTTTTGTCACTCGTCTGTCCTCACCTCACGTGAGCTTGTTCTGTGTGCTTGCATTGCTTTTGTCTTTTTAACGAGGCCTTATATTTGATGTCGGCACCAAACTTTGAGATTCCCCCCGTCACATCACCAAGATTCCCCATCACATCGAATCATGTTTTGAGTGCCAAATTCAGTGCCACAATGCCAAATTCAGTACTACAATTGTCAAATTTTGTACTACACCACAGTGCCAAATTCAGTACTATAGTGCCAAATTCAGTACTACAAGGTTGAATTTCGGGGTAAACACATTGTGTGCTACTTTACGTCAACATCTATATTGTTTTTATTCCTACCGATGTCATTTTCTTTGTACATGTTCATCATCGAAGACTTGCCATGTTAATTCGCAAAAGAAGAAAAAAGATTCATCTTGATACCATCCACGACGAAAGCAGAGATCCAAACGAGAAAAGGAAACCATTGCTCCGTACAGGTACAAATTGGATTAAATCTATCCTCATATCTCCTCCTTAATCCCTAATCTATATATCCCCATGCATGCATGAGTTCTCATCGTGTCATCGATGATGAAGATGAGCTGGAGCAATAGGTTTCAAAGCAGCAGCATCCTCATGTAGTCTTCAAGGACGGGGAGCCTCTGCTCCTTGTCATACATGTACATGACGCTGACCATCCTGGCGGCGTTGAAGCAAGCCTGCGAGAAGCGCGATGAGAAGGTCCCCCTGGAGAAGCACTCCCGGTTGAGCTCCTGCCACTCCCGAGCGATCATCCTCTGCATGTGTTCTTCCACGTCGACGGCGGCGGCGGCAGGATGCTCTCTCAGATACAGCTCCCTGTATGACCCATCCAACCCTTCCTGTGCCTCATCCTGAAACAGAAAACACACCAACAAAGAGATGCATGCATGAGTTTGTTTTATTGTGAAAGGTACACTATACTAATCTACTAGCAACTAGTTCTTCTATGCAGAGTATATTCTTGTCAGAAAAGAAATAAAACTTATTTATTTATTTATTTTACGCTATTTTTCAAAAACTATTGCAATCTTTTCTGACCTTGGCACTGCCCATGTCATCCCAAAGTCTAAGAATTTTTGGACGCGCTGACGATGGCTGGAGGGATGCTATCACTGAGCTCTGCGGCGGTACCACTCGCTGCATGGTGGTGCCCTAGAAGGAAGAGGATGTGCACAAATGCGAGCGGCACTCCTGAAGTGATGACACCATTTCTCAGGTACTCATCTGTAGAAGGGACCTGATCGGTTGCTAGCCATTGTGCCTCGACCATGAACCCATCAAACAGCACAGCCCACTGCAAACAAGAGAAGCAATTAATTTTTCTGCAGAGGCAAATGTTCTGAATCTTCTTCTCGATTCAGTGTCCTTGTAAGATTCAGTAATTAACTAACTACGAATCACATATATCTACAACATCTTTTTTAGGAATCATATAGAATTCGAAGGTTGATAACATTTTTTTTTAGATAGGGAACAAAATTCCAACCTCTACCATTCGAAATGGTACACAGCTGAGCATTACAATAAAAAATGTTTTTTTTTTTAAGAATCACAATAAAAAATTTCATTAGGCAAACACAACGCTATAAGTAACACACCCAACTGGAAACAAAACAGAGTTCATCTCAACTAGTGAGGTTGAAGCCAAAAAGATAACTCTAAATGCTAATACGGTTTGTGAATTTCCAGACAACATTTTGATATAATTTGGTTTTATCATCCAAATAAATTTCTGGAGATATTATACATATTATCTATATTTGTGTGTGCAACTTACAGATTTCCTTAGATGATCAATAGGGTTCAGCCCGTGCTCCTTCTCAGCCATATCTGCCATCTCATTTGTAACTGTGTAAAGAGCTTTGTAGCATGACCTCATGTAACACGGCAGTGAATCAGCAGCTTCCAAATCCCACCTACAAAATGTGTTATATAACATATAAGTTCGAAGAAGCCTGTATCTCAGAGATTGTGTATATGTGGCATTGTTATTTTACAAAGAAGCATGCATATCCAAGCTTACATTTTGATTGCCTCGGTGAAGTGGGAGAGCTCCTCTAGGGTGCCAACAAGATCAAATATGTCATCCACAACATAGGCAATCGAGATTATCTTTGTGATCTCAACCCTGTATCTGGAGAAAGAAGGTCCCTGGAGTATAGTCATGGACCATGTGTACCATTTGAGGACCTGGTCCCGGGCCACCGGTATTTCTTGAGCTAATCCTAGGTTCATCCACCATCTGAATTGCATGGGTTGGGGTTTCTCTAACAATTAGAATTCATATACATATAATTTAGAGCCTTTTTACTTGTTGACTCTTAGAGAAAAGAAAAACAAGTAACCTCCAATTCTATTAAACTTAGCATTGTCGATTAGTTAAGAAAATAAGAAGCCATCAGGTCAAGTTAATATATGGACAACAATAAGAGTCCTATAGGGTACATAACATGGACAACTTTATGTTGGTTTATCAAGAGAGGTGTCATGGATCAACAACAAGAATGCATTTATGTTGGTTTATCAAGAGGGGTGTCCATAAACAACAAGAATTTTGGCAAAACCAAAATGGATTTGGATCCTACTGGAACTCTTTAAAAAAATATAGCCAGAGACCATTGAACTGGTGATTAATGGTATGTATGGATTATGACGAGTTAATTCACTCAGTACCTTCTTGCCTAAATTTTAGTTCAGGTTTTTCTATATATACACGTTTGCTGATTTTCTCAGTCCCTTTAGGCCACGTATTAGACATTCATTAACTTATGCTTCCTTTTTGTGTCCTTGCTGGAGAGATGGTGGTGGAGGCGACCATGACAGATGTTAAACTACCGAGAATGCAGCCATCCTATTTTTCTTTGAATTGTAAAATATGATGACCTAGATAAGGCCTGGTTCTTGTAGCAGGTCCGACAAGTGATTAAATAGGGGAAAAGCATATTGTAATAAATATTTGCAGAATTGTAATTCAGTATTCTTGTAGATGCTCGGACAAACTGGCAATTGTTTCAAAGTAAGTACGGATCGTTTGATTAGAACTAAACGGTTAAGCACTAAAGCGTAGCATATATCTGCATGAATATGCGGTCTTTTACAAATTTGAGGCATGTACGAACTTTCTTAGACATCCTCCTTGCTGATGCTAAAGTTATGGAGGCAATCTCTATTCTTGATTAAGAAGTTAGCTAAAATGTAAATTACATTATTTATTGTAGCAATATACAAAAAAAGTACAATTGTCTTCCTATATATTTGGTTGCAAATTTAAGCTTCCGCAAAATTTAAACCGCGCTAGCACGAGCATTATACTAGTAATCAATAATGTACAAGCATTTCTAGCAAGGATGCATGGCTTATCTATGCATGCATGTATGTACCTTTTGATCTCTTTCATTTCCATCTGATGCAGCATTTTGTTAAGCTGGAACTCTGCAATTGCCAACTCCTCCATTGCAGCAGTGCTCCTAATACTGGGCAGGCTCTGCAGGTAGCTGAGGTAGTGTCTTGCCTTGTACTGCATCAGGCTCAGGTGGTAGGGGTGGTCCAGGGACTGCCTCACATACCTTGCAAGGCCTGGATCCATGTTGTAGATGGCAGATGCAAGGTGCTTTCTTGAGAACTCCTTCGCCTGTTGGAGCGCTGGTTCTTCTCCGATGTCCAAGTGCGACATGTCGTGCAGGCTTAGGAGCCCCATGGTGTCCTTGCTGAGAGCAAGGCTGAACTCGCCGGCGCCGTTGGTGAACCTCCGGAGAACATCATCTGCATGCATATGCACGTTGATCCTGAGGGGTCATACAAACCAAAAGCTTCTACTGAAGCTAGATGACAATTTAGAATTGAAAATGGAGTAGGTAGGTTTGTTTCTTTGTGACACTCAAGCTGAAGCTAGTACGGTTTTGGTTTTAAATAATTTTTTTTTTTTTGCTTTGGTAATGCATGTATATTTAGACTCATGCCATCTCTATGTAGTGTACAACTCCTTTACTGCTACGTACACTGCCGTACTAATTTCAGTTGTTAGATTGATCTCAATTCCGAGTTGGACCCAACGGACCAACCGGCCTTGACCTCACGCCCCTCGATCGGGGAGCCCAACCCATCTATGGTTGGAGGGCCCCGGTCACACCGCATTATATAAAGAGAGGTGTGGGTCGTGGCACTGTTCATGCGATTTGACATCCGCCACTCTCTCCCCACCTACAAAACCCTAATCCGATCTGTCAAGGGTGCGCATCAAGTGACGGAAGTTCCTCCACGCCGCCGCCATCGCCACTGCATCGACTCCCACTACACCGACCGCCACTGCCTTTGGCAGAGAAAATGGGGATTCCAACACCGCCGCCGCCGGATCGACCTTATGAAGCACCGTCGTCCCGCCAAGACACTCCGATGGTCGGTAACTCACCCTAGAACCCTCGGTTTTGGTTTTAAATATTATTATTTTTTAGATCTGGTAATGGGTATCTAGGGCTGTTCATGCCATTTCTATGAATGTCACCCATCTAGATGTCACTGCTAGATCGATCCTATAGATGTCACTGCTCTTGATCTGCCTATGTTTTTGGCAGGCGGTTCTATTATTGCCTATGTTGTCTGCTGAAACAGTATAGAGACAGAACTGCACATGTGGAAAACATTAGCTGCATATTTTGAGTTTTGATGGTCTCTATAAACCATATATATGCATATATACTTATTAGTATACTGACCAGCTGAGACATGATGCCCTGTCTCTCTCATGAGCCTGAATGAGAGGGTTGCATCAAGGAGGTGGTCGCTGTGGAGGAGGAGATCCATGCATTTGCTGCTCATGGCGCCCCTCGATCTCTTGCTCGAAGTAGTGGTCGATGCAGAGGCGCTTGAGGTTGTCGACGGTGGCCATCATCTCCCGGCCACTCCTTCCACATCCATCAAGAGTCGTCCGTACACTCGCGATGCCTTTCTGGCGTGTCAGTTTCAATGTCAGTGGCGGAGAGTGTGAGCACACGTTTATTATGTGTTTCCAAATCAAATGATGGTGAGACTCGATCTCTCTTCTTCTTCTTTGAAAGTTCAAATGATGGTGAGACTCTTGGATCTACCATGTGACGCTGACGCATGCACATGCATTCTCGGCCAATCCCTTGGCCACAAATACTCCTTTCGTCCACAAAAAATGCAATTCTTACATTTCTTTTCTAGTAACGTTTACTATATTTTCCCAAATCAAGTGATGGTGACACTCCTAGACCTAACCAACGGCGTGATGCTAGTGTTTTAATTTCTAGGATTCTTAAGTGATGGTGACACTCTTACATTTTTTTTTAGATCACGTCTAAGTGCGTTTTTCATTAATCAGCAAGAAGTTTTTAAATACAGGAAACAAGGGGACAAGAACCCGCGGATACCCAAGCTCACCCGACAACAAACTCTTACATCCTTTGGCCACATGTGCATTCTTGGCCGATCCTTTGTCACAAGTACTTATTGACACTTTTTCTTGAACTCGAGAAGTATTTAACCACTGCTAGTGTTTTAAACTTTAGGATTCTTAAAATTAATCCATTAAATACGTACATGAGATCGAGATTTGAATACAATTTGACATATATGACATATATATAATACATTTTCATGTTAAATATTGTATTGTAGTAGCATGCTCATAGTTTTCAAGTCTAGCTTGTCCTAAACATCGTTTCAAGAAGAAAAGAAAAAACTTTTTTTTAAAAAAAATACTCCCTACCTCCCATAAAATGTGTCATTTCCTCTTCCCAAACTGTCAAAGTTTTTTTGTAACTTTAACTAAATATATATATGAAAAAATATTATTTATGGTATAAAATTAGTATCATTAATTGGATTGGATAGATCGTTGAATACATCTTCATTATAATAAACTTATTTAGAGACAGAATGATGCTAATATTTTCAAAAAATGTAATCAAACTTACCGTAAATTAAGAGACTATTTTTATCGTATGGAGTAGTATATATAACTAGAAGAATACCCGCGTTGCCGCTGAATTTTCTTAATAAACATATTATAATACATAGCTTGTGGACATGACTTGTATGCTAATTGATTAAAGATTTTTAGTATTTAGAGATGACATGGGTATTTTTTTGTAATTAATAATGGATGACATGGGTTTAGTGGAGAATGACGTGGACTTAGTGGGGAATGATGTGGATATCTTGCATGAATAGATAGAACTCACCTAGTGGGAAATGATGTGGATACTTTACATGTTGAGAGAATTCATCTAGTGGGGTTTATCTTTATAAGAGTTATAGATTCATCACTTGTCTAGAGGAAATTGGTGGCGGACCCAGAAACATCTCTCTGCGTCAGCTCTAAGCATTGCGCTACGACAGTATTATTAGAACAATAACATAATTAATCATGCACTCTAGCTGTTTACTGTTGTTTGTATGTAAGCTCGCTCTACCTGGAGTTGGACGTCAAGGTCGTTTGTAGAAGGCAGCGGTAGTTTGGTCGCCGCCGGCGAAGGGCAGCTCCGGCTACGGAGGCGACCACCGCCTCGCCTACCATCCCCGGCTGCCGCCGGCGTAGCGGCGGGGAGGAGAAGAGGCTGCACGACACTGGGGAAGACGTGTGCAGGAACAGCACCCATTGCCATATAGTACACCTACTTGTCTTTAAATGGTGGAACTTCGAATATGAAACAAGGCAATGAGCCAACGGCCCGGCACACTACTATATATACATTGTCTCGCCAAAATTAACCTTGGCATGGAAAAAATTGATAGCCAACCAGTCAGGCCCTATGTGTCAGTGTCTGTGTGCATGTGTGTGTCCATCCGGTTCTGGCACCGGTTGGAAATAGCCTCGGTGGTTGGCCAGTTAGCAACGTTGCCGCAGCCATAATATCTCCTTGTATGAATGTATGCTAGCTTCCTAGTACAACGTGATTCACGAGCTGTAGTCACATGATTTCTAGCTGATCTGCTCTGGTGGGTGGCTATTTTGTTTATTAAAAGCAAAAGAATAAGACAAGAATGAGTGTGCGACGGGGAGCATCTCCACGCCGCCGCGCCTGCGGCCTTTCGTCCTCCGGCCTGTTTGGAACCCATTATTATAATCAGATTCCTAGGCGTTTCATCGCGAGAATCATACAAATTTCCACTAAACGCCTCGGTGTGACCGTGACTCTCGCGACTGCCCAAGAGAGCGACAAGAAAAGGACATGAACTACTCCTCTGATTCCTCGTATCACGGCCGCCGAGCAAATGTGATTGGCATTTGGCAAAACAAAAGAAACCAAATGTGATTGGCATTTGGAAGAAGTGCGAATAACAACATACTACTGTAACCACTATTATCATCGTTGCTGAATGCTAATGAATACAGGCACTTTTTGGTTCTCAAGAACCAGACCAGGCGTACTCAGGCAGACATGCCACGTCTGCGCGTTTTTTTGCAGTAGATGTTTGCCAACCATATTTCCTAGCGCTACGCCGCTACCCTGTGAAATTGATCTATGTCTAGCATCACATCGTCCACTTCTGTTTCTGGGATTCTATTCACAATTTGAGCCGTGAAACAAAGACCAAACCGGTTCCAGTTCATACATTGGAGAACGCTAGGAAACCCAAACTCTGTTCAACCAACTCAGCATCCCCCTCTCAGTCGAGCACAAGAACCAGACCAGTTTGGAGTGAAGATGAACCTTGGTCAATGCTAATTCGGCGGTGGTCCAGATCCTCCAGCCAAGCGCCTCCTGAGCCTGCCACGCGTCAATCGGATCGCCTCCTCGATGAGCGTCTCCTCAGGTGGTAGTGGTGGCGGTGCACCGCTAACTGACGGACGGGGTGGGTCGACTTGCATGGCTTCAGTGTCCTGAGCCTGAGAACCGTTGGTAGCGGCCGCTTCAGGAGCAGGTGGTGGTGGTGGTGCCTGTGCAGCGGGCACTGCACCAGGAGGGGCCACTGGAACTGGGGGCCTTGGTGGAGCGGGAGGAACTTGGGCTTGGCCAGGCTGTGGTGGCATAGGAGGCGCAGATGGTGCGGGAACAGGTGGGGGTGCAGGGTTCACTTGCCGAGTCCGTGGCGGTGGTGGCCGCTGCTGCTGTTGCTGTGCCTGCACAAAGGAAGAGGCAGTGAAGAAGTACAAATATCACAGTCCAGTAAAGACACCAACAAGCATAACCATGTGCTTTAACATCAGCTGACAAAGCGGCAATGAAAGGAACTTGATTTGTCAATAAATCACATGGTAAAATTCTAAAACAGATATCAGTCATATCACAATGCAATTGAGATAATATGTGCCTCTCAAGTCACTAACCCCAGTGCATGGTAAAAACGTCACTATTGTTCAATATATTTAATTCACAGTCCTGTGTTCATAATAACCATAACAATGACAATGCTAAAATCATAAACTATGATTTGTCAATAAACAAAATGACATGGTCAGTTCTAAAACAGATATCAGTCACACCACAATGCAATTGAGATAATATGTGCCTCTCAAGACAAAAGCCCAGTGCATGTAAAAATATCACTATTATTCATGTTTTATCCATAATTAATGCTATAAAGAAGATTAGTACAGCCCTACCACGTTGCACAGACAAAAGCAAAATTGACGTTCATTTTATACATTAAAGAAGATTCACAGCCCTACCATGGTCAGAAAATTGACTCATCGGTATACAACCAAACTCAGAATTAATCAAGCAAAAAAAAACATAACATACAAAAGAACTTCTGATGACAGGATATAGTTATAATCAAGGATAAAATGCAAGGTGACATGTCTAGCCCACTTGTTTATACTCATGGTACCTCACAACCTTAATGAATATGACCTCACTTGTTTAGCCTATACCTCTTGCTCATGTCTGTTCTAATAATCTCAAAATTTCCATCACTTTATGCTAGAACTACAGAAGCGCTGAACCCCATAAAGAAATGGCCATCTGACCGACTTGATTAGCAGTATTTAAAAGCCCATAAAGAATTGGCTATCTGACAAACTTGATCAGCAGGATTTTATTTCATTTTAGTTCTTTGAAAAGCCCGTTTTCTGGACATTCTAGGCTGATAGCAGAAGGCACCTAAATAACCTCACAGCAATAGTTTGTTTTCTTGAGGATAGAACAGTATGGCTGTCAGCTACCCTCTTCTTAAAGTTTGCAGAATGCAACCCCAATATCCAATAACCCATTGGACTTACCAGGATGCCCATGCAACCAAAAACACGCAACAATATGGCTGTCAGAGAGACCTCATGCTGAAGAAATTGAGTAAAGCAGACTATAGGATAGGACAAATGGTCCTCGTGCACATTTTTTAGTATAGGTATAGTATGGAAACTTAACGTAACTACAGAACCACGGATTTCTAAAATGTGCTAGGTACCAAGGAAGCACTTAATAATTGCCTAGACAGGCCAGACAGCTACAGCAATTAGACACAAGATGGGAGATGGCGCAGTATCACAAGTAAATGACACATACCAAACGCCATTATCAACAATAGAAACTGTTAATAGATCAAGGGCCAATAGCTAAAAAGCGTTAGCCACTTTGATTGCATAAAGTTTTAGCCTAGTGACAGTCCATGTTCGAGGAAAAAAAAAACCTAGTCAGTGAAATTAATGACAATATTGTATATTAACATTAGGAGAATGAAAACAACTAAACCCATCTTAGGCTCATAGATAATAGCACGTAAGTTCTTAGCAACAATGCCAACAAGAGGAAAATCCCGCATTGTGATATGCATGTGTCAAAACTTTCAAAAGTACATGATCAGCTAACTTTGCAACGCATGTTTTACCCAAAAATAGTGATTACTGAACTAAGTATGCACTAATTAGCATTGGCTCAAAAAAACAGTTGGGCATGGAAGAAATAGGAAATCTAATGGTTGACACAACATGTAGAGAAATTTCTTGGAGAAGGTCCGCATCATGATTGGCAAGTATTGCATCTGTCTATTTGCTGGCATGTCAATTTTAGTGCTTTCAACACATCAGCATGTTCAAATTCTGAGTAAAGCAATTATCATTGAATATGTGGAAACACTATCTAGCAGAGAGAGAGAGAGAGAGAGGTGCTGCAGCATTATGCCTCTCCTGTATTCTGCATCGGAGTAGGTTGTAAAAAAAACTTGTAACAAATGAATACTGGTGGATTTTTTTATACATTCAATATATGAGAAGGGTTAGCCAAAGTGACATAGTGAAACAAACATCTGAGCACAAGCTCAAGGAAACCTAACTACACTACTATATCCATGGAAATACTAAGGTACAGACATTAACTTTTCAGCATGAGTTACGTCTCCACTTGCTGAATTAGCTGTAGCAGCAGAGAGAAATGGCATGCAAGGAGCAATACCTGAGGGCGAGGTCTTTGACTCTGTGACTGTGAGGCAATATACTGCAAAATTTCATAGGACCTTGTCTGAGCATAGTTTGCAACCCTCTGGAAGTAAAGAACTGCCATGTCACCGGCTCTTGTCCTCAACTCAAGCAAATTTCGATCAATCTCAGATTCATGTTTTGCAATGTATGGCTTGAAGAATGACTCGTATACATAGGCAGTCCCCTGAAATTACCCGTTGTTACAAACAACCATGAGAAAAAGTATATAAGCTAACAAACTAAAGAGAAGAGAAATACAGAATACCATACCCGTGTCTTTGGATACCACAAGTACACGATAAATGCCAGCTTTGCTTCACTGTACATTGGCAACCTGCATAAGAACATAATAATCAGCAACGAGGTAAGTCATTATCCCCAGTTCCAACCACCAAAGGTTACTAAAAATAGCAACTCCAAAAGTAGCAGGGGACAGCATTACCATGATACGAAACTTTCCCCAACTCTCTCCAGTACGGTGAGAAACGCAAGTAAAATCCTGCAAAAGCCACAGCCCTACAACATGAAGCGGATCGCATATGCAAGTGTGCATCAAAAAACAGAAGGGGCACCACCAGTACGAACCAGTACTGACACCAGAACCGCAGCTGCTCGACCTCAGGCCTGTTCAGCTCCACCGTCTTGTAGCAGTCATAGGCTGGGTACGCGTATCCGAGAACAAGCCTGCGAGACAAGAAAACACAGATCAAACAGATGACAGGCCTGTTGACCTAACAACAATGGTCCGTTGCAAAGAACGGAAAAGACAAAGAAAAAATGCCGTTACTTACGTTAGCGCTCCGGTAATGAATGAACCGATCATCTTGAGCCCTGCACCGAATTAAAAGTCCGTTACACAAACAGATAAAAATAGCAGTAGTGAACATGCCGACATGGATAGTAGACATAACACCATCATAAACTCCCTAAAATTTCTGCGAAAATAGAAACATAGTTAAACTGAATGTGGCCAATACACTAGCAACCGCCTCTACCGACTCAGCACCGCAACTACCAGACCAGAGTTGCCACACCAGGCAGCGATTTCAGGCGTCGGATTTCCAATGCCTGGGTACAGGATTTGCTGCCTGGGCAAGACCTCTAGGCCAGGGTGTCATCCAAACAGCCCTTAACCATCAGGCTATCAATCATGTGCCATCCAAACAGCCCTCAACATACTTGAGAGATGTCCTTGAGCAGGTACAGACGGACATTCATTCATCGCAACAGGAACCGCCACAAAGGGCAGGGACAGGGGATTTCAGATAGTTGGGGCATGATGGGAAGGAACCAAGCAGTAAACACGAATCCCAAATCCCTCGCAGTAGCGCTAGCCGCGTAGGGGCAGGGTGGAAGAACCGTCGAAGACCATCCCATCCAACTGCGTTTGCGTCCCATCGCATCCCATTCAATCCAATCCTATCCTACGGGGTCAACCGAACCGATCTCGCGCGCGCTGAAACAGGAGCCGCAGTAGAAGACGACGAGCAGCAAGGACGGGTCGATGGCGCTAGATTACCTTAGCGGCGAGCGTACCAGCGAAGCGGAGAAATCCGCGCGACCGGAGGAGGAAGAGCATTCAAATTGGTTGCCCGCATTCGCAGCAACCGAAACTTGCTTATAATAAGCAGCTAGAGGAAGGAGGAGGAGGGAATCCAACAAGTAGTAGCAGGATAGGGTTCCTTACCGGGAGACGAAGGAACCGGCGCGGCGGCGGCGCGGATAGGGGTGGAAGTGGAATGGAACCGCCCAGCACTCCACGGCAACGCAGGAGCGGAGAGAAGGAGGGGGGAAGAATTGGAGGCGGCGTGCGTGCTCGGGAAGGAGGCGGGGCGGGCCGAGCCCAACCCAACCCAAGCCGACACTGGGAGGGAAGGGAAGGATCTCTGTGCCTTGCTTGCTTCGGGTTGCAAAGGCGCCAGTCCACGTCGGATGGAGCAACGGCTGGAATGTTATTGGGCTGGTCTGGGCCACCTCAAATCAAGACGTAGCCTGTGGGCCGAGAGAAAGAGGAAGGCGAAGTTGAATGCTGAGGAATGCCAGGCCTGGGCTTGGTCCGGGACGAAGGAACTTACTAGGCCCAGAGAAGTCCGATGGTAGGGCGGTTGGTGGGACGCTACCCACGGGGGTTCAAATCCGCGTGCCGCACCTTTTCCCAGGATTTTCCTAGGATTTTCCGGCGTTATGCATTAAGTGGTAGCGGCGAATGCCGGCCGAGGAA
The DNA here is from genome assembly GCA_015847255.1 of Hyparrhenia diplandra. Taxonomy (NCBI): domain Eukaryota; kingdom Viridiplantae; phylum Streptophyta; class Magnoliopsida; order Poales; family Poaceae; genus Hyparrhenia; species Hyparrhenia diplandra. The sequence continues at coordinate 32,154 of JADLZK010006049.1, forward strand.
TCTCCGAGTCTCCATCCGGGGCTTCGGTCCCGGAGGTGCTCATAGGGGTAGGGTTTGCGTCGCGTGTGTGTTTATAGGGGTGAGTGTGCGTGCGTGTTGTGAGCGTCTGCGTTGTACTGTGTCATTCTCAAAAAAAAAAAAAAAAAAAAAAACTAGGCCCAGAGGTCGAAGAAAACGCTATATTAGGGTCCACAAAGAGCTCCTATTGAAAACGTTTCAAAAAAAAAAAAAAAAACAGTAGCCGTAGATTAGGGTACTTATTAGACCAGGGTTTCGTGTTTCAGATATTGAAAACAGTATAGACAAGCCATTAAAGTCATCCCATGTCATGAAATTTTATCATCCCTCTAGAGGAAATAGTGTATCAGCTTATTTAATGTTCACACAAATCCAATAAAAACCTCCACCGTGACTGGTCTTGTGACACACTGTAGCAGATTTTTCAACACCCTCGAAAATAGGATGATGTATAAGTAGAGAGGGCATGTTGGTATGATGGAATGTACTCCCTCAGTACATAAAAAGATGTTTAAAATTCTCTTGGTCAAACATTCGTAACTTTGGCTAGATTTGTAGAAAAACATTGCATTATTTATATGTCCAAATGAGTTTATTATTGAAATATATTCAAGGATCTATCTAATGATAGTAGTTATTCATCATAAAAAATAGTATTTCCTTATATAGTCGGTCAAAATAAAAAAATGTTTCATTTATTGGGAAGTAAGAACTGCATTTATTCTTTATGGAGGGATATATTTTTAAACAGAATCGTAATTGTTTCTTTCCTGGGATGTGCTATATTTTCATATGTAAATATGGCCTTGTTTAGATTGCTAAAATTTCTAACCTTTTTTTCCACTTTCTCTCCATCACATCACATTAAATACACCAAAAGACATATGTTTGGAGTATTAAATGTAGGTAAAAAAAAATAACTAATTACATAGTTTAGATGTATATTGCGAGGCGATTCTTTTTGAGCCTAGTTACTCCATGGTAGGATGATATTTACCACTAACAAGCGAAAGCGTGCTACACGATTATGCGATGTGACATGCGGTTACAAATTTCATGCAACAATGATAACTATTACTAGTTGCTAGTATTCTCTCGTGTGATCAACACAACAAAGTGACCTCTACTAGTAGAAGGGTCCTCGTAGCATCTTTGCCTTTGCCACAACAGAAAAGATGTGACTGTCAAGGGTTCACGGCCAATGGCAAAGGTCATTGATTGGGGCTCCCACCCGGGGTTCAAATCACGAGTGCAACACATTATTCGGATTTATTTTAGAATTTTTTTTATTTGTACATTAAGTGGTAGGCGGCGTCTCCGTCGGCAATGGCGTCTATGGTGACCGTGAACTCCCCCGTCGATAGCGAGGCGCATATGGTGACTTCACTCCCCCGTCGGCAATGAGGCGCCTATGGTGACCGTGAACTTCAAGATTTACCGGCTCGATCTTCGGAGGTGCTCATAGGGGTAGGGTTTGCGTACGTGTGTTAATAGGGGTGAGTGTGCGTGCGTGTTCAGCGTCTGCGTTGTAAGTGGTAGGCGACGTCCCCGTCGACAGCGAGGCGCCTGTGATGATTTCGTGAACTTTAAGATTTGTCGGCTCAGTCCTTCGAAGGTAATAGGGGTGAGTGTGCATGTGGTGTTGAGCGTAAAAAAAACATAAAAGATGTGACTTGTGAGAACACAGTACCCTAACTGAGGCCTTGTTTAGATGGCTAAAATTTCTAACTCTTTTTTCACTCTCTCTTCATTACATCACATTAAATACACCAAAAGACATATATTTGGAGTATGAAATGTAGGTAAAAAATAACTAATTACACAGTTTAGATGTACATTCGAGAGGCGATTTTTTTGAGTCTAGTTACTCCATGATAGGATAATATTTACCACAAACAAAGCGAAACATCTTCAGTGTCCAAATTCTAACTTTTAACATTGAGTTAGAAAATTTTGCCAACTAAACAAAGGCCTGAACCGACGATGCAATCCTTTACAGATGGGACGAGGAGCAGCGGATTGAGGACTCTCACTGTACTACTGCTCATTGTGTCGTCCCATCACTGAGACTGACGCCGCCGGGGCCATGGCTTGCTTGTGCATCACCATCAACATCATTGGCTAGGCAACGGGCTTGCATGCCAGTAGCCCAACACGTCGATCTGTCCATCACACTTGTATTACTACTAGTAGAAGGCGCGCGCCCTTGCGCGCGGAATACATATTTGAGCGATCTGGCCGTAATATTACACACATTGTCCATATAAATAGGGATGCGCGGAATACATATTTGAGTGATCTAGACAGTACTACTACACATATAGTCCATATAAGTAGAGACGTTACACACTTAGTTGAAACAAATAGAAATGTTAACGCATCAGTGATTGATACTTAAGTTAGTGATCTAGTCAGAATCCACGTCATGATATTACATAAATGGTTCATGGACATAGATATGTTCTCACATCACTGTCTGATACTTAAGTTTGGCTACAATAGTCTAGCACACCTGTCGAGATTATACGACCTACTGCATTGCAAGCAGGATAGGTGCCAGCGTGTCCAGAGCCTGGGACATGTGGACATGTTAAACATAGATATGGTGCGTCGTGGAAGAAGTTGTTAAGGCTATCAGTGACGCGGCTCCTGGTCAGACAGGTTGGTGTTTATGGAACCAGTTGAACGGTCACTGGGTGAACTTGGATGTGTATGTAGTGCTGCCGCCGTGCAGTCCGTGTCTTGATGGTTTCATCTTCGTCGATGATGGTTTAAGTCCGAGAACAGGGGCCTGTCCATGGTACCTGTAATAATATGAGAGAGCAAGGCATGTTACTGTATGAATGATTCTTGGTACAATAATTGGAGGTGAATAGAGCAGGAAGCTAAACTGTACTGCTATTTTAAAAGTTATAATCATAATGTTCATATATGTAGGAGTTAGGTAGCTGTGAGTTTTATTTATTACATTCCTCTGTGTTCACTTTAGAGAGCTGGAAAATGTTCATGCCAGATATGCAATTTCATTTTTGATTCTAGTAGTTGTACATGGTTGGTATCCTTAGGTATCCAACAAAGAGCATGAGATTGTGTGTTCTGTCTGGGTTGATTTGTAGCAGGAAGTCAGGTCCGTATTTAGATATGGCACCAATGGTGATGGAATTATTGTACTGGTTGTGTATTGCTTGAAGGTCATCAATGGAGATGGCTCTGCTCTCATGTTTGGGATATATAGCGATTATTGTAGTTTGTAACTGATCAATATGTGTCCTCACAGCCTCATCCTCTTTGACGATGAATGCGTGGGCGTCCAAGACTCCTGACAGTCCAGGGCTGAACAATGTGGTTCATTTTTCGTTAATTTAGGTGCCTTCTGTAAGTTAGCTGTATAAAACTGATTATCTAAGTTTTTGGAAAAAGATATGTTCCTATTTACATGTTGTTTTTTCTCTGCAGCATCAAATAAATATTTAAATGAACATTTGTAGATGCTAGAATCTTATGGATTTGTTGGTGTCTGTATCAAACTGATGTGAGGCGTAAGTATTTTTTTTAGTTCTATCTATTAAATGGGTTGTATAAAGGAAAGCATAAACGATAATGAATCATTTATATACCTACCTAAAACATGGTGGTTATCAGATTTTCAAAATCAAGCATCTGTGGTACTGCATCTATGTCTCAAGTCTTCAGTAGATGAATTCGTTTTATTTGCGAGCTTTGATCCAATCCATAAGTAGTGGGGCTAATCGGAACTGAATTTGAAGAGCAGGGTGAGAGGCATAAGCCATAGGAGGTAATTGAATCAGGGATGAGGGTCAATTCTATAGTAATCTGAACCTAGGAGTGTTTGTTTCGATGTTGACCTAATACTGGCATTATCAGATTAAGAGTGGGGAGCGATATGTAGATCGTAAATGCAAACCATCAAGAACTTGAGATAGCTATCTAACGTGGAGATGCATGAGTGAGAGTTTTTATACCTGATGCCATTTGCTCGATGACGTGTATGTATGGATGCTCCTCTCTGACTTTGTACTGGAAGGAAGTGTACAAAGTTAGGGTTCATTGTAGAGAAGGGAGATCTTTGATCCTGAAATACCAGGGAAAAATTCGATGTAGAAGATATCAGTCATGAAGGCTCTAAGAAGGCAGCAGTCTATACCAGAAAACCAATGGCTGGAAGATATAACAGTTGCGCCAATTAGACATGGGATCCTAAAACTAAAAATTATGAACAACATATCTCATGCTGCATAGAAAAGCATTGACCTATAAGTGCATCAGCAAATTGAGTGGCTGCCCAAATTCTGTTGAATCCTTTTAGGACTCAGGCCTAATACCTTTCCATAATGGCTCAGTAAGGCCCTACAGTATCAAAGTAATATTACCTATCAGTGTAAAATACATAATGCCAAAACAAGGAAATCCATATTATTATTGGTTCTAAAAATATCATAAAGGAATAAATCTCTTTTCATTCCACTGTATGAAAAGCAGAGATTGCACTTCATTTTGTCAGTATAAAGCAAAAATACAAATTGCCTGTTCATTTTGTTAGTACAAAGCACATAGCTTCCTCCATTATGTCCTCCAACCACCTATCAATTTAAAGCACCTAGCTTCCTTCACTATGTCTTACTCTTTTATCCCCTCTAACCATCTACCAGCATAATGGAAATAGGGGAAAACAGAAAATGAAATCTCTCCACTATCTGTCCTAGGTTGGATGCAGCGGCCTATGATGCAGCAGCTTGGGCTACAGTAAATCTTAGATCTCCGTCAATTTTATAATGCGATGTGTATCTGGCAAAGAAGAGGATAGGGGATAGAGAGGTTGCAGCTGCAGGGAGCTCTTACCAATGGTTGGTATTTATGGAAGCAGTTGAAGAAGCAACAAAAGAACCATCATTTCACTATAAATCCAAAAGCCTTAGTTCATTTAGGTGGACTAAACAATCTACCGTCTCAAAACTTGAAAGTGTTAGTGTAGATAATACCTTGAACCTAGCAAGTTCTTCACGTGAAGAGAATCCTTCGTCGTTAAAAAAGAGGGAACATCTAGCGAAAGAGGCATATTTTTTTTTGAGCTGTATATTTTACCCAAAGCAACATATAGGGAGGTTGTATTGTCGAATCTCATGGCCCGCAGTATTATGCCAACCTGCAAAATTTAATTTAGTGAGGATATATCATCCCCAGTAAACCTTTTTTACATATTGAAATATGTTTTTGAAAGGCAAATTCAACAGATGATGAAGGTTAACCCATGAACCCGACTTGTTAACTGAATAGAAAAAGGCAGGGGGACAATGAAATAACCAAACCTATAACAAATTGAAAAAAGAACAACTATGAAAACTGAACACATGATTTAGTGCATACGAAGCAACTATGTGTCCAACCAAAAAGATGCTTGACTCTCATGAGCTGATCTAATATGGCAGTACAGCCTAAGAGACCTGGACTCAAAATGTGTTTATAGTAGACAATCACAAAAACAAAAAAAGGGAATAGGATAGGAGGTCTTAACCTCTAAAGTAGTAAGCAAAAAGTTCACCTCTAACTTGATAATGTAAATTTAGTGAAAAGCAGAAATAAAAAATCTAAGAGATCGGAAGACTAAGATACCAATTAAAGGCACGTTAACTCGGCAGACATGGTTGCAATAATTTTAGCGGTAGCCAAATTCATTCTTCAGAGCAGGCAGCGATAGAGAAAAACATGGATGACTTATTATGCAAATTTTATTATTAAGCAAATTCAGCTATATGTAAGGTAAAAGGCAACATACGCACGACATTTCTCACCATGCATGAGTTCCTTACTGGTACACTGTCACGAGCATTGTGCATGAAGCCATCAATAAAAAGAGAGCATGTTGCATGAAAAAAAACAGAAAAAACATTAGAAGTTTTATTACGAGAAATATATCAATTCAAAGTTCAGGATGATATAAGCACAAAGATGAACTGAATACAAGAAATTTGCTTTAACAATGGTCAACCACTGAGTTGCTAGAACAGGCGGGTTGTGAGACAAAGAAACTGAACCGCTAGTGAATTATGACATGTGTTCGATCACTATGCCACAGTTTGCACCAAGAAACATCGAAACCCCACAACATGGAATGGCATTCTACTTTATGAAATAGCAATGGTTACAATCAACCATTTCAATATTTACAGCAAAAAAATAATCTATAATATAGACAACACAACGTAGCAAGCGAACATGTGGTTTGAAGCATGTGGTTTAAAACACCGTAATATCAATAGGAACTGATTCATTTTTTCTGGGTTGAGACTAATTCTGGCTGTTATCAATAGGACACAAAAAAAAATTAATAGCATAGGACTATGGAGATTTGACATTTGGCGCTCAAACAAAAAAAAAAAAACACATATAAGAAAAATCAAGACTTAACCCATCTAAGGCCATGGCACCCATAGAAGGACTAACATGTCTTGAATTACATGGGAGCAGGATAAGCACCGGTGTTGACTATGTCCTTTTACTGCACATGACCCTATAACTGGAAGGGCATGATGCAAGAAAAAGCATGTATATACTAAGCAAATATGACATAGGGTGTGAAAACAACGAAGCAAGAGGGTGGTAGCTTACCTAGACAAACGGTCTATCGTCGGCGCGTTGCACATAGCAAATTTGAACAAATCAAAAGTATCGCAATAGGTAGCAATTATTAGCGGCACAGGAGCACATGATAAGAAGCATGATCATTTTACCTCTAAGAAGAGCGAAAGCTGTGAACACCGCCTGTGAAACAGGAGAATTCCAAGGCTGACATGATGGAAGACGGCAAATCGAGTTCTCTCGAATCTGAAATGTAGAAACAAACAATATTAGATGACTCTTGACTATTGTCTCAAGTAATTGTAATGGCGAATCGAAAAAAAGGGAAACAATGGTGAAATATACATTTGAGTACCACTATTCATATTTATTATTTATACAATCATACGTAAATAAGGTCACAAATGATAAAGTGTTTTTTATAAGCATGTTGAGGTTTTTTAAAAACTGATAGGAAAGCATGGACTTACTAACACTATTTTTTTAGGTGAGTGGACCAAGGCAAGCCAAGTTGAGAGGGGACTAAGAAAGCAGAGAAGATCAGCGTTTTTTTAGCTCACAACATATCAATGCATTAAATGGAGAGAAGTAAGATCATCTATTTTAGGTCCACAACATATCCACGCATTAATTGGAGAGAAGTACATACCTCGCATTTCATGATCTCACTTCACCTTTGGGACACTCTTAAGCGGCATCTTTTTTTATTTTAAAGATGAAACCTAAATTTGGTTAACATAAAACAAACCGATACAACAACAAAAAAAATTCAATTATTTTGGAACTTTGACTATCTCTCGGGAATAGGGTGTGTGCTCGGAACCAAAAGTATATAATCCGATTTGCACAAGCATTGATGGCATACAGTGATTAGAGGCCTAGAATTAAGAAGAATATATGTATCACTTCATGGGCAATAAGCAAAAAGCTCAGATTGCATAATAATGCAGATTGATACCATAGGCAATGATCATAAAAGTATAAGTGCAAGAGCAAAGGCAATAATCAGATTAATGGTGTGCCATTGCCTCGATTATCACAAAAGAAGCGAGAAAGGCTCCAAAGCACACAAAATAGAGCAGTCTGAAGGAACGAGAAAAACTGAAGCAAACCAACCGATCACCGCCTCAACTAAAGAAGCGCAAAAAATTGAATTAGTGCCCCGATTACAAAGGCGGCAAAAATAAAATCAACATTCTCATGATCACCGCCTCATTTATAAGAACACTTTGGACGGATGTGAGAGGAAGAATCATCATAGCTCATAAGCATTGCCTCGGTAGAAAAATAAAGAGGAGTAAAATGAGGAAGGATGGCCCATGATCACTACATGAAACATTAAACATTTATATCGTGTATTCATCACAGCAGCACCCTATTCCCTCAAACTAATCTAGCAAAGCAAGAGGAGTGTGTACTCATCACTGGACATGGCCAAGATCATAAGCACTGCAGTACACCAACAAAGGAAACAAATACATCCGACATGGTGTTACGCTTCAATATATTGTATAAAATCATGAGCACCGCGATTGCATTAAATCAAATATCTTTGGCATGGTCATGTCCTCGGATGTATACCATAACGAGATAGTCTCGTAAAAGAAAACCGGCCTCGAAATATGTCAATTGTCATTTCAAAGACATAATCCTAGGGTATGAAGACATCAAGATGGAAAATGCCAAGGCACTCACAAGTAGCCGATCATCGGCTGATATTGTATTGTAAATTACAAATCATATAAAAGTGTCCGAACTATTTCATTATGGACATAAGAATAGAGAAACGTTTACAAATTTTAGAGGCCTCGAAATAAGTCAATCGCCATTTGATCATGAGCTTGGAGTATCAAGGCATCAAATAGCTAGAAAAATGCCAAGTCTCTCACAAGACACCGATCATCGACCGATATTCGTTCATCATGGGCATAAAAATAGAGAAATCTCTACAAATTTCATTGAGAGGCCTCGAAATAATTCAATCGTCATTTGATCACGATCTCGGAGTATGAAGGCATCAAAATGCCAAATCTCTCACAAGATATTGATCATCGGCTGATTGCACATAATAAAAGCGCCTGAACAATTTCATCATGGGCATAAACTAACCAACTCACATATGCAGTCCCAACCGAGCGGGTATGAAATCGGACGGCCAAAATTAATTTTGCTACCGTGGATGCCCCCAGAGGTAGGCAAAGGTAGCCCAACTGTAATTTAAAAATCGTGTCAAAAAAAATGGGGACAGGCGGCTAGGGTTTCGCCCAAAGATAGGCAAAGCAGTCCATCTGCAGAGATAGATCGCGTGAGCGAGGAGGGGAGGAAGCCTGCGCAAGCGCTGGGAGAGAGATCCCGTAGGGAGGAGTAAGAAAGGAGAGAGTGGAAAGGGGAAGAGACCAAACCTAGGTCGCGCGACGCCGACAAAGAACGGAGCGACGAGAACCGGGACACGCCGTGGGGGGTGGTGCGCCGGCGGGCCAACGGCGGCGCCCGTTGCCGCCGTGCCGTGCTGGGACGACGACGGCGACGGGGCGGACACCGTGCCCGGCGTCAGACGGCCTTCTGCCCGCCGCCCGAAGAGGAGAGGGGGGAGGAGGGAGGAAGCGGAGAAGGGAGGGAGGAAGCGGAGAGGGGAGGGGGAAGCGGGGGCGGAGGCGGGAGCGGCGGAGGCGGCGGCGCGCTGGAGCGCTCCAGCGGCGGCGCCGCGTCGGAGAGACGGAGAGAACAAAAGAGAGCTTTTTTTTTTTTTTTTTGCCGAGAAAATTAAGAAGAGGGGCGGTTATATATATTTAGGATTAGGCATCTAAACAGTGGCTAAATCAAGATCTACACGTTGATTACAGGATCAAACGGTAAAAATTAATTTTACTACCGTGGATGCCGCCAGAGCTGGGCAACCCGAGCCGCCTTGTAGAGGTTAAACATGCACACCTACGGAAAGCGAGATTGATTTCGATCGATCACACTTGTAGTTAATTAGCAGATCATCACTCATCAGATAAAAGATTATCGGCAAGAATGCTTTGCGTGCATGCGATGTGTCGTTGTGCTGCGGCACACGCGTGAAAAGAGTAACTTCGACCGCGCCCAGTACAGTTCGGACGTAGTACACGCGGCTGTGTGACTGTGTTCTGCTCTGAATCATGCAAGCTGATGAAGTCGAGTGGAGTGAGGCGTTAAACGCTAGCTCCATCACGAGGAGGAAATGAGACGGATGGAAACACCGCATGTTCGTCTTCAATGGCAAGATCGCGGTACACACGCAGGACAGGAGAGATCCGGGTACATACATATATACATTGCCCATTATTGGCCAATTGCGGCGGCAGAGATGATCAGTAAGGCAAGGTTTACTCTTCTTGAGCAGTCACTGATGATCGAGAGCAGTGAAATCGCTGGAGATATAACAAGTGACAGGGGAGATCAAAGAGCTTTGCTTTAATTTTCAGATCAGCAAATGGGGAGTACTGTAGTGGATGCAGGGAATTCATTCGTCGCCTGCCTGTCCTGATTGCAGAGATCAGCAAATGGGGAGTACTCCTATCCATCTGCAGGTTTTTTTTTAAAAAAAACTAAAAAGCAGGAGCAAAGAACTCTGATATATACTTTCTTGGTCCCCAAATTAAAAGACATTTAACTTTTTTGACTTCAATTTTCATCACTCGTCTTATTCAAAAGAATTTGTGGAAACAGAGGGGGCTTTGTGATTCTGATTTTGCCTCTACTTTGAAGTATGCGTGATTTTGCCCTCGTTTTTTTAAACTTTTGTGATTTTCCCCTTCACTACTACAAAGTCAACGCGATTTTACCCACAGGCAAAGGTCAAATCTAGGGAAAAAAATAAGTTCACTAGGGTCAAAACAATGGCAAAATCACAAAAGATGGAAAAAATGAGGGCAACAAATCACAATTTTTCACTTCAAAGTAGGGGCTCTGTAAAATTTTAAGTCATTCTTGAAGAACTGTTATTAATAAAGCAAGCCATGACAAAAAAAAATATTTTTACACATATTTTTAAATAAGGCAGTGATT
>JADLZK010006050.1:0-48352 GCA_015847255.1 Hyparrhenia diplandra
AATATATAGGCTTTTAAAACTGAAATAAGGGCTTAAAATGAATATCAACATAGTATAGGGGCCTAACTAACATAATTCCACGAGTTTTGGTGATTTATATATTTTTCATTAAACAGGAAAATCCTAGAGTTTGCAAGGCATATGAAGCATAAACATGTTCTAAACATATTCCAAGGTGGCACCATTGCAAAGAGCTTGTCGAGACGATCGAAACGGATATATTGTTCGCTATATTAAGAGTCTAGAATCAAAAGATATCACCTGCAGAGCAGAGTTCACTAAAACGGTCATAACTTTCTCATTCGGACACCGTTTTCAGTGAACCACCCCTCTCTGAAAAGCTATCGACAAGATCTACGCAACAGTGGTGGATCGGGTTCAAAGCCCAAGGTGGGGCCGCGGCCGCCCAGGCCCATGACCGCGGCCGCCCTCCTGTGGGGCCCACTCGGAGCCTGCTTCCTAGGTCGGTTGTAGCCGCCATTGAGAAGCAATCTAGTCCATCTATCAAGGTCGGTTTGATCCAAGGGCTGTGGTGCATCGTCCGGGGCTATATAACAAGACCCCCTGCCCTTAGGGTGAAACCCTAATTCATTCCATTCATTATCTCTTGACCTGTTGGTCATCGAGGTGTCCCAATGTGAGGACAACCTCTCCACTAGAGAATTAGGGCTAGACTCTCCAACATAGTAGATTAGCAACTAGAGAGTAAGGGAGAGCGGAGCTGCGCTCCGGTTCTGGAGAAGTCTTCAGGGTTTGGTATGTCTTGTATCTTCCTCTACTAGATTTATGATTTATATATTTATCTTCTCTATTATTTTTATGTCTTTTATATAATTGGTTAGCATAGTCGTTATGCCTTTGCATGGGATCTCCGCTCGCATCGAGTGCTCTAGTTATCATATGTGATTAGAGTAGTAATCGCTAGTGTAGACATGGTGTCTATCCTATAGGTTACCTGAGATTACACCCAATCCCATAGATAGATTGTGGTAGCCCCAGGTGGTGACAGCCCTGGCGGCCGATGTATTCCACCACGTTCGGGTTGGTGTTTGTAGGACTTTGCCAGACCTTTCTAGCCCCCTTCTCATCCATTTCTGTGACTAGTGCTTTGGTGTCCCAAAGTGCAATGGTATGATTGCTATCATAGAACCTAAGTAATAGAGAAGTACATAGGAACCTAGATCTCTCCCGTTGTCCTCTCAACTTGCTAGTACACATTTATCATTAAGAATTCTCTTGTGTGATTATATTATGCATAACTCCTATCATCTATCATTTACCCCCTCACTTTAGTTTAGTGGTTTGCTAAGTTAGTAGATACATGATTGTGAGTTACTAGATTCTTTAGCCAACGCTTCCCTATGGATACGATAATCTAGAATACTCATCCTAGGGAAAAGCTACAATGGTAGGTGTTCTGTGCGCTTGCGGAATCCTTCTTATTCTTTGAGCACTTAATAAATACCAATAGGTACCACCTAGGGTTGCCCATGATTTTTGGGTGTGTGGCATTGCTAGGTGTAGTGATCATCTCTGCCCTCAGTTCACCTACTGCATACAACACTTGGTGGAAAACTCTACTAACAGTCTTAATTGATCTTCTCCAAGCTTGATGGACAACCCTAAACCCCTGATTGTGACCAAAAATATGGAGAAACATTGCCACCTGCTCCTCACACTACTACAGGATTGATTTTGCGAGGTGTTCGATTTTTTATTTTCCGTGGCGGGCATTTGTGAAACCGCCACGGAAAATCGATGGCTGGCACCCCCCCGAAAACCGCCGGGGGAAAAACCGCCGTTTTTTTTAACAATGTCGCCATGGAAAATCACTACCGTGGCGGTGGCGGTTTTTTAACAATGCCCGCCATGGAAAATCACTATTAACCATGGCGGGCATTGTTAAAAACCGCCACGGTTAATCAACAAATAACAAATCCACGATAAATCGAGGCCCGATCCGGCCCATTTAGCCCACTAGCGACTTCTCATATATATATATATCAAGTCTCAACCCTAGGGTTTCATTTCACTTCACCATCTCTCTCTCACCAACTCTCTCTCTCTCTCTCTCACCAACTCCTCACCCGACCCGGCCCCCTCCCCTTCCTCCTTCCAGCGCCCCTCACTGCGGCACCACCACGGCGGCGGCGCGGCCCTCACCGGCGGCGGCGACCAAGGACGCGGACGCGGCGGCCGGCCAAGGCGCCGACGCGGCGGCGACCAAGGGCGCGGCGGCGACCAAGCGCGCCGCGGCGGCGGCCAGGGCGCGCGGCGATGGCGACCAGGGCGACCAGGGCACGCGGCGGCCGGCTACGCACCCAGCGGCGGCGGCGGCGCTCAGCCGGACTGCGGCGTGGCGGCGGATCCACGGCGGCGGCGGCTGGCTCCCTCCACCCCAGCGCGGCGGCGACCTTCCTCCAGCGGACCCGCGTGAAGGCGACCTCCCTCCTCCCGGATCTGGCGGGGGCGGATCCACGGGCGGCGGTGGGGGGCCGGACGTCGACGGCAGGCGCTGGACCCCATCGGCCCGATCCGGCCCATTAGGTTAGGTTTGGGCTTTTTTTTTTTTTTTTTTTATTTTTTTATTTTATTTACCATGGCGGGCATTGTAAGAAGACCGCCACGCGGTTATCCCGTGGCGGGCATTGTTAAATAACCGCCACGGTTAATCGATTTTCCGTGGCGGGCATTGAAACCGCCATCGATTAACCGTGACCCTAGCTGCGTGGCGGTTTCAATGTCCGCCACGGAAAATCGAAAAAAACTGCCACGGAAGTTCAATTCAGTATTAGTGTCAACAGAACATCCAGATGTCTCCTTAACTAACCCTCGACCCCTAAACAGGTTGCACAGAGCAAAAAAAGGAGCTCTTTTCATGCGCAACATAGCCAAGCACTCAGCATCAGTGCTGTTCATAATCATCTGAAGTGTGGAAAGCCTATGCTGCATGCCTAGAGACCTAGGACCATAAGGGGAAGGCTCAAGCTGGGCCATAGCCCTCCTAACCCTACTAAACAGGAAAGAAATCATAACAGCAACCATGGCAACTGCTTGCTTGGCCAACACCGCACGCTATCCACTAGGATCCATCTACATGCTGACAAGATTACAGCATACAATTCAGAATAAGTAGATCCTGGCTGGCCTCAACATGGAAATTGAATCATTCATGACAAATCAGTACAAGCACGGCTGCAAAAATGCCTCCTATGCAATGGACAAACACATCATCGACCAAACCCTAACTCAAATAACAGATCAGAACAAGTATATGATATTTTCCTCATCGACCAAACCCTAACAGCAACAACTTCCTCAACGAAATCAAAATACATTGCTCTAGTAAAAGAAAGAGCATCAAACAAAATTAGATTTTGGGGGGGGGAGGGAGGTAGGGGGGGATTTCACCTCGGGAAGTCGACGGAGAGGAAGAAGAAAGACGGAGAAGAAGCATATCCGGATGGCCAGGCAACCCAATCGACGGGAATCGACACCGGTACCCGAACCAAACCGCGTCGACAGAGCCGGCAGAGAGGAAGCGCGGAGCAATAAGACAGCGCATCCGGACCAAGTAGCCGGAGAGGAAGGGCGGAGGAGGAGGACCGCAAAGAACTCCGCCCGGTGACTCAACGCGAGACTAGGTCGAAGACGGAGAGGAGTGAAAGAAGGGGTGGGGGAGCCGCCATAAATAGGCGATGGATTTCACCGTGGGAAGAGGAGGAAGAGGAGGGCGGGAGGACCTTCACGGGGCCTTGAGCCCGCCATAGCCGGGCGAATCGCCCGCCTCCGCGCCCAAATCGCCCGCCCCGAGCTCGGGACGCGCGCCGGGCTCCGAGGAAAAAACCTTGAGGGGAGAGCGTTTCCTAGGATGCGGGGAGAGAACGAAATTTGCGCCTCCGTGGCCTGGCTCGCCCACTGAGAAACGATATCGAACACGGCGAAGTGCACTGGGGGGCGTCGGCCACCCAAAACGCCCCACATCAAACGCGCCCTAAAACTATAGCGAACTGAAAAGTACTATAACACTTTTCGTTTGTTTGTGGGAAATATAATTCTACCATTGGGTAACTAGGCTTAAAAGAATCCTCCCGTAATGTACTGGTGTGTTTAGAGCCCCAACTTCTCTCAAAAATTTTTTGCATTTCCATCACATCCCATCACATCAAAACATTAAATATACCCAAAGACGCATGCCCAAAGTATGAAATGTAGGTAAACAAAAAAACTAATTACACAGTTTAGATGTACATTGTGAGACGAACCTAGTTACGCCATGGTAGGATAATATTTATCACAAACAAACGAAACGTGCTACAGTGCCTTTTCAGTTCGAAACCATGTTTTTCAGGCCAAAATTCGGCTAATATTTTTTCAGACCCAAATTTTAGGCTCAATTAGTTTTTTTTATTTACCTATATTATATACTCTAAACTTGCATTGTTCGGTACATTTAATACTTGGATTCGATGCGAATTTTGGTGAAAACTTGGGAAAAACACACCGACAGCCTCTCTCGGGTTTTCCCCACATCGGTTGCTTCCCCACGACCCCACCTGCTCTATCTCTCACTCGTCCCCATCAGTCCATCACCGTCGCCATCACCACCCCTCTCTCCTCTCTCACCGGCTCCAATGGCTGAAGCCGACGCCAAGCCCCCGCCCCCGACCCCGCGACGTCCCCGGTTCTCTCGATCTCCCCTCCGCAGGCGCCGGGGACGCGGCCGACGCAGACGCGATCGAGAAGCAGCTCGCCGGCCTGGGAATCGCCGTCGCCGGCAACGGCGGCGGGTTCCCCGAGCCATCAGGCTGGGACGATGGCCCCGTGCCAGTCCCCATCCCGGCCGCCGTCCTTGTCGGTGGTGATGAGGGTGCGGACGAGAAGCCGCGGGTGCCGGCGCCGACGGGGGCAGTGGATGTGAAGGTGCGGTTCCCGCGCCGGCCAGGAGAGCCTGACTGCAGCTACTACCTCAAGTTCGGCACCTGCCGCTTCGGGATCAAGTGCAAGTTCAACCACCCTGCGAGGAAGAGGAAGAGTAGTAGGGTATGCCCCGGTGCCTTGGACTTGGGCTGGCCTAGTAATAAATAGTAACAAAAGCTCCGTTTTCTGTTTTCGGTGGGATTTTTGGGTCTGGTTCTTGTGATGGCGAGTTGGGGTTTGGTTGTTTGTGCTTGTGGCAAGGATACTTAGAAAGTAGGCAAAATTTGCTTTATTTTTGTTTGCTCCGTGTGGTTGTGACCTCGTTGTATGTGTATGCAGGTGAGAGGCAGTGGTAGCAACAGCAGCAGCAATAAAGCTTCATCTCCTGATGATGATCAGGTGACTGGCCCTTCTACCCTTGCTGCTGCATGTGTGATGTGTTCCTGCTGCTTTTTGTGCGTGCATGATTATCTAAATTTGTCAACTCCTTCATACTGCTCCTGACGCCTGAATAGAGACGTGTATTTCTTGTTGTTCTTGTTGCAAATGCACGATTTTTTGTGGTTTGGTTGTTATGTCGGGAGTGGGTGAATACAGACCGGTTAGGAGTCAATTAGAGTGTGCTTGTCAAATCTCTGGTGAACAAAATGCCCTCTGTATTTTTGGCTTGCCGCAACTATGTTGTGGCAAAGTACTGACTATCCAAATATGCCCTAAGTAGGAAAGGTCTACATAGTTTAAGCTTTCGAGCATACTTGACCCGAAACGTCAACCTAGACCATGTTTCTTGACCCCGTCGAACCAGGAACATAATGGACATTACAAAGGCGATGGGGGAGTGTACTGCCCATGTTTGCCTCAAGTCAAGTTCCTCCCCTGCGTGAGGTATCTAGATGCATTTCTAATTCAACTTCAAATGTTGTTTAGAGATCAGGTTGGGTGTCGTGTTTTATATATTGGCCAGTGCATCTTTAATTCCATTCTTGCAGCTTACATGATGGTGTTTTAGTGATATGCATATGCTTGTACTGTATCCTTGCACTTAGAGGCTAGACTTTCCACCAATTCATTCAATTCTGATGTATAGCAACCAGTATTGAACTCACATGATTACATTCATTACCTAGTGTGATAAACAAGTACCTAGAATAGGATACAGAATCGTTTGTACCACCTTCCTTTGTTCTTGCTCCCAAGTTCAGGTTGCAATTCATCTCAAAGAGTTGAGTAATTGCCCAATTTGTATAATTGTGCTTTGATTTTGTCTCTGGATTTCATTGATAAATATGACCCTACGAAATTCTTTGTGTTGGAGTATAAGTGAATTGCCCATCTCTCCCCATCAGCTTAAGCTTTTGGGTTGAATTGGTTGGTGCATGCAACTTAATATGGTATCAGAGCCAGAGGTCTCGAGTTCGAATCCTAGTTAGCGCAATTAAATAAAATAATTGTTGCTCGCTCTCATTCCACGTCTGAGGTTCGCCCATCGCTGCGACGTGAGGGGGAGTGTTGGAGTATTAAGTGAATTGCCCACCTCTCCCCATCAGCTTAAGCTTTTGGGTTGAACTGGTTGGTGCATGCAACTTAATACTTTGGCATTGGTCAAATGTGATGTTTGGACGTGCTATGCCATTTTGATGTCTTGTGGACCATAGTTCTTTTCCTTTTAATTGAAGATAGTTCAGTTGAATTTGTAACGAAGAAATTGATGATCATAGTTCTTTGTAATTAACTGGCCATATCTGCATTTATAATTCTACATTTCTAGCCTTTGAATATGCTTTGATTGTTCTTTCTTATTATCTATTTAATTTTCAATCAGGCTCCTAGAGAAGAATACGAAGGCCTTGTTCCAGACATTTCAGATTCCATGGTGAGTTAACCTTTTGCATTGTTATCCAAAACAAGAAAAACTTTTGCTTTGTACACAACATTGTGAAAAAATTAAAAAACAAAGAGTCAATGCTATTGGCGCATTCCAAGTTAATAGGCATCTGTCCCACTTTGTCCAATGACATGTCCAGGGTTTGAAATTATCAGCATTGTATGACAAATGATGCCAACTTCCTCCAATTTTCTTTTGTTTTTGTTTTCCTTGTGACAAATAATGTACGGGTTTGCTTTCAAGCAACTGCATAGGCATGTCTGAATCTATTGCTGTTGAAAACACAGGATGCAGTCATTTTTGTGTAGTCATATATCAAACTTATTGATTCATAGGTTTTTGGACTTGTTATGTACTAGGCGATAGTTATTCTTTTGCCTTTTTGAGTTTGTATTGTAGAATTTTGAAATGCTGGATTTTTCTGTAGGCCTTTGATGACAAAAAGAGCTTATCTAGCTCAGAAAATCATAGGAAGATGTTATATGAAGTCAGTATTTTGTTTTAGCATATTAATTTAATGATTAAATTCTTGATCTTTGTGAGTTGTGTTCTTTACCAGCATTATTGCACTGTACATGCTGATGAACCAGTGAAATGCCTGTTGCTTTGCTTTCATTATGAACATTTAAAGGCCACACATCTTCCACATTTATTGAACTCCACCTTTTATCTATATGTCTTTACCTGTTGCAGGCTATTGATCTGAAAAGGGGGAAACTAGAGGCAAAGGAAAAGGTTATGTCATGGATATTATGAATACTGCTTAGATTGCTAGTAGACGTAATTACATTTGTTTTTTAAATTCTCATATCTTATGTTGGCAGGTTTTTGAAGAACCTGAAAAGGGAATTTATTTTACAAAGTTAGATGAGACAAATATCACAACCCAAAAGGTTAGGGATTATGCATTCAATCGCTTTAGCAATTTCTTGGTCTTCCACAGGGCAGTGTGACACTAGGTGCATACAGTTAGTTCTTAAGCTTCTTTTGTTAGGATGGAGGGCCTTATATGAACCATCTAGTGTATTGTAACATCCTGCATTCCCAGAAAACATGTTCATTCATGTTCTCTCAGCGTGGATATATTAAAGCATGTACAATGGAGGTGCTCGAAAAAACTTTTTCTTCATCAACCATTAGCACTTGATTCTTAAAAGGTGGATAAGATGCTTAAGTTAGCATCAATGCCTAATGTTTGTTAAGTTAACATATTTGTTTAAGCTTATCTAAGAACCTGTTGGCATTGTAGGTCTGAACTTCTAAACCAATGCTTAGTGATATGATAACACCTTGTTTCCCTAAGCACCTGTGTCTAAGCATCTTGCATTGTATATGCCCTTATAGCAACTACATTCTTGGCAGTGCCTTTGATTTAAACTTATAGCTATTGAACCAACTTTTCTTGTACTATACTGGCATGATGATATGTATACACATTCATTCTTAACCAAAACCCTGTAAATGGGGGTTTATAAATTGATAATTCGTTATCTGTTTTATTTTATGTAACTCCTTTGTTCTACTGCCACCTGATTGTTCCCTACCAACTTTTGAGATTCTGAAGGGTGCTAAAGATAAAAGAAAGGAAACCTTTGCAGAAGGCAATGCTCAGGAGGAGTGCAAGGTTTGTGACCTTTCATCATGGTGACAGTTTGTTGATTTGCTGTGATTAACTTGCACACAACTTTTGAATGTTTTCTCTTTTCTTTTCTCTACAAAAAAAAAACCCGTTAAAGCCTTAATGATAACATATGTTAAGATTCAATTGGTTTTGGTGATAAAAAAGATGGTATTGGTTCTGAGAACCAGCTCCATGGGATCAAGCCAGTTGTGTCTTCTGTCTTGAACCATGGGCCATCTTGAACCAAATTGAGTAGGTGGATATCATTCCATCTATTTGCACATTTCTGTCTGAAAACCAGGGTTACATGGAAACAGGGTGTTGGTGTCCATTTTGGGTGCGTGTGTCTCATTTGGAAATATTTTGGCTGTAGGTGTCTGAAAGCTAACAGTGTCCTAATCTGAAAAAAGAAGTAGGTAACACTGCTGAAAACTAACTTCATGTCTTGATCTCATGGCTAGCTTAGCTTCCACGGTCCACACTGGTGTAACTACAATGACTTTCAGGAACTTCCTTGTTTTGCACATGAATTTTTTCTGTTATGTGTACTTTGATGCAATGCTTGTTCTAGTTGAGCATTTTTTCCCTGTTATGCAATTCTTTTTTGTTGCAAAATTAATTGTAATCAGCAATGCAGCACAGGTATCAGACTGATATGGATACATGGATATGCGATTAAAAAGACAGATACATGGATATGTTTTATTATTTTTTAAAAGAAAATAATTTAAGGAACAACAAATTGTATTGTGATTTTTTGTTTGTGTGTAGGCTGCAAAAAAAAAAAAAAGCATCAGTTTAATTGTTGGAGACAAGATCATCGAAATGATGCCTTGAGGTCAATGCCTCATTGTAATTTGTAAAGACAAACACAAATACACATGCTAGTAAAGATTTTAATCTGGACAAAATATATATCATAGAAAATACACATGTGAATATACTTCACTATACCACACTTACATTCTCAGCTCATTAATGAACTAAAGGCCCACTAACCCACTCCCTTGAGCCTAGACACCTAGCCCTGGCCAATCACACCCAACGAGAACATAAGCTAGCAACCTAGCAGGTCTTCTCCAGCTCCCCACGACTTCCAGCCACAGCCGCCGCCGCTGACTCTCCCTCTGCAGCAGTGGAGCCATGGCTCACCCAAAATAATCCTCAGCAGCAGCACCTTTTTGCTCTCCTCACTCACATAGCAGATTGATTACTGGCGGCGGGTGATGTGGAGCAGTGGCCTACTTCGTGCTCTATCTTCTCTGGCTCCCTGCACACAGAGTCGTATTGTACACATACGATACATATCACTGCACGTAATCCACGAAGCACCTGTATCAGCTGATAGTAATGCATATCATAAACTCATGCTTATGTATCTTACTTGATCAATGCCCGTGTGTTGCTACTGGTTTAAAAATCCATGACATTCTATCTATCTCCTGACATATAAAAAACCCTATTATCATGGTTCCCAGTTGATTACATGTATTATTAGAGTTGTTGAAGCATGTGTTATAGTTCATGCCACAAGTTGTAAGGTGACCAAATCTTGTTTGTCCATTATTCATCCAACTCAATGTACTATCAACGTAGTTGTTTATTTTTTACTCTTCCACCGATGTCTGCTTGCATGCACTACTAAACCCTTCCTCATCAACTCACGGTCAAACTTCGATCAATCTCTATTTTTGAGCTAGGGAATACATTCTATTGTAGAAGATGCTCTCATGTGTGAATAATGAGCACTTGAATTCCCACAATAGAAGTGAAGGTTTTGGTAAAGAAGTGGACTGGAGCTACCATTCATAGTGATAGTTGTCAACCTCCACCTTGACCACTGGGTCCGGCTACGAGGAATCTCCCACATCAGCTCATGTGTGGTGGAAAAGAGTGTGCAATGTGAGAAAGGTAGAATGTGTATAATGCGTGGTTGTATTGCATTGGGCCTCATGGGCTGATTATATAGAGTACATATGACTAACACCCCACATGGGTAGAGAAAGTGGTATTATTCCTATTACTCTAACATCGCCCCGTAGTCACAGGAGGAGAGCTCACCCCCCGCATCATTTACAGTCGATGCGTGTTGTGGCTGGAGAAGAAGCCGATGAGTCCTCATGCAAGGTAGTAGCCCTTTGTGCCGTGGTAGCTGAGGTCGAGTTGGCCGTGGTTGAAGCTAGGGAGGAGGGTGCGGGTCCGAAGTCAACGAAAGCACAACAGCTCCTTGCCGACAACCATAGCAGGATGAGGAGACCGGACGACGAAGGTAGACGGTGCAGCTTGGACATGTCAACGAACATACGTGCATCTTCCTTCAACAACACCAGTGGCGTGATGGTGTCCGTGTGGTAGTGGCAGTAGGCGCAGACTCGGACTGAGAGCCAGTGTGACCAGCAGCACGGGTGGTGCTATCGCCTAGAAAGACGATGACACAAGCGGTGATGGCACGACCACAAGCGTCGGCGTTGTAGCCTTGGAGGGCGCATTGCCAACCTCGTCCTCAGGGGTGGTCGTCAATGGGAGCGATGACGGAGCACCAGGGCGACGCAAACCTGATCTATGATTGGGTTGTGGGTACAATCTCAAGGTGGGGTTCTACCTAAGCGGTGTCAGCTCTTCAGCGGCGTGACGGGCGGTCGCGCGGAGGGGAGGACGTCGAGGGTGGGACGATGCACGGCCATCCAGTGTCACCCCATGACACCAACGGCCCCTCGACCCACGGGCCTCCTCCACAGCCGTGTGCGTGCAAAGCGCAGTAGCACTATTGACGCTGGGGGAGTAGGTGGAGGTGGTGGGCGAGGATGAAGGCGCTCGAGGCGAGAGGTTCCTGCTTGCTGTTGGCTTGATGACAACGCATGCGACAGATTGGAGGGGTCGGCCACACATCCTATGAGGGCGCTGCCCCAACGGAGATTGATCTGCCCGGGGGTAGCGCGATGACGACAGCGGAAACCTAGGTTAGGTCACAGGATCATAACCCTCTGAAATCATGTAAGAAAGGTAGAATGCGTGTTTGTATTGCATTGGGCCTCATGGGCTGATTATATAGAGTACATAGGACTAACACCCCACATGGGTAGACAATACGATACTATTCCTATCTACAACATCTATATAGGGAACCCCCACTAAGGACAGGTACATTGGTATTGTCTCGTAACTGGTCTCATACAGTGACACATAATTTAAGGGTTGTTTAGTTTCCATAAGTCAGATGACTTATTAAGTCAAAAGTGAAATAAGTGACTTATGTTTTGCCAAACGGCCATGACTTATTAAGTCATGGGACTTATAAGTTAAGTTGGTACATTCTACTTAAAACTTATTAAGTCATGAAACTTATAAGTTATAAGTGACTTATTTTACCAAACAGAAGTCACTCATTTTTAGTCACTTGACTTAATAAGTCCCATGACTAGTGAAAACCAAACAACCCCTTAAGACGACTTAATAGACTACACATACATTGATTGTCCTTTTAAGTTGTCTCATACTTGTAATTCCTTAATTTATGGCAGAGAAAAAATAGGATTGTGAGGTGCATGACAACAACAACTTGTACAATGGTATAATAGTTGTCTTATACTCCTAAATTTTAGCTCATGAGACGGTTGTTTCGTGAAACAACGACCTCATTCTCTTTTCGCTCTCTCTTTCCTCCACATCATCAAAAATCCTACGTGGCGTTGCATGAGACAACTGGCATGTAACAATGTACCTGCCCTAAGGAGTTCTCTCGAAATGCATGCATGCCACCTCAGCGGCCCCACTAAGACCATGACATCCACTGGCGGCCCACTGTTTGAACTAACTAAAAAATGTTATAACTCACAAACCAAAAAACCAAATTAAATTCCGATTACACCATTGAATTCCTTTTAATAAATCCTTCAAAACAAGATCTCATATGGATATATTTTGATAAAATTACAGGTAGGCCTCACTGATGGTAGTTGGTATAGAGTAAAGTAAAAATAAAAAAAAGAATGAAAAAAAGGGAAAAGAAAGAAAGAAAAAGAATAGGAGGGTGATAGTAATATTCTAACTCATAGATTTCTCCATCGTACCCGCGGCAACGCCCGGGGAATCTACCTAGTTACTCTAACACACAACCCTGTCCATCCACCATTGTGGTGCCGCCTCCACGCCCTGGCTCATTTGATAAATATAATATGAGAAACTTGATATCAAACCACATATCAAAATATATCGATCAATATGCACCGGCGCCTCAGGAGGCCTCCATTGAACATGTCCAAACCATTGGAGGCCTCATGAGGCGCCGGTGCGTAGTGGGGTTTTAGAGCGGGTAGATAATGTAAAGAGAGGTAGAGGTCGACCTAGACGGACTTGGGACGAGTTGGTGAAGAGAGATCTTAATGAGTGAAATATCTCCAAGGATTTGGCTATGGATAGGAGCGCATGGAGGCTAGCTATCAGCGTGCCTGAACCGTGACCTTTGTTTCTTTTTCTATCTACTCTATCTTTACCTTTTTTTGTGTCTTTTATACTTGTTTCATATGGGTTTCATCTCTAGCCTACCCCAACTAGCTTGGGACTAAAGGCGATGTTGTTGTTGTTGTAATAATTTCCAATCACAAACACATATATTATGAGTAACCTTGAAAGTGAACTGTACTGATAGCCCAAAAAAAAAAGACAAGCTGCAATGGTTATATGGTGTCTATGCATGGTGGTTTAAAAACAATGATAGTATGTCTAATATGGGGAAAACAACTTGATGTGAAGCAGCCAGGCAGGTTCAAAGCCTCACAGCTCTAGTAATAATAAAGTTAGTTTGGGAAATGTGAATGATTTGAATAATAACATAAAACAATAGTAAACAAAATTCAGTAGAAAGCATGGCATGGTAGAGACAAAATGAAAAAGGATAAAAGAAATAACACCAACCTCCACACATTATGCCCAATTTTTGAAACAATGTATGATAAACAGGTTTGTGGAATTGAGATGCTGCTTACCTCAAGGACATGATGAAAAAAAACAAAGATTCTGTTGGCACCTGCAATCAGCACCCAGGTGAGCAAACCGCTTACCTCTACTCTCCCTCACACACCCTACACCAAGGTAGAAGAAGAGCAGGAGCTCACAGACTCACACTCTTCCAGCTAGGTTTCAGCAAAGTCTGAAACATGCAAATTCAGTTCCAGCGCTGGCTGAACCGAAGAAACTTTGAATGTGGCTATTTAAACTGCTTCTATTGCATTGCTATGCATGGATATATATACATCCTTTGTACCAACTACGAGGTACACAAGGCATGTCTGAGTACAGCCCTATCTACTCCTAGTACAAGCTGAGATCACCCCACTGATGTACTTCTACCAACTAAGGTACTAAAGGTATGGTGACTACACCAACTACCTACTCCTAGGTACATGCTTTGCTCAGCCATCTCTACCTACTTTTGCATGGCTGATGCAAGCCATCTCTATGGCCTAAAGCCATGCTTCTGCAGCAGCAAGAGTGGACATCACAGCTGACCAACTCCTAACTATTGCAACAATTGACAGGCAGCAGATTATGTCTTACAGAATACGGCGACAGTCTCAGTCTAGAAACTAATAATCAGACGAAATAAAAAGTGATGTCATTCTAGAACACTTACGGGACTAACCTGTCAGTGCATATGTGAGTATGTGACACACGACAGATATTCCTTTGTGCACAGCCACATTAGCAGATTAGCTGCAGCAGCCACCACCTTGAGGAGATGAACTACCAGCACCTCCAGCTTGGCCGGGACTACATATCCAACTTTGATTCTGTAAGGCTGCAAATTCGACAAAATATGTATCAGATCATACTCATGTGGCGGTAGCAAGATACATATTACAAGCAAGCAAAATGTGACACTGGGTAGCAGAGGTCGGCAAATGGTATTTTCACTATCAGAGAATTGCTAGTTTCCATAAAAATGCTTTCTCCACTAATCCTTGGACACTAACAAGTAACAGGAGTGCAAGGTCTTAGTTGACAACAAGTTTCAAGAGATCACAAGGACAAACAGGCACTCTGTCTAGCAAATGTCGATCACCAGCTCATTGCACTCATGCAGTGCTATCTCGCAGATGTCTGGATCCTTGGAGAGTTGAGCTACTGCTGGACTGAAACAGTAAAAAACAAAACAAAGAGATCACAAGCTGCTGCTAGAGAGTAAACAGAGAAAATTGCGGCTTGATCTATTTCGCTATTTGATAAAATCAACAAAAAAAAATTGAATTCCGATTGATATGTAATTGGAATCACAACTTCGTTAGATCATGTACACCGATCTCAGAAAATTCGGGAAGGAACATTCAAATTCAATGATAACACACAGGCACTAATCAATTGTTGATTCTTCATAGGTTTGCACTTACAATGACAGTAAAAATGAAGGTCGCTGGCAGTAGCTCGAGTACCCTGGCTGTCAGCTACAACCTTCAAGCTGTTTTGCTTGCACAGAGGTCGCAAAATAGTTGGGCTGTATTGTATTTTGCAGTATGTCAGGCGTTCTTGTGTGCGTTTGTTCCTGCTTGTGACTCGCTAGCAGGACTTTGCTCACTGTTTGTAAAACTCTGTTTCACCTGTGCTTCATGAAATACTGGCATGATGCCTGTTCAAGAAAAAAAGACAACCTTCAAGCATTTGCAAACAACATGATAACACGTGAAAGAACCATCTGGTAAAGCACAACAATAGCATAATCTGTTTCACAAGGCATGACTCAAAAGTTCTCTGAGCTTCCTTTATAACATATATGCTGCCTTCCTACCTAAGAACAGCTGTGTGATTTCATTTTCTCTGTGTGCTTCCTATTGATAAATATATTATCCATTTGTCTCATTAGGCATAATCAACAAATGTTCATCACCAAGTTGATAACCTATCATGATATGATGTGCATACACATGGAGACTAAAGGACGCACTGTTTACCTCATGGGCATTCCCTCAAACACCTCCTGTGCGAGTCTGATATTACAGAAGGAGTTTGGGTGGTGGGTGCTACCGGGCTTGTGAATGATGGTGTGGATGGCCAGGATGCCATGGCACCGTCCCCTTCATCTTGGTGCCTGGTAGAGAAGGCCCATGTTGACAACCATCTATATAGGGATGGGCATACCTATCGGGTTCACAAGGGAGGTACCATGCCCTGGAACCCATGCCGCCGCATCCACAGCGTGCTGCCTCGCCCGGCCACCGCACCGGTCAACCACGTATTCTAGGGGCGGTGTCGTGGCAGCCGGAGGGAGCAGGTGGGGCGGGACGACGTCGTGATGTCAAGAGGGTGCAGGTGCGGCAATGTTGTCGCGGGTGGGCAGTGGTTCGGCCCGGGGAGATGTGGTGATGGACAGGGCGGGCGGTTATTAGCGGGGTTTATAGGGGGCGAAGCGACGACGAGTATAATCTGATAAAATTTGACGCATTTTAGTCGTAGAGTAGATATGTAAAATCTAAGGCATGAGCTAGGGACTAGATCTTTTATGGTAATGTTTTTCTTCACCTCTCTGACGTATACCACAATATTTGTTGCAGTATTATTCAACACCTGGAGGCTGCAAATTCGGCAAAGCTTGCAAATACCTCCACCGTGAGGGAAAAGAAGGGAAAACAGAGGTTGAAAAGGCTGAGCTGAACTTTCTAGGTCTTCCACTGCGACCAGTAAGTCTCTCATTACTTGTGCAGCGTATTTACTTGTTCATTTCAGTGTAATTAAGGGTTTGGCAGAGCTCTGGTTCAAAGAACATCTTTATCTTCTAAAATTCTTGGTGCTGGAGCTGTGCCGGAGATTGTGGGTACTTAGTTGATATATCTTGTTTTTATTTTGCTGAAATACAAAATTTTCAATTTTTGTTGTCCTGACAATAGTAGAATACCACACAAGGTGCAAAATCATTGTTAGTGTATATGAGATACGGCCCATTAAAGGTCCATGTACAACTACAATATACCCACTCTTCTAGGGTTTGGAGGAATATATGAATGAACATTATCCCCTAACATGGTATCGGCCTAAAGATCTTCTCTCTCCCCTTCTCTTCCCCCACCGCCGCCGAGCCACCATGGCCGGCCGACCGCCGCCGCCACCACGGGACTACTGGCGCCTCCCTCTCTCTCCTCCTTCCCCTTTTTGTCTTCCCACGCGGGCCGCTGCCGGGCGCACGCCTAGGGGGCCTCCGCGTCGGGCTTCCTATCGCCCCACCGCGGCCGGGCCTTGCGCCGCCCGGTTTCCCGCCCCCGGCCACCTCCCTCTTCGCCGCCGGGCAGATCCCCCGCCTCGACGACCTTGCCGTCGCCGCCGTTCTCGCTTCTTGCCGCCGCCGCCGCTTCTGTGTGGCGCGGCGCGGGCGGGGTTTCTAGCGCGAAGTGTAGCGGGGCGGGATGTCCGAGGGGCGGGCCGGTGCCGTGGTGACCATCCTCCCGCGCTCTTGGCCGGGCGATCCGGCTGGCGCACCTCCTCTGCTGGGGAGGCCTTCATGCCGCCCCTCTTCCTCGCCGGTCTTGGCCGGGAGGCCCTTCGCGCACATTTGGGGATGCCCCCGGGACGCACCGGTGATGGCCATCCTCCGAGGGAACACGCCCCTCGTCGGCGGGGCTAGCTGCCGCCGACTCGGCTTCGCCGCGCCCTCCTCCGCGCCAGGACCGGCTGCGGCGGCCCCAGAGCGGGTTCACGTGGCTGCCCCGGCATGGGAGCGCGAGGGCACCGCCGCCGACGCTCTTGCCCCGGAGTGTGAGGGGGGAGCACTTCATGCTCGGCTCCTCCGCCCACCACTGTCTTCACCGAGCACGGCGCCACCTCTTCCTACCGCCCACCGTCCTCTGCACCGAGTGCGGGCTCCCGGCCCGACCACACCGACCCCATGGTCGCCTACCTCCACCTCCAGGCCGCCGGGGTCTCGCACATCAAGCACCTGGTCCCCGTCGTCCTTGACTCTACGTCCACCACCTACGCCCGTTGGCGCGATCAAATGCTCCTCGCCCTCAGCCGCTACGTCCTCGACGACCACGTCCTCCTCGACACGCCGCTTGTGGAGCGGGACCTGGCGTGGCAGCGCCTCGACAACGTCGCCATGTCCTGGATCTTTGGGACCCTCTCCCTCGATCTACAGAACATCATCCAGGACCGGCGACCAGCACTGTCGGGCTTTGGCCGGTGCTCGAGGGGCAGTTCCTTGACAACGCCGAGGCCCGGGCCATCCAGCTCGACATCGACTTCCGCACCTTCGAGCAGGTGGACCTCTCTGTTGGCGAGTACTGCCGACAGGTGAAGAGCAAGGCCGATGCTCTCCGTGACCTCGGGTATCCGGTGCTCGATCGAGTCCTGGTGCTGGTCGGGGCAGGCCCACTTCCCCTCTCGCTCCGCTCCCTGTCCGTGGTGGTGCGCCCTGGCCATCCTTCAACAACCCATGGTCAGGACGCATCTCCATGTGGCCGTTCCCCGGCAGGGGGGCGGGGGTGCTCGGCCTCCACTCCAGTCGGCCGCCATGTTCTCCAGTGTCCCTCCACCCATGCCAGCCTGGGTTCCACCTGCTTAGCCCAGCCAACCTTCGACCTGGCCTGGGGGGTGGGATCCGACCGCCCTGGCACAGTCCTTCAGTACCATGGGACTGACACCGCTGGCTGGCCCTGAGTGGATCGCTGACTCGGGCGCTTCCTACCACACCACTCCAGGATGTTGGTATACTATCTTCCATCAGACCTCCTCATCCCTCCTGTCCTTCTATCATGGTGGGTGATGGGTCGTCTTCCTGTCACCTCCGTGGGTTCTACCCCTGGTCCATTTCGCCTTTCGAATGTTCTTGTTGCTTCTTAATTGGTCCACAATCTTCTTTTTGTTCATCAGTCCCCTGCTGATAACTCTTGTTCTGTCGAATTTGACACTTTTGGTCTTACTGTGAAGGATTTGGCTTCCCGGCGACCACTTCTCCGATGTGATATGCATGGGACCCCTTTACACTCTTCGACTTCCGTCTTCTGCTGCTCTTGTCGTGACGCGTTCTTCCACTACCTGGCACCGCCGGCTTGGTCATCCCGGCCGCGACTTTTTGGCTTAGCTCAGTCGTAGTGCAGACATCTCTTGTACCCGAACTCATGCCGAGCACTTTTATCATGCGTGCCAGCTAGGTCGTCATGTTAGACTTCCTTTTTCTTCTTCGCATGCCACGCATGCCTTTGATCTTATACATTGTGATTTGTGGACCCATCCTGTACCAAGCATTTCTGGTTTCAAATACTATCTTGTGATGCTTGATGATTTCTCCCATTACTCTTGGACTTTCCCGCTGCGTGCTAAGTCTGAGACGTTTCCCACCCTCCTCCACTTCTTTGCCTGGGTGCCCACTCAGTTCGGCCTCGCCATTAAGGCCGTCCAGTGCGACAACGGGCACGAGTTCGATAACAACACCTCCCGCTCTTTCTTTCTCTCGCACGGTGTTCAATTGCGCATGTCTTGTCCGTATACTTATTCCCAAAACGGCAAGGCTGAGCTACGATTCGCACCACGAACGATGTCATGCACACTCTTCTTCTTCAGGCCTCTCTGCCCCCACGCTTTTGGGCCGAGAGCCTCCACAACGCCACTCGCCTGCTCAACCGTCTTCCTTCCACTGCCTCTCTCGCTCCCATTCCACACCACGCTCTCTTCGGTACCCCTCCAAACTATGATCACCTCCGTGTCTTCGGTTGTGCATGTTACCCTAACATCGCCGCCACTGCCCCTCACAAGTTGGCTCCCCGCTCGACACGGTGTGTGTTTCTTGGTTACTCTCCTGACCACAAGGGGTACCGTTGCTTTGACCTTCTCACCGGTTACTCATCTCCCGGCATGTCGTCTTCGACGAGTCGGATTTCCCGTACTCCACCTCTTTCATGCCTTCCACGAGTCCTGAGTTGGAGTCCCTGTTTTCTGACCCGGTGGTTCAGCCACTAGTTACCTTCTGGCCTCTTTCCACGGGTACTCGGTAGCGGCCCCGGCGCCACTCGGCTGCGCGCCACGTGCGGCCCGAGCCACTTATGGCACCTCGTGTGGCCCGATGGCCCCCTCCACGCTTCCGCGGAGCCGACACAAGTGTACCGGGGCCGTTCAACGCCCGCACCGGCGCCGGCGCCTCCGGCTCGGGCTCCCGAGGTTCCCGGGCGTTTTGTAGACCCCCGTGCACGCCTACGGCGCGCCGTCGGCGGCTCCGGCTCTCCACCGTCACCTCCACTTTGGAGCCGTCCCCCCGCCGCCGCCTCCACCGCGTCGCTCCGTGCCGAGCCTGTTGTCTCGCGGGTCCTCCATTGGGATCCCGGTCATATCCATCCCATGGTGACTTGGCGGGCGGCCGGTGTTCTTCGACTGCAGCTCTCTCCACCACGGGGGGGGGGCGGATCTCTCGATACCCTCCTGCATTCGCGCCGCCCCTGGTGGATCCTCTTTGGCGGCGCGCGATGGAAGACGAGTACGGGGCTCTTCTTACCAACCAGACGTGGGACCTAGTGCCTCATCCGTCTGGTGGCAATGTGGTGACCGGCAAGTGGATCTGGACACATAAGCGTCGAGCTGACGGTAGTCTGGAGCGATACAAAGCTCGTTGGGTCCTCCGGGGTTTCACTCAGCGCCTCGGTGTGGATTATGATGAGACCTGGTGAAGCCTGCTACAGTGCGCACAATCCTCTCGTTCGCCCTAGCTCGCTCTTGGCCTGTGCATCAGCTGGATGTGAAGAATGCATTTCTCCATGGCACATTGTCCGAGACGGTTCTTTGCGGTCGGCCCGGGGTTTGTGCATTCGGCTCGCTCTTGGCTCAACAAGTCACTCGGGTTTGAAGCGGGCTCCTGAAGACTCCCGGTTTGCCATGTTCTCTATCTCGGGGGTTCCACACATTGTCGAGGCGCATACCTTTGCTCTATATTGGCGACATTGTCCTCACGGCCTCCGGTCCACGGTTTGTGCGTGATCCGGCCGTTGCGGTAGGAGTTTGCTATGAAAGATCTCGGTCGGCTTCACCACTTCTTGCGTCCTTTGTTGAGCGGCGCCCTTCGGGCCTCTTTACGCACCGCGGTATGCTCTTGATATCCTCGGCGGGGTGGGATGACGGGTTGCAAGCCATGTGCCACTCTGTTGATACTCGAGGGCTCTCGGCGTGCGGGCGATCTGTGGCGGATCCTACCGCCTTTACGGATGCAGGCCGGTGCGTTGTAGTACCTCACCTTCACCAGGCCTGACCTAGCCTATGCCGTTTAGCAGGTCTATCTTCATATGCATGATCTCCGGGAGTCCCATCTTGCTGCAATGAAGCGCCTCCTGTGCTATGTCCGTGGCTAGGGATGAAAACGGATCGGATCGGAGCGGATAATGGCTCTCCCATATCCTAATCCTCTTTTTCTAATCGGATTTGGAGCGGATCGGATATTGTATGGATTCGGATGCGAACACGGATTTTTAGGATGTCGGAAATGGTGCGGGTTCGGACCGTGTGTCGAGCGAAGCGGACTTTTAGAAGTCGGATAATATATGCTTAAACGTTGTTTTCTATAATGAAAAACAACATTTTAACCAAAGTCATGAGCAGAATTGGTGGGGCCGGCGTGACTCGTTAGTGCGTGTGTAGGGCTCTGAGCGAATTAACCGCGCATGTGTGCGCATATTAGACTATGTGCCATCGTTGTTGCCTAATAACACCTAAATTAGGCAAATATGCAATCACCGGAACACCAAATATACTTATATTATTGTTGTCGTTTGAGCTGCGTAAAATGTTCGGATATCCTATTATAGACACCGGATAATCCATGTTTAATTATCGGATAATCCATATCCGCCGGATTTTGCCAATACCATATCCTACACCGTATCCGCATATAGTCGGATTCGGATTATCCACATCCGCACGGATATTAAAAACACTTCTCCATATCCTTAAAATTCGGATTCGGAGCGGATCGGTGCGGAGGATTATCCATACCACTTTCATCCCTATCCGTGGCACTGTTGACTTCGACCTGACTCTACACCGGTCTCCCTCAGCTCGTTGTCTACACTGACGCTGACTGGGCTGGATGCCCAGACACTCGCCGCTCCACCTCCGGGTATGCCGTCTTCCTTGGCAGCAACCTTGTCTACTGGTTGTCCAAGCGGCAGCCGGTTGTCTCCCGCTCTAGTGCAGAGGCGGAGTACCGGGCTGTCGCTAACGGAGTGGCGGAGGCGTCCTGGCTTCGTCAGCTCTGCCCCCTCACCAAGACCGCCCTCGTCTACTGTGAGCGCCGTCTACCTCTCCAGCAACCCGGTCTAACATCAGCGGACGAAGCATGTCGAGATCGACTTGCACTTTGTTCGCGACCGGGTGGCTATCGGCGATGTCCGGGTGCTCTATGTCTCGACCACCTCCCAGTTTGCCGACATCTTCACCAAGGTTCTACCCTCCTCGACGTTCTCGGAGTTTCGATCCAGCCTTAACGTAACCGTTGGCTAGTTGTGGCTGCGGGGGCCCTGTGTGTGTTGCTTTCTTTGATTGTCCGGGGTCTTGATCTCGCTTGCGCCGGTAGTTCAGGCTGCGGGGGGGGGTGTTTAGTGTATATGAGATATGGCCCATTAGAGGCCCATGTACAACTACAATATACCCACCCTTCTAGGGTTTGGAGGAATCTATAGTGAACATTATCCCCTAACAATCATATCTAGTTATAATCTTGATAATTGATTCAGACACAAATTAACATGAAACTGAAAACTTTGGATGCACTTATCAATTCAGTTTACCTTTGCATGCAGTGTTATCAAGTCATCCATTAATCAGATTAGTCAGTCTAGTTTCCTGGTTGCCCAATTAGTTGTTGGCTAATCATGATTAGTCGGACGACCTTTTTTTTTTTTTTTGGGGGGGGGGGGAAGGGAAGGGACCAGAAACGGAATGGAACTGCTGGGAGCTTAGGACAGGCTGCATCTGGGCTTCATGTTTTTCATCCCAATTTGGAACCCTACATGCAGCTACAGCCCTAGAGCTATCTTCATGTTTGATTACATATCTTAGTAAATATTTGGTATGTTAGTCCTGCTACATTAGTTATCTTCATGCTTGATATATATATGACCACTAGTTACCCTGATCAACGACTAATTGTGACTAGTCGCCTGGTCAGCCCCATGGCGACTAGGATCGACCAGACGAGTTGATAACATTATTTGTATGGAATTATGGAAGGCATAATCTATGATTTTAATGTTACAGGGTGAAAAGGAGTGCCCATACTATATGCGCACTGGGAGCTGCAAATTTGCCACTAACTGCAAGTTTCACCACCCAGATCCTACAAACGCGCCTTCAAAAGAACCAGGGTTGGAGCATCAGAATGGCGATACACCACTGCAAAATGTCCAAGGATCCTCTCAGCCTAACCTTCAGATATGGCCTGACCAGAGAACATTGAATGAACAGCATGTTCCTTTTCTAGCTCCAGCACCCTCATACAGTGGAGGGATGGTTCCACCTCAAGGAATGTATCCATCTCCTGACTGGAGTGGGTATCATCAGGTACTTGTACACATATTAAAATAATGCCTTTCACTTAAGCATTTGCCATGAATTGGACAATATTAGTATTTGTCCTTAATTTACTTTTTTGGGAAACTAAGAACCAAACATGCTAGTTCATTTACTAGCGTGTGTTTGTAGTTCTTTGGAGCCATTCTTTAACTGCAACCGTTAACATAATTTTACTATTTTTGTGAACTGCTTTAAAGTTAAATACTGTGTAAAGATGTTTGGTCTTTATGATTATTTTTCAAATACCTAGGCATCTTAGCTTAGGGGAAAAACAGTGTTTCGAGCAAATTATTGAACATAGTTTTCTATGTTGTTTCATTCCTATTGGTAAGATTTTTCAGTTTGACCAAGTGGGGTGCAACCATTTTGTTTGTTCTTATTGACTTCCATTGTGATTTCTCAATATTGTGCCAAGTGGAAATATTCTGTTTGACACATTTAGTATTTAGTAATTTCCTGGTATGCTTGGTATTCATGCTTTCTATTGGATAACTATTTGATGTGTGAATATTGGTTTCAGGTACCTTTGAATCCATATTACCCTCCTGGTGCCCCTTTTCCTCATTTTCCAGCTGCCCATATGAATAACCCGATGTACAAGGCTGCAGATATACCAGGAAATCAAACACCACCTTCTGACGAGTACCCCGAGAGACCTGGCCAACCTGAATGCCAGCATTTTATTAAGAGTGGTTTCTGTAAATACAGGATGAAATGCAGATTTCACCATCCAAGGTCGTGCCTGTCTGCACCACTAACAGGTTTTAGCCCCATCGGTTTGCCTATCAAACCTGTGAGTAACTATCCAATCCTTTGACTGCACTGGAATTCACTAATTCATTAATTTTGTAGTACATAGATCACTTGCATGGAGAGGAAAGAACAGATGGTGAACATCTCGTCGCCTTCACAGGACAATTCGCTTTTGATAGACGATTAGACAAAAGATTTGCATTCACAAAAGAAATGTATATGCTTGTCACAAATGATTTATTTGTTGCTATTTTGTTACAGGATCAACCTGTGTGCACATATTATGGCCGCTATGGTATTTGCAAGTATGGGCCAGCTTGCATGTTCAACCACCCCTTCAACTTCGGCCCTACCCTGCCGGCAGCAGGACCACCCCTTCCCGGGCAATACCCTACACCTGGAAACTTCACCGTGTAGCAGGCATGGGACGAGCGATTTTTTCTGAGGTCGCCACGAATGCTTGTAATAACTTCCACCTGTAAAATAGCGTAGACAAGCTGTACGTGGTTTTAGGTAGAGACCCAGCATGTAGGCGCAACGAAGTTGCATGGAGCTGGGTACATTACAGTTGGGGGCATTCATGGAAACGCTCGAATCTGTGACAGTAATGCAAACTTTACGCTGTACAGCAAGTTACAGTTCGTACATAAAGTGCATTTAAATATACTCTCTCTATTCCAAACTATAAGTCGCTTTGACAGTTTTTGGTTAATCTATTTTGTTATGTATCTAAATATATTATTATATTTATATACGAAAAAAAATGGATGTACTAAAAAGTCAAAAGCGACTTTAATTTAGAATGGAGAGTACCTGATTGCTACATGCATGTTTTGGTTGCGTAATAAGATGGCATTTTTTTTTTTGACAAGTACCGGTTTTTATATTAAAGCAACAAACTTACAAGAAGGCCTAGAGAAAGAAGCCTTTTACATTAAAGGTAGAACTCAGTTTTAGAATCACCAAAGGAGAGTAGGTCATCGGCGGACGGTTGTAGAGGTGTCAGAGACGCATAGTGTCGTTGGGGCAGAAGGGCCTCGCGGAGCGTAGGCTTGAGCTGGTTGAGGGCGGCGTCATCGAGTTGCATCACCAGCGAACAAAAGGTAATGTTGAAAAAGTCGTCGGTGGGTAGAAGGTCGCCGCCGTCTCGAGCCGGTGGATGGCTCGATCTTTGAAACGATGGCGAAAGGCTGAAGAGATCTAGATCTTTCTTTGGATACTTTTTATTTTGCTTGGTAGTGGGTAGAAGAAGAAATAAAAGAAAAAAGAAAAAGAAAACTAAAAGGCGGATGTAGCCTAGTCCTATGTCTTCAAAGGCACATGACTCCATGGGTGTGGTGGCTTCACGGAGGGCACGCGTCGTTATCTGAGAGAGGAAAAAAACACGGAGCACATGTAGGACACGAATCAAGTGCAGGTCCCAAGGCACTGTGTGTGGGACCCAGCACGTGGTGCTCCACGAAAAAAATCTCCCGAATGAAGGACTCTCGAGCCGGCAGACTCCTCATCGCCTCCGCGTGGATCGACGGCGGCTGCAGATAGCGGTGCGGCGGCCGACGGGACGCACATCGGTGGCCTGCTGGCGTCGGCGAGCGTGAGCACGTACAGGCCCGAGCTTTTGGTGAGCGTGAGCCCGTATAGGCCCGAGCTCAGAACACCCATGGAGGCAGAGGAGTTCTTGGCGGCGACGATGGCGGTGGCCGTAGAAGATGAGTCGGCGTCCACCTCTGTGTGGGGGCGCATCTTGGAGGTCCTGCTTGCGGTTGGAGAGGTCGGCGTGGTCGAGGGTTGCCGCGGATGGTGACTTCCGCCTGTCCGGCACGGAAACCAGTAGGAGTCGTGGGCGGGACGATGACGTCTATGAGGATCCGCTGGTACGCTCCGATGCCGACCCCGAGGTTCCAGATCCAGTCGACGCCCAAGGGTATGAAGAATTTGGGCGTGTTGAGATCCGCGCTCCGTCGGGCGGGGATTCGAGGGGAGGGCCCTGTTGGTACTTCTTAACATCACTACAACCAATAGGTGGAATTAATCTCACCTAAGGCCATATGAGCCAGAGGCACTCGGTGTTTCTCCATCTCTTAGCTTTACCATAGGCTAGGTTGTCATCCCCAGCAGGAATGCTAGAAATGTATGTGTGCTATATGTATTGGTTTGCGATCTTTCTCTAAAATAAATATATCTATCATTAAATTATTCGCAAGCGCACAGATAAAATAACACTGTCACATTTCACCAGGAGAGATCCATGTTTATCATTTATAATTCTATCACAGAGAGGAATATAAGGATGGTTGATATGATTATTAGCTAGCATACTTATGAGAGATTCGGTCACTAACACTTACTTTAGCAGGGATAAGCCAATAATGATATGATAATTGATAATTAAAGGCAAAGATAACACACAGAGATGAAGGCATAGACTACTCACTACTCAAACTAACGTGGACTTACGTTAAGAGACAGAATTCTTGTGTAGTATTAAATCTACTAAGTCAAACATGTACCCTAGGTCATACATTATCATATATAGCATAACAACCCAAGTTTTAAATAGCGGGCTATGGCAAATAGCGGCGCATTTTTTCTAGGGGCTATAAAGCTATAGTGGAGCTATGACAGATAGCGTTTTATAAGAAAAACTATGAAAAAACTCTAATAATTTATGCCAAAACAAGGCAAATATGATATTTGGTGAACACAAATACGTTTATAAGGTTTTACAAGTCTAAATAACATTACCAAATACCAATATGATATTACTACATGTTTTATAAAAATTTAATCGACAAAAATGCCAAATTAGTAACAAATGAAATATGAAATAGCGGTAAATAGCGGCGCTATAGCGCTAAATAGCGGTGAGTAGTTTGTAAATAGCGGTGTTATAGCGGAAATGCAAATAGATTAGCGGCGAGTCTTTCCAGAAGCTATAGCGGGGCTATAGCGGGCTATTTTAAACAGGGATAACAACTATGAATCTATGCATCTTGAAGATTTATAAGGAGAATCAGGAACAAAGCAAGATAATCCTCAAAACCATGTTCAACTAGTCTTATAACTGAGGGGTGGATTACAAAGGACTCAACAGGAATATCACACCCGCAATCTACCACACAACCCAAATTATAAGATGCACCCGCAGATAGATCATATCTAAGCACCATGCTTGCATAATTATTTCTATCACCTAACCCACTCGAGATTTGAATTAGGCGCTCTACGAATAGATACATGAACTCACAATTAATCATGACCATATCAAATATACTACTAGAATAAACTAAGAACATAGCAAACCAACACTTAATATTAAAATAGAATAAAGTCATGGATACAAGATAATACCGTGATGACTTGAAGATCGAGAATCCTGGGTTGGCACACCTAGCTCTATTTGAATCTGACTTGCTAATCTAACTAGAGGAACTAGAACTAGAAGAACTAGAACTAGACAAGTAGCTACCCTAATCTCTGGTGGAGAAGCTCTCTTCTACTTCTGCCTGGCTTGAATGAATTGGAACTCAGTCAGGGTTTCATCCTAGGGTCAGGGGGTCTGGTTATGATGAGGACATCCTCCACTATTACCCGTTGGCAAAGACGCAACACTAAATGGGCCAGATGGCCCAGTTGTAGTCGGGCGGCGACCGTGTGAGCCTCTGATAATCCCACCTTACTAAACTTGGGAGGAGGAAGCCATCTTAAAAGGGAGAGCCACCCTTCCCCTATCAGACTAGTCTTTTGGGGCGATTGGGCCTTTCCCTGAGTGGGTGTGCATAAGAACTGTTGGAGTCCGGACAACCTTAAGTTATTGGGCTTCGGCCAACCCCACGCCTGTGCCGGATGCATCATTTGGTATCAGAGCTGGGCCCATGTTTAAGGGGGTGAGAATGATGAGGACATCCTCCACTATTACCCGTTGGCAAAGACGCAACACTAAATGGGCCAGATGGCCCAGTTGTAGTCGGGCGGCGACCGTGTGAGCCTCTGATAATCCCACCTTGCTAAACTTGGGAGGAGGAAGCCATCTTAAAAGGGAGAGCCACCCTTCCCCTATCAGACTAGTCTTTTGGGGCGATTGGGCCTTTCCCTGAGTGGGTGTGCATAAGAACTGTTGGAGTCCGGACAACCTTAAGTTATTGGGCTTCGGCCAACCCCACGCCTGTGCCGGATGCATCAGGTTATATAGCCCGAGGCGATGAACCGTAGCCATTAGATCAAACCGACCTTGATAGATGGATAGGATTGCTCCTCATAGGCGGTTGTGAACCGACGTTGAAAGAGAGGCTGACAGGGGGTCCCACAGGGGCGGCCGCGGCCTACCATCAGGGCGGCCGCGCCCAGTCTCTGCCAAGTAGGCCCCAACCTCCTCTGTGTTGTCTCTGGTGTCTTTTGGAATGTTCTTACGTGGGTTTCAAGTTGAGATACGTTACTGATACGTCCTTGTGTCGTAGGGCTTAACCTTTGCTAGTCCCTAGCAAAGCCAAACTCGACACTGGATCAGGAGTTGCTACAATGTTTTATTCCCACACAAATACACATGATCATTGATAAAAAGTTCTTCTCCAAGAAAGGGTGAAACCATTCTAACCTTCCAACTCACCTATATATTACAAAAAAATATGAGGCTTTTACCCGCACTAAAATCTTGGGTGATTGAAAGATAGAACAAGTTAGTCAAGCACTATGTCTCAAGCTCTTTGATTCACCTACCGTTGCGGAGTTTTCAATATTTTCAAAATAAAACTCAGAGTTTACATTGTATGACCCTTTCAAGTCTCTCATATGTGGTATTTTTGGATCCTCACCAAGGCAATGATATGGTGCCTTCTCTCTTAAAATATGTGGTATTTGTGGAACATGGCAGGTTTACCATGCCTTCTCTCACCCTAATTCTAAAGTCTTATATGTGGAGCTCATAGGTGGGAGACAGCTTATACATACTTGCAAAGCATATATCGTAAAGTCAAACAATGGATCCAAAAGAACAAGTCATACAATGTAGGTGTATGGGATGTATATGTGAGGTAAAGATGGAATAATAATCCTAATTATACTATGCTCCTTTTGAAGAAATTGATCTCTCTTTTGGAATTCTTTCAAGACATAAAAGAGAACTTGGGCTAGCATTTATTCTTTTCTCTTTTTTTCAGAGAGGCGGGCATCTAAGTACCCATTGTTTTCATATCGGACACTTGTCCATTTTTTAACTCTCTTTATTTTTTTCAGCATTGCCCCAAGTTTCTTTTGTCAACAATAATATTTGAGAGATGATGAATGAAATACATGGAGCATGAATGGAGTTTTTGGGATCATAGAAGGAGAATATTTTTGGTGTTCACTCCCAGGGTAGGAGTAAAACATTTCCATGAAGGCTAGCAAAATGGCGATTGTCTACTTTCGGATTAGATGTAGTATATATATTAGTGGAGTGTGGATTTTGTATGACAAGTTCCTAAGGGCCACAGAGGTTGCCAAAACTCAATGCAAAGCAAGCAGCCAATAAAATGGAGTTTTCCTATCTAATTCATGTATATGGCTATGGTAGGAATTTTTTAAAGCTCTCTGTCATGTAGGAAACTCATCATTTAATGATTTTAGAATTTTCACAATCAAATCTCCGAATTTAGTGTCACTAGGAACAAGATAAATAGCAGCTCAGACTTTCTCATATCATATCCGTCAATAACTTAGACTAGTTTAGATGTATGCTCCCACAAAATTTCAAGTTCAAGGAAAATCTTCAGATTTAAACAGTTGTGTCCATAAATTGGGAGAACTCTAAACCAATGCTAGGTACTTGTAAGTAAAACAGAGCAACTATTCATCATTTCCAAACAGATAGTTTTTGTCTAGCTCTTGTTATTTGTTCAAGCAAAATTAAAGTAAACTTTTGTACACACTCTTTTTATTTTGTTTTCATTTTTCCATTTTTTTAGCAAAGAAAACCTTAAGCAAACTCAAATATATATATAAAATAGAAAAATAAACAGATAAATAAATGCCAGGTGGTTGACACTTACCTGGTCGAGTGGGGGTAGCCTTCCCCCAAGCTTGATCTTTGAAGTGGGTGCTCTAACGGCGGCGTCCACGCCTGTTCCCTATGATGGTGTGCAGCTGGTCTATGTGGTACCCTAGCGTATCTTGGATGTTGGAGATGCTCTGGTCAGTTCTGGCATTCCATGCTCTCTGTTCCTGGTGGTAGGTGGTCTGGTTCTGCTGAATCCCTTGAACGGTGGTGTAAATCCCTTGGAGAAGATGTGCTTCCGGTTGTCCAAAACCTGCAAAAGAGTTGCAAGCTGGTTCGTAATCACGAGGATAGTCCTCGTGGTGTGATGTACCTGCTGTGTTGTGGAAGTATCCACTCCCACGGTAAGACTCGCGATGAATGCGTGCGTCTCCTGATTGGTCACTTGGGCTTTCTTTGTAGGAACTGGCCGTAGTGGGCATGGGATGGCCCAGGTTGGCCCCAATCTTGATATCCTGTGTAAGCTGCTCCTTATGGATTTGGGTCTGCACCCATCCAAACTGGTTCATGTGCGGTGGCTTGGCATTGAGGCATGGTCCTCTGCATGTTCACTGGCTGTGCCTATACATTCAACAAAAAGGATTGTGCTCGATAAAGTGTCAAATCCGGGTTAGGTAACCGGATTTCCCCAATAGTAGGATGTTTCATATAGTAAATACTTCCAACCCTTTTCACCATGTGTGCTTGTTTGAAGTATGCATAGCCTATTAACGCCTGTTCTTTCTCTATAAAAGCAAAAGAGGCATTTTCCAAAACTCCAAGATGATTTGCAATTCTAGTAATAAGTGATGTGCATTCTATTGCTCCTACCAACTTGGGTATGTTGAACAATGTTGTGCCATGAGTATCACAGGGGAGTCTTGCCTTCTTTTAATAACAGCATACATTAACTGCAAGTCCCCCATTCTAACAGTTCTATTGTCTTTCTTTGGGAACAAGGTAAAACACATCCATTTGTGTAAAAAGCGGAGGGTAGGTATGTGCATGTCATTGGCTTTGGCATCCTAGAAGAAATCTTTGTTGGAAAGATCCTTCCAGACTGTCAATTGGTTAAAGTCAGGTAAAACTTCATCTAGTGAAAAGGCGCAAGAGGATTCAAAGCCAAGAGCATTGCTCAAACCTCTCCAGCTAAGAAAATGTTGTTCTCTAGAAAGTCTAAAAGATATTCCTTCATTTGTAGCGTGCAGAGTGCAAAGAAATTCGAGGGTTAAAAGCTTAGAACCCTGCTCAGGAATTTTCCAAAAATTCTGCCACCCCATAATGTTGAGAATCAAGTTAAATTCAGAGTCCATACCTGTCCTTTGCATGAATTCAGGGTCTAGTACCGGCGTGTGCGTGAAAGTTCGGTTCTTCATGTCTCTGTATTTTTCCAACTCTTGTTCACCATGTAGCACGAGATCGTTGTCGGTCATCAGGATCTTGGGTGCTGGAGTTGGTAGGGCTTCTGTCTCGAAACTCATCTCTGATTGGGCTCTTGATGAGGAGCCATCTCCCGCTAAGCGTTTTGACTTCCGGCCGATCTTGAAGATATTTATCCTGCAAAACAATCACGAAACAAAGCAAAACAAAACAAAACAAGTACTAGTAGAGGGGTTAGAAAATAATCAGGGGTTAGCAAAACAATCACAAAACGAAACAAAACAAAACAAGTAATAGTAGAGGGGTTAGAAAATAATCAGGGGTTAGCAAAACAATCACAAAACAAAACGAAACAAAACAAGTAATAGTAGAGGGGTTAGAAAATAATCAGGGGTTAGTGTTGGTATTTTTTAATGCACACAGATAAATCCGCAAGCGCACGGAAAATACCATTGTAGCTTTCACCCGGAGTATTCAGGGTATCGATTTCCACGGGGAACGAGAAGTGAACTAGAAGGGATCAAGTACGTCCAAGAGATAAGATAGATAAATATTTTTGTAGGTAGAGAGGGGTTCTCTATGGTTTTCTCAAGATTACTAAATACCAAGGTTCAGGCTCACTAAACCCTACTTACTACGGGGTAGCAGTACCTTTCCGATTCTCGAAAAGACTGGGAAGCGGTAACTGGTAACCGGGGTCAGGCCGCCAAAAGCCCTACGCAAACACCAATACATATGTGGTGGACTACAAAGGCCTGGTCGGAGCTGTCACCTCCGGGGCTACCACAACTATTCCGTAGCATGGGGCGCAATCTCAGGTAAACTCTAGCCCAGACACCACGTCTACACTAGAGAGTACGAAACTAGTTTTACGTGAAAACTAGAGCCTTGGGTTGAACGGAGATCCATAAGCAAAATAAAGTAAGGACTGAATTTAGTAAAATAATAATCAAGAAATTACCATAAGACACCTGGATATTACTCACAAGAAGTCGGCTCCGTAGAGGTACAAGGTTGAGAACGATCTGACAAACCTGGCTCCTCCTGTCCACTCTTCCCTCTCCTCTCTTCCTCTTTTCTAATCTATACAACTAGGTGAAGAACACCTAGAGGGACATCACTACATGGTGAAGGATGTGGAATTGAAGAATTAATGTGTGTAGTGTGTTGTCTTTACAAGAGAGGAGTGCCCCTCAATTTATAGTGGAGGGAGGAGGAGAATGGAGGGTGCTCCTTCCTTCGAGGGAAATTTGGCGGGAACGCAAAGTCGCACCACATGCAACCGCCTATTGACACCTGTTATAGCATAATATTACTAGTCAACTAAACATGAAATAAGGGTATAAAATGAATATCAACATAAGTCTAAGGGCTTTACTAACATAATTCCACGAGCTTTGGTGATTTATATCTTTTCAGGGATTAAACAGATAAAAGCAGAGAAGAACGGTGAGAAACCTAAGAGTTTACATCCCATACAATGACAAGATTTAACCGTGAAGTAACTCAACCCAAAATGTGGACTAAA
Organism: Hyparrhenia diplandra; assembly: GCA_015847255.1. NCBI lineage: Eukaryota > Viridiplantae > Streptophyta > Magnoliopsida > Poales > Poaceae > Hyparrhenia > Hyparrhenia diplandra. The sequence goes on from JADLZK010006050.1 coordinate 32,630, forward strand.
ACACTCTACAAGATACCAGAAGGCACCAGGAGGAAGGAGATCACATTGTGATCCAAACCCCTGGCGGCCGCCAGGAAGATTTAGGGCGGCCGCCAGGTGGGTCCATCCTGTCAGCCTCAGATTTTTATGGCGGTTTACCACCGACCTTGAGGTTGTATCTACACTGTTGTTGAAGGTCGGTTTGATCCAATGGCCATCATTCATCGCCAAGGCCTATATAAGTAGACCCCCGACCCCTAGGGTTAAACCCTAACTCATTCTATTCATTATCTCTTGACCTGTTGGTCATAGAGGTGTCCCAATGTGAGGAGAACCTCTCCTCTCTAGTTCCAATCTAGATTAGAAGACCATGTAGAACTAGAAGCCCTAGAGTGAGTTTAAGAGCAAAAGCATATCAAGTTGAGAGATTAGATCTGTAGTACCCCAAGAGAGTGACTAGATCTAGTCTTGAGAGCTAAATAGTGGGTGGAGGAGAAGAAGAGGAAGCACCAGAACTGTCGGTGACTCCTCTATGCTTGTACCTCCGGGATCAAAGGCTTCATGGCACTTGATCCTGAGACTTCTATAGTGGTTCAACTTCTTATTTAAGTAAGTAAATGTTCTTATTGCTCTTATTGTTCATAACTCTTATTTGAGTACTTTAATCTATGAGAATCTATAGATTAGAGGTGTGGCTTAGGTTTAAGCGTGGTGCTTAGACTGTAGTTGCTTGTGAATGCACCCTACATTCCGGGTCGTGTGGTAGTTCGTGGTAGTGACAGTACCATTGATTCCTTTGGAGTCCACCCCTCGAATGATAGGCCAAGTAGGACCATGTTGCTGGAGGATTGCATGTTTCGTCCATGTTTTCCTTTGAGTACGTCCCCTTAATTAAGACAATATCAACATCGCTTACAAGGATAAGAACTAGACAACCATAGGAATCTCCTTACCTCTTTATCTTCTCAAGTCCTTGATTGTTGCTCAGGGATTAGTTATATGCCTCAGTTATCTTCACACCATCCTCCCTGTGGATTCGATATTAAAACCCTCTCCCGGGTGAAGTGCTCACCGGTATCCGTTCGCTTGCAGATTATACAAACTATAAATATTTCTGTAGGCTTATCAAATACCAACACCGCCCCTTGGTCTTCGGACGAAACCGTCATAGAAAGGGCGGGAACTCGCTCCACTTTTCGGGGACGGCCGCCCCCTAGCGGCCCTGTTTTGCCCCTCCTTTCTCTGGCGGGCTTGTGGGCCTCGGTAGATGGTTTCCCCGCTGGTGCAACGACCAGACGAGGCGTGGAATCGGCCTCCTTGCTTCCCTTTGCTCTTTGGAGTATTCTTGCGGTGCGCTTTTCGTCTTTGTTTGGCATACTTTATTTGTATTTCCACAACATTCCTGCAAAACGATTGGAAACACCAAAACTCGTGGAACTCCTCAGATAAATAATATTTGGTTATGATTTCACATGTAATATTGCATGTTTAATTCACTTTGGTGGTAATAAATCATGCATTAATTGAGTGCCAACAAGTTCGCCCACACTTGGCTCTTTGCTCGTCCCGAGTAAAGGTTAATGATGAAGTATAAACATAGCAATTCAAGTTATGAACCTGACATAAAGATCATCCCGACCTCAACAACAGTTTGGCACTCGGTTTAGCACACTTCCTCCCCAGTTTCAGCAGACCATGCCTCAGTCATCTCTAGACTTTGCCACTACAGCTGCAGCCAGTATCTTTGGTTCATCTTTTTCTCACTCTTCATCATATGCTAGTGGTAGTTCTCCTATGGCAGATCAACATAGACATGATGAGTGATCAGTCAGCACCTTCTTCTCTTTTTGGATGAGTTGATGACAAAGGGGGAGAAGAAGGATTAAAGCTTCAAGTTCACATTATTTGTTTTGCTGATCTGAGTGACTTGTTGAGAGATGTGTTATATTGGATCATCTTGTTTCTTATCTATCTTAGCTGGTGGACTTGAGAACTTTTTATGTGATGTGTGCTACTGTGTGTCATATACTTTAATTTGTGTAAAGACCATAATATGTTAGTGTGATATGCATGTGTTGGTTGGTGTATTGTTTAATATTCAGTTGTTGAGTGTATATCTTGTCATATGGCATATCATGGTTTATCTATTGACACACACTTGCACCCCACAGTTGCAATGATATAGGGGGAGGCCTTCATTGTCTTAATATGTGCAATTGGCATTTGAGGCCATTTTTCATGAAATTTCCTTATTTATATGCACATATTAAGGGGGAGCCTCACAGACATCATTGAACCTAATACTTTTATTGTTTTATATCATTTGTAAGATTTAATCAGGGTTGTCATCTTGACACCCCGGCCTAGGGCTTAATAAGGTTGATAGAATACTCATACCAACAAGTTGTAACTTCTTTTCCGGAAGCCTGAATCGATAAAAACTCCAAAGTTAAGCGTGCTTGGCATGGGTCGATGGGTGACCGACCGGGAAGTCTTTCCCGGGTTCGCATGAGCGAGGACAAAGTGCGTAGAAAAGACTGGTGTTGGTCTGTGAGGCAGTCTTGATCCTTAGAGAGCTGTCAGATGTAAGCGGGCCCGGCATCGAGGAGGCGGGACGTTGCAAATGGTATCAGAGCCGACCCTTACGGTTTCATGGGCGCATGTGTCAGTTTACCATCGCTCCAGGTCCGTCACCCATCGCTCCAGGCCAAGCATGCTTAACTTTAGAGTTTTTAGGAGATGGGCTTCCGGAAAAGAAGTTGCAACTTGTTGGGCGGGGTGTCACATCATCAATCACCAAAAAGGGGGAGATTGAAAGTGCATCTAGCCCCTAAGTGGGTTTTGGTGGATTGATTGACAACACGATTAAGGGACTAATAAGTTTCATAAGAATTGTAGGCTTTGATAGATGTTCGTCCCAAGTATGATAGACTCAATATAACACATCAATACAAATGAGAAATGAGTCTGATGATTATTATCAAGAAGAAATGACAAGCTTGGCATGTATACATTACATGTGTGAGATATTAAAGCATACGGAATGATCTCATTTGTGAAGCTTGTGCAATCAAAATGGTAAAGGCAATAATCTCATGAGAATGATGGTTAATCTAAATGAGACGTGACTTGGTAACTTGAGATGGTGTCACTCAAGCCATGAAGGTCATGTTGAAGTGAAAGATCAAATATAAGGAAAAGGGTGACTTTAGTTGATATGTGGAATTGTATTCAAATGGCTTAATCAACACAAAGTCTCAGCTCAAGGAAACTCAACTCAATGCATGGATGGTGTTGGAAGACGTCAATTGACCAAAATTGTGAAAACGACATTATTCAAGAAAAGAGACGAGCTCAAGATGATTTATTAGTGGACTTATATTTTCTTGAATTTAGTCTTGCCGTACTATCAAGAGGAATGCAACACAAGGTATTGGATGTGACCTCAAAGTGCTCAAACTGAAACCCAAGCCAAAATCCCTAAATCAAGTTTTGAGCAGCTCTGGACTGTGCAAAGCAGTTCAAGCCAGCTTAGCCGGCCACTCAACCAGCTAAGCCGGCTGGGAAGTCAAGAGCCAGCTAAGCCGGCTACTAAGCCAGCTAAGCTGTTCCACTCCAACGGTCACTTCCTCTAGCCGGCTAAGCCGCCGAATCAAGCCAGCTAAGCCGTCCCTGTCAGCCTGGCAACCCAACGGCTAGTTTTTGAACCACTTCTATTTATACCTTCTCCCTCGGCTTTGGCTCGGTTGCTGAAGCTTTTCCACCTCCATACACACCAGCAAAGCCCAAAGAGAGCTGGCACCCTTTGTGGGATTGGTCCAAATCTAGCCACATCTTTTGAATTGGAGAGCAAATTCAAGCCTTCTGATAGTGTGAGAGCAAAATCTGAGTGGAGAATCCCTTGAGCACTTCGTGGTGACACCAAGTTCGTGTGAAGCATTTGTTACTCTTGGAGCTTTTCTCCTAGACGGCCTTAGTGGTCAGCCGGAGAGACACCAAGGTGGTGTAGGGCTAGAACTTTGTGGTGGGCTTGTCTTCCCTCTTGTAAAGGAAATAAGACCTCTTAGTGGAAAGTGGAAAAAGGTCGTTTTACGCCTGGCCATGAGTTGACCTTTGTTGGGTATCACTCAAATTGGCTTCCACAACGGAGACTAAGGCTCACCTTGGTGAGACCTGAACTTCGGTCAAACAAATCGCTGTGTCTCCTCTGTTTCGGTTTGATTCGCATTTACTTTACTTGCATTATATTCATTCTTGTGAATCTCCGATTGTGTCCACTCGAGTACACAAGTGTTTGTGGGTGTAGGAGCTTATTGAGCAGGTACATCATCACCACTTACATCCTACAACACCTTGGAGTGAAGAAGAGAAAAGAGAAGATCAAAATCAGCAATCGACAGTGCTGTTTGAGTTCTACTCGAAGAAGCCGGCTTAGCTGTCCCAGCTGAACCCGGCTGTCGGTTCTGGTTCTAGGCGAAAGCAGCCCGGCTAAGCTGTGTCTACACCTAGCTAGGCCGACTAGGCTACTCCAGCCAGCTAAGTCGTCTGCAAACCTAGCTAAGCTATCCTGTGCTGTGGCAGCAAGTTTTAATCTGATCTTTGTAGGTTATTTTTCTTAAACGCCTATTCACCCCCCTCTAGGCATCGTTTAGGTCCTTTCAGCCGCCCTTCCTAGCGGCACTACCGCTTGGCGGTACTGCTAAGGGCTGGCGCGGTGCGGCTGTCTGTGCAGGCACATCTGTACCAACCTTTCCTTTGCTCCAGAACTGAACACACTCATAGCCATTTATCACTTTTCTTCCATTTGTCTTGGCTCCTCTTGTGTGACCTAGCCCATCCTTGATTCTATGATTTCTCCCATCAATGTATTGTGGCTTCTTTGGTTGTGTCTCTTTGCCACTCACTGCTTCCTTAGCATTTTGATTCCCTTACCAACCATTGACGGTCGTTAACTACATATTTTATACCGTCAACATTAGTACAAAACTACCAAAACACAATAGTGATAGGGCTTTGAGCTAACCATTTCCACAAGTTTTGGTACTTCACTTATTTTGTAGGGCAATGTTAAAAACATATACATATTGGGCCAAAAGCAAAGGAAAATATACAAGATAAGAATGGCCCAATACGAAGCAAGGATAAAGAGAAGAAAAGCCCAAGAAATATGATTACAAATATCCAAACATAAGCCCAAAAGGTCAAGGCCCAAATCCAACATGAAATCATATCGGGCCGCAGGACATGGGTTTAGTATTTTGGGCATAACTTTCTCATACAAAATCGGAATTCAGCGGGCCACCAGTCGAAACGAAGCTCACTCTGAGGCCCACAAGCTCCTGCAGAAGTTTCAGCCCAAACGAACAAAGTTTGGGTGCGCCCGCAGCTCTGGTGAGGCGGTTCGGGCCCATCCTTCTCTGGTGGTGCAATGAATGTCCGAAAAGTGGCGGTGCAGGGTGTGTGGCCATGTTCACTGAATCTAGACGCTGTAGTGAGGTTGGTTTGGAGGAATATTCCATGGCACATTCCCTCTCCCTCTCCTATAAATAGATGGCTCCTCTCATTCCAAGAGACCAATTCCACACAACACAAGGAGGAGCCACAATGTAGAAGAGAGGAAGAAGCTCCACTCTTATTCTTCTTCCTCCTTCTTAGTTCTAATGGAGAGTGAGAGAGGGAAGGCTAGAAGAGGGCTTGGCCTCTTCTCCATGGAGTCCCGGTGTGCCCCCCGGTGCATTGCGGATCACGGGTCCGGAGTGCCGGACTTGTCGGCACCCGCCATGCTTGTACCTCTACAACCTTCTAATCATTTTGGGTAAGAATGGTTGTGTCCCTCTTTCGGCTTATTACTCTTAAGCATATTATCTAGCTGTTATAGACTTGCGGGATTGATAGTCGTTCCTTCGGGCGATGCTCTAGAAGAAGGACCCCCCACGGTTAAGGGGTTAGGCGGCTGGGTCGTGACAGCCTTGTCTGTCCCTTGTAATCCCCCCACGTTCGGGTGTGGCGCAGTGCAATTGCCGGACACTGTCCTTTGGGCGTGGGCCGGTGCCCGAAGTAAGGACATAACAGCCAAGTGATCCCTACTAAAGAGTTTGAGCCCATAAAGATATGTCACCACCCATAGTTATCCTAGGGTGACTCTATTCAGAGAGTAGTCACACAACCGTTCCTCGTGGAAATACGATACCTTGAATACTTCCGGGTGAAATGCTATAACGACAATTCCGTACGCTTGCGGATTCTTCTGCATACGTTAAGAAACGTCAACAAGCATTTTTGGCGCCGTTGCCGAGGAACGGTAGTCGTAATTCTCTCTAAGCCTAGAGCACCCGTGTGTTGTATCAAAAAAAAAACAAAATAGTTATTTATTTTTCATTTTCAAAATGAAGCCTTCTCCAAATTGAAAATCTTTTTGCTTCTCCAAAGGGGGAGTTCACAGGGCCTATACCTTTTTCAAAATCAAACTTTTCATCCGGCCATGAACTCCACCCTAATTTGAAAAAAAAAAAAAAACTTTGGTTCGGGTACACTCCTTTGGTGACTATTTTGAAAACCTGTGTAACCACCTACAAGATTTCGAGGAGTTATGATCATGCCTCAGCATTCCTGGCATGATCCAAGAAATTCACATGTGGAATTTGTTTCTGCTCTCCCTCATAGGGAAAGCAAAACAATAGTACACTACTGTCGTAGGAAGTTTGAATGGGGACGGAGAAGAACTCAAAGACAATTTTTGTCTAGCATTCTTCCCCATCAACGCCTACCAAGGACAACTCTCGATCTCAAGTAGGATGAGAAGGAGTCCATAGGTGCAGACTAGGCCAGGTTTATAATGTTTATACATGCTGGCCTAGACTTGTCATTACCCGATAGTGTGCTTTTGCATATCTTTTGTTCGGGTCTTGACATAGATGCTGCCCTATGCCTTGACATGACCGTTGGAGGGTCGTTTGCACGTAAACCTACAACGGAACATAGGAAAATCCTTAATTACATCCTAGAGAAGCTTGCTTCTCCCGTTGTAGAACCTATTCCCCTCCACATTAAGGGCATGTCAAGCATTGAGGAGCCCTCATCAGTCGAGCCATTCCCCGTACCGCCATTGGAACCGACTGTTGAGCCCTCTCCCGAACCACAAACACTGAAGGAAGGAATGCTTCGTCCTTTGGAGTTCGCGATTGAATTCAAGGATGATGACAGAACCTCGTAAGCCGAGGTGCGCTTGGACTTTCATATCTATCTCATCCTTGACTTCAACCCTCTCATAGGCTACCCTCTTAAAAAAGCTTTTCATGAAAAAAAAACTATAGAGGGAAGCCATGATGAGAAGTTGGGAAAGATTGCTTCCGCCTCTCACACCTAGACATCCCAAAGGTGAAACATCTTCCCAACCAAAACCCGTTCGAGGAGGCAAAGTTCATAACTCTGTTCGCTTCACCCAAGTTGCTTTCGCATCTTAGTGAAACGAAACACCTGTCGCTCTCACTCGAACACAAGTCATGTCCCTCTGGCCAACAAAACGTTGTTCTCGACAATGGTCAAGATTCAACGTTCGTCCTTCATGACACATCTTTTGAGGATAAAACCTCATGTGCCATGGACATGCACGAAGCGACAACTCTTGAGACCAAGTAGAAATTTGGTTTTGAGCATAACAAGTTGTCAATTGAGACTTCTTACATGCTCACCTTTGGGTCTTCTTGAGTTTGTCTTGCTTCTAGCCGAGTGCTTCGACGAAGACCACAACCATCTCTTGGTTCTCTTTGCAAAACCTTTTAAGAGAATGGTTGCAAATCTCGTAGTAGCATGATGACACTAACCTTGCAGCTTGAGTGTAATGCTAAAATTCTTAGTGGTAAAACTGGGAACTTCACCACCATAAGTTGCAGGATGTTTTCCCACGATCAAGCTTATGACCATAAAGAAAGCACTGCCAGGAGATACCCTGGACTATCATAAAAAAAAGCACAAAAAGTCTTTCTCTCTTCTTATTAATAAAAGCAAGAACATGTTATCAAGTTAGTATGCACCTTCGGGTATTCTTGTCGCTAACCAGTTCAGGTGGAGATCGATTAAGAAGAACAAAGAGGCATGCGACGCTCGAGAACATGAGGGCTACATCACCAAAAAAAAATTATGATGTTCGTGGGTGATGGAACATGCTCAAGAGGAGACCCGGACCTTCCACACTTGACTTTTACACAAAAGTCTAAGTATGGGGGAAGATGGTGACAATCCCAAGTTCCATCCACCAAGGGATCATACAAAAAAATGAGGGTGAATAAAAGATGATGTCAGCCCTGCCTTGCTAAAAAAATAAAAAAAAAAGAATTGAAAAAAAAGAGATGGAGAGAAAAGAGTAAAAAAAAGAGAGATAAAAAAGAGAAGAAGAGAGAAAGTGAAAAAAAAGAAAAAAAAGGGAGAGAGAGAGAAAAAAAGGTAAGGTAAAAAAAGAAGAGAGTGTGGGTAAAAAAATATAGATATAAAAAAACAATAAGAGAGAGAGAGGAGCAGGTTGGCCCCATATGGTCAAGAAACATACTAATGGCTGCCTGACTCCACCTTTCCTTGCTTTAACAAGCAAGAAGGGCTCACCTCTCATTCTTTGCGGCTATCATCAAGGCCCATGGCCCGCATACACGTCGTGTGTGTGTGTGTGTGTGGCCTAGCCTTGAGATGCACCTGGGTTGAGCCATCAAGCAAAACCACGGCTACAATTTTGATGCTTCATCCATAAATGCCGACGGTATTTACACTCGGGTATGCAAAGATAACGTTCACCACCTCTTCACTCATTTTTGTCTCCATGAAAATAAAACTTTATGCTTCCCATGCCATGACACATATGCTTTGAGTTTGGGTGTACCTACATGGATCCATGTAATACATCCATATATCTTTTTAAATTAAGCGTGGTGCTTAGGTTAAAAATGATCTCCTTTAATCAAAACTTTGACATGGTGTCAAAGCTAGGTTAATGAACTTAGAGCTATGTTGTCATGATCTTTGGAAGTATCTTATCTTTGGAGATGAATCAAGGCTTTGCTTACACTATTTTTATTTTAAGCCTTGCACGAGTGATGCTAAGGTGAACAAAAAAAAAGATATATATAATAATAATAAATAAATAAATAAAATAAATAACAATCATAATAAAGGGTCCACGATATTCTTGCCGATAGAGCCATATGTTTTGTTTTGTTTTGTTTTGTTTTTCTTTGTTTAAAATAAAACCAGGTACAAGAATAAGTGTGGGGCGATCTCTCAAGCATACAACCACACCCATCTAAGATCTCCCCAAAACAATGCACAATCATCGAGCAATTCACGGTGGAGAAGGACAAAATGAACGACTACCATTAACACCTTCCTCCTCAAACGGTGGTTTGTGCAACTCCCTCTCTCATATCCTCTAAAAGTTTTGAAGTTTAAAATTAAACAAATAAAAAAGACAAAACTTTTGAAAAAGCTCCATCTCCATGCTATCCTTTGATAAAATTTGCATACTCTTTATTCCTCGCTAATATTCCTATGCCTTGTGAGCTATCTATCATAGGGACCCCATGTTATCTAAGTAATTGGATTATGTGATATAGCTAGATGATTTGAACCTTGCTCTTTTATATGAACTTGGGATTTGTTTTCAAAATTCAAAATTCAAATAGCATGCTCCTCAATGATATGCAAAATTCCTACCAGAGCCATATCGAGTTTATCAAGAGCAAAATCATACATATATGCTACTTATCTTTGCATTGAGGTTGTGTCAAGTCTTGTTGACCCTTGTTGAGATAGTTGTCATGTCCCCCAAGATCAAGATCACGTACACTCCACATATACCAGCTATTCCTACACTGGGAATACGCTAAAACATGCTTCCGTCCACCATACAAAAAGCTCTGCTCCTACACTGGGAGTAGACACAAAAAGATATCTTAGAAATAAATACTCCATGTTCTACCAGATAGTGATCTCTCTATATATTTGTAGTTCAAAGAGACATGGCTATATAAAAAAATATAGGGACACATGAAGGTCCCATGAAAAAAAAGTCAGACACATGAAGGTCCAAGAGTTTCAAAAAAAAATGATGAGCACATGAAGGCTCATGCAAGAAAAAAAATATATACCATGTTCTCAAGAATAAAGTTTTCATAAAAGAGAGATCACTCATATCAAGGAGTATAGTATAGGTTCCACTATATCATATCCACACACATGCACTTCTTGATCTAAGGGTATGCCATCCTTCTCCTCGGATCCAAGATTTGACCCAGCAACATATGCAGAGTAAGTATGCCTGTTGGGTGATTACTCAATACAACACTTTATTGATATGAAATGGTTTACAAAGTGGCCATTCAACATGGTGATTACAAAGGATGTCGGGGGTATTTATAGGCCCCCGACTTCGTAATTGTACAAAATTACTAAGAATTCCAAAATGAACTTTTATAATGTATCTTTCCTAGCGAAGGTGTACTCTTTATCTTCGCGATGCTTTTAGACGTAATCTTCACCTTCGCGATGCTTTTTTTGTTCCTTGAGCTGATTACGTAGCTTCACAAATGGCCGCCATGATCATCATCCGCTTGGATCCTTGACCTTAATCTTTTAATTTCAAACTTGTCATTCTCTGCGAAGCCAATACCTTCTTGAAGCTTCTTTCGGTATTAAACTCGCTCCTGTTTTTGTAATTGTTCCAAATATCCCGAAATCTTCAAAGTTTGGGGACGAAAGTTTTACACGTAAATCAAAGTTAGAACCCAACAAAGCCCTCGTGGGCGAAGGCCGACTTCAAAGGCGTGAAACCCACGAACTTAAGTTTTTCTCAAAAACTTTGTTTTGATCAAAAACGTCATCCCGGACTTTGAAGTTGGACTTTGGAGTTTGATTTTGACTTCGTGGATATCTTTGAGTTTGGTTTTTTTTTAACGGCTAGTTTGACCGTTTGACCGAAGTGGTCTATAAATAGCGAAACACCCCCCTGTTTTCTTCATCTTTTTCGAAGAGGGGCTACCTTTTTGAAAAAATTTTTCCGACGACGAAGTCAATTTTTTCCTACGAAGACAGAGTTTGTTGTTCCTCGAAGCTTTTACGCTTTTTTTGTGAAGAAGTTTCTTGTTTAAGTATATTTTCTTTGCGAAGTGTATTTCATCACTTTTTATTTTTGTTTTCACGTTTGTGATGAATCTTATTTTTGTTCTTTTTTTAGAATGGTCGACTCACGAAGATAACGTGTTTGGTTCTCAAGAAAATGAAGCCGAAGAGCGGGGAACATCCCAAAATGAAAACTCCAAAGATGGATTGTGCGATGTATCTGCATCTTAGTCCGAGCCGCTTCGATGATGGGCTTTCCCTTATGTTTGGTCATAGCAAAATGATCAAGCAGAGATTTCAAAAAGGTTAAAGATGGAATCTTGAGAGAAGGTCAATATAGGCGGGAGAGCCAAGCGAGAAGGTTCCAAACCTAAACCGGATGAGTGTGTTGTGTTCAAGGATTTATTCACTGCGCAGGTCTTCGTATGCCTCCCCAAAATTTTCTTGAAGAGGTGTTCAAGAAGTACAACATTGAGATGCACCACTTGACTCCTAATGTAATAGTCAAGTTGTCTCTTTTTTTCTATGGGTCGTGCGTAGTCAAAATACAAAACCGGATATAGATGCTTTACATTTTTTTATACGAGCCGCATACTCGGTTTCGGACCAAAACGATTGAGCGGCGTAAAGTGAAACTATATTTTGGATGTTGCGTTTCAAAATTGCACGTGGACAAAAACGATTTCTCCTACATCAAAGAACAAGTGGGTAGATGGTTGGTATAACTCGGTTTTACCACAAGGTCCCCATGGTGGAAGAAAACCGTGGTAGGAAAGGAGTTGTGAAAAGTTACCCATTGGCTTCGTGCATGCATAGGGAAAGATTTGAGTGCAAGCCTAGTTTTTCTAAATCTCAAGCTTATGCTAAATGTTTGAAAGCTTTCAAGAGGGTTGTTTCAAAGAATCAACTCGAGACCATGTTGAAGAGTACTTTGGGCTGCCGGAGTTTGGCCACTTAGACTTGGTTGGGATTTCCTTCGTTATCATACGAAAAGGATTAGGGAAAAAGACTATATTTTCCCCGACGCAGATATCTTGTGATGCCTTCGTGATTCAAGTATTGAAGAAGAGTTTGTTCTTCTTTGCCGAGAGCAAAGCCGTGGATTTGCTTGGAAAGTATCTCCACACGAGAGAGGAAGGCGATGGATGAAATTATTGGCAAGGACTATGTTAGGCTAAATCGGATTTTTGATCCGGCCAATATTACTTACAAAGTTCGCCCACCTCCCTGCATATGCCCGAACCAAGGATAAGAAGGATGCCGACAAGGATCTGAAGAGGAAGAGAAGTGATTTGTTGAAGTCAACTTCTTCGAAGACCCGGCAAAAGGTCGTTGTTGCTAAGCCCCAAAAGAAGAAAGCTAAGAAGGTGGTTCTTGATTTGCTTGATAATTTGGACCTTTTCGATAGTGAAATTGATGGCTCCAATCCGGAATTTTTGCTCGAGGATTTAGAGGTGAGAAAGATTTGCAAGACTTTTGCTCCTACCGGACTAACACCGGCTTTGCTTACTCCTCTTTCTTGAGTACTTACAAAATTTTGGCTCTTCATAGAATTTGGGCGCCGGGCGTTCTTTGGCGAAGACGCAGATGTTTGCTATGGTGGAGGCTTCTCCCACCGGTACTACTACTCCTTCTTCACCTAGACTTAGAGATCCAACTCGACTTTCAGTGGCTTCGCTTTGTCGACTTACGCTTTGCATGATGAGCATATTTCTATTGAGTGGTGGAGTTTGCTAAAAATATTCACGTGAGTCGTTTGTTAGTTAACCCGAGCATCCTTCTTCAGTTCTGGAGAAACAATTTCGAAAAAGTTGTTGAGAAAGATGTTGCCCGTGAGCAACACGGGGTTGTTGAAAAGATTATCGTGAAGGTTGCTTCTTCGGAGCCTACGAAGGTTCCTAAAAAAAATTGTTGAAGAGTCAACTAATGTGTCGAAGGATATTGCTTGGTATGTGTTCTCTACTAATCTCTTGTTTCATGTTTTACATTCTTTTTCTGTAGATTTGATTTTCTTCTTTATTTGTGCGAGAAAAAACTCCATCCGAGAGGGCTCATGATGCGATTAAAGTTATAAAGGAAAAGCTTCATCAAAAGGGTACCAAAAGCGCTAAGTTTTCCTTTGATGACCGATGATGTTGTAGATGAGGAAGCGAAATTAACCAAAGAAAGCCGTTTATCGGAGTTCTTTGGTTAATGTTGAGGCTCAATGTAAGATTCCCTATCCCCTTAAGGAGGGAGAAAAAGTTTGTAAGTCTTTGTTTCTTGATTGAACTTTGTTACGTTTATGTCTTATATTCTCTTTTTTTTTTTTTTAACACATTACTTTTTACGTTTATGTCTTATATTCTCTTTTTTAACACAATTTTTGCAGCACAATTTTTCTATGCTTCGTACACGGGAAAAAACTATTGATATTGGTTCTATGAAAGATGTTGCCGAAGACCATCCGACTCCGCAGGTGGCTATTGATGGTCAAGAATTCACTCCCAAAGATGTTTCAAAGTCCTTGGAAAATACTTTGAAGTTTTGCTTAGACAGCGGAGTCAACTTGGACGCATACAAATTTGTTGGAGTGGGAATAGATAAGCTTCGCGTTCTTCCGAAGAAGCCAGAGAAGCAATTGTCTAAGTGTATGGATGATGCTTTTTCGGTTCCTGATGCCAAAGGTGAGCTAGCGAAGAAGAACCCATTGGAATTAGGCGATCTTTGGCTTAAACTTGATGTATAAGGTATATATATATTTTATTTTCTTTTCATGTGAAGTTACTTGTTTATATTTTGCTTCTAACTTTGATTTGTTTGTATAGGGTGTTCTCGTTCAACGGGGACTCAAAAAATCTCTCGAAGATAGTGCCACTGCCTTCGCGCTTCGTGAGAAGTCGCTGCTGGGAGAAATTGAATCTTTGAAGTCTCAGCTTGCTGCTAAGGAGGTGGAGAGAGGAAAGGCTATGGATGGCGGCACATTCTTGATTGTTTATATCAATGGTGCCACAGATATTATTAAAGAGATGGATGATCAACTTGAGGCCGTGAAATCAACTATTGCTAACCTCACAAAAAGAGAAAGAATATCTTGAGAAAAAGAGTAAAGAAATGGATGAATTTATGCTTAGGAAATTTAACAGGATGTGGGAGCTTTGCAAAACTCGCTTATGAGAAGTGGGGGCCACACACGAGGATCCTTGCCGGGAACTTGGAGAATATGACCCATTTTTAGTTGGCTCAGAGGGGGCGTATGAAGACCTTGGAGTTTTGGTTCAAGCCGCCTCGGATACTAGTGTCATGTACTCTACCCGAGCACTTCTTCATTTGATGAAAGAAGCTAAGGATCCCTTTGTATGACACCTTCGCAGAAGATTCCTTCAAATTTCCTGGGGATGCTATTAGCAAGATCTCTACACGCACTCATATCTTGTGTAAGAAATTCTTTGAGCAATACTGGTGCAATTGTGGGAGAGCATTGTCTCAAGAAGGTGAAGGAAAAGTTGAAAAAGGTATTATGCTCTCTTATTAAGTTTTGCCTTCTTTTATTGTTTCTTTTATTTTTCTTTTGTTTTTTTTGACTTTGCCTTTAATGCATTGAGCTTGACATCTTACGGGGAGGAAGAAAATTTGAAGAAGCTTAAAGAAGAAGAAGAAAGGAAAGCTCATGAAGAAGAAGAAAGAAACAAGAACAATGTTAGTGAGCGAAGAGGCTAGCTTTATGGATTAGCTTTTTTATTTTGAGTGTTTCGGGAGGAGAGGAAAAACTTGTTGGCAAGAATTATTGTAAATTTGTTAAGTTTTAACTTTATGGTTTATGAACTGTGAAGCTACTATTAATGCGAAGTTAGATTGCGTTTATGATTTTTTTGTGCGAATTTTGACTTTGGAATATCCCAAGGGTTCCTCAAGCGAAGCCTTTGTCAGGTGGTATGATACCCGCTTTTGCCTCTTATGATCGCTGAAGGATAATTTTGTTTTTGAAACTTCGGAATTTTTGGGATGTTG
The DNA here is from genome assembly GCA_015847255.1 of Hyparrhenia diplandra. NCBI lineage: Eukaryota > Viridiplantae > Streptophyta > Magnoliopsida > Poales > Poaceae > Hyparrhenia > Hyparrhenia diplandra. Next base: position 47,702 of record JADLZK010006050.1, read on the forward strand.
CGAGGGTTCCGTAGTATTGACATTGATGCTTTCGTGAATAAACGCCTTGGGAATTCTAATGCGAAGGCTTCTTATAAGATGCCGAGGGTTGTGGATTTTAGTCTTCTTGGACAAGTAACGTTTGTGCGCGGTTGTCATCATTTTTCTTGTATCTTTTTTTTTTTGTGCTTGTGCTTGCTTTTTTATATTTTTGTTTTAGGTCATCGTGCTCAAGTCGTCCCCCAAGCTTTGTTTTTGGGGAGAATTTCCAAGACACGGTGATAAAATAATCAACGAAGTTTTTGAGGATATTCTAAGTGAGGCAAAGAACTAGTGTTGCCTCAAGAATTTTGAGTGGTTATATATTGTACATTCATGTTGTATGTAAATTTGAATAAATGTTTTGTATGATGTATTACTATCTTTTGTAATTTGAAGAATTCTTATAACGAAGTTGCCGATTTTATGAAAGTTTATCTCGATTTTAAATTTTAGAAACCTCATTTTTTTTTTTTTTATATTTGCGAAGTAGTAGTGAAGACTTTGATTTGAAGCAAAGATTTTCTTTTTAAAAAAATTTGAAAACGTCGTCCCCTTCTTTTTTTTTGCGAAGACTTGAGCCAAAATTCTCGAAGTGGGACGAAGACTTCGATTTTGAAGCCAAAATTCTCC
>JADLZK010006053.1:0-13655 GCA_015847255.1 Hyparrhenia diplandra
CTCAGCATGCTACTCATTCAATGACTCTGACCCCTTCATGTGAACTAGAGTCTTATCACCGTGAATTTTCTATGTAGTCCATTGGCATATCGGTAAAGAAATTCCATCTTCTGGTTAGTATAGCCGGTCAGCTAACGCTGTGTGCTTCGCCGGTCGCCACCGTGGTCCATGCCGGTGTTCGCTCTGCTGGTGAGGTTGATGCCGATGCATAGTTATACACATCGTGGATCGTCCTCATCACCTTGCCATAATGTTCTTTTCAGATGCACTCATCACTTTCTCTCACTAAGACTTTGTTTTGCAGCTACCCATATCTTCCGCATGTATCCTTCTATTTAAATCTCGTCAAGGCAGCGTGATGGTGGCATTTATCGCAGCAGGCAAAGCAGAAGCCGCTAAATGTTTCTTTTTTGGTTGCGTGAGTGGAAAACAAAGAGGCATGCCAGGTCCCATCAACCATGGTTTTCTTCCGGGAAGCTTATTTCGAACAGAGCCGTAGAGCAAATATTGGATAAGTCACGAAGGGATATTGGAAGTCTGATTATATTGCACGCCTGTGTGTCGCCAAAATGACAGATTTATTCGGGGTTTGAAGGATTTCGATGGTCGCCACCGAGGAGGGTTGCGTAGTGGTAGTGCCGCCACGGGATGGTTCTGATGCCGCGCTGAACGTAACAATTGAGCATTCAATGCCGCGCAAAGTTCGACAAAGCTCATGAAGAGACAACTTTTCAAGCCGTTGCTGCCTTGGATGGAGGGCTCATCGGTGAATGCTTAAATGCAATACACTATAAAGTCCGGAAGTTGGTTGAGTTCGATGATTGCTTGAGATCGATCTCAAGCGTCAGTCTGCTTTGGAAGCGTTGACGCTGCAAGCACGTCATGTATGTAAGCTGTCTCAGCTTTGATAGGCAGTCTCTAGGCACTTGTGCAGCGGCTGGGGCCTCTGTGATCATTTGAGAGATAGCTAAATGCAAGATCAAAGTATAACATATGTAGTACGTAAATATACACAGGTGCTCGCTTCTTGCCCAATCCATATTTAGCAGACAACTAACAATAATTGTATTTTTGTACTACGTGATGGCGTACACTTTGATCTTGCAATTAACAATCTCTTTGGGTTGATCCCGAAGAGCCTTGGGCACTCGCAAGTCCCTAGAATATATCAAACCGACTCTCAACAACCATCTCGAGCGACAGATGTGCTCCGGGTTGTTCAACCTTCCCAAGCATTTGGATCGGATCCTGCCAAACAATCATCTACCAACTTCCGTGCACTTCAAGCTATGGTGTGAAACTTATGCAATTGCATTTAGCAAATAATTCCTTCAGTGGGAGCATCAATCCATCCATAGGCTACCAAATATGTCTTGAAAAGTTGTCTCTTCAGATGAACTCTTTCTCCGGGAGCTTTGCCGCGGCGCATTGAATGCTCAATCTTGTTGTGTTCAACGCCGACAAACACACTCATGGGAGCCATCCCGCGGGCCTTTACAAATTGCACTCGCACCTCGTGACCTCGACCTCGCCCACAATAAGCTCTCTTGGTGGGATACCGCACCATTAAGTCACTTCAAAAACTCACCAAACTAAATCTGTCATTTAACCGGCTAAGAGGGAGCCACCTAATTTGTGCAATGGTAATCACCAATATCTCCTTCATTGACCTATCTAATAATCTGCTCCTCCTCGGCTCGCTCCAAAAAATGCTTCAAAAATCGAAAAGAAAAGCCGTGGTTCGATGGGAACCCCCTGGCATGTGCGATACCCTCTTCCCACTCCCCCCGCATCAAAAGCCTCAACACGCCTCCAAGAAAACATTGCTTTGGCTTCGCTTGTCGGGTGCCTCTACTCTTCTTGATTGCCGCCGCCATCTATGCCTTGACTAAGTTGGCGAGGGCGTAGAGCAAGAAGGGATCCCAATGCTTAGAAGATGGTGTTGTTTGATCGCTCCGTGAACATCTTAGTGGAAGAAGTGGTCAGTTGCATGTAGGAAGAGAACATTATATGCAGAGGGTGGTGAGGGGACGGTCTACCATGGTGCTATGAACTGTGGCATCGAGCCGGCTATCAAGCTCCTCAGAACCAAGCAAATGGCGCATCGCACATGGCCGTGACTCAATGCCGAGGTGAAGACCTCAGAAAATAAGGCACCGCGAACATTGTGAATCTTGTTCGGCTGTGCCTCCAACCTAGAGATGGATATTCTTTTGTACCAATACATGCCCAATGGATCCCTACATCGAGAATTCACCGCGATAATGGCTCCCTACCACGCGGAAAGACAAGGTCAAAGTCGTCGTCGAGGTGGTGAGGCGCCGGCACGTTTGCCTACATGCCGCCAGGTAACGATCCATGCCTGCTTTGAACTTCAAATCAGATTATTCAATAATGTCCTGTTTGCCAAAAAAAGACCAATGACGTTCTTTTGGGCCTTCAGAATATGGAAACAGTCGTGTCTATGATAGAAAGGTGACGTATACAATTTTGGGGTGGTTTTGCTTGAGTTGATCACAGGGCACTGTGCAGTCCATGACAGTATGAGCCTTCGTGAATGGATCATGGAGCAGGCCAACCAGATTGGACAGGGCTGCAGCCTCGCCGTGGCTGACAGCCGTCTACGACTGCCGGAGCCAGTGCAACTGATCGTGGATCTCTACACGGTGGCCATGGCGTGCGTACAAATCCAAAAGAGAGATCGTCCAGCCATGTTTGAGGTCCTGCGCGTGCTTTCCAGCATCCAGGGAACCCAAAATTAGCCCCACGACCTTGGTAGTTATTACTACTTAACGAAGTTTCTCTCATGTGCCTGCTCACTGTGGAATACAGATATTCCAGCCATCATCAACAGGGCCGAATCCGAAAAAGATCATCGAGATGGGCCTGATCCACGAACGAACAATCAAGACATGCCCAGCCTTCGCTTCGGTCGAGCTCGAGCTCGACCGCTGGCGCCCCCCTCCATCTCGAACGAGCCCTCCGACGAGCTCTCCGCACGAGCTCGAGCTCGCCCGGCCCATTCCTCTCCGCTCGAACGAACTCTCACAGGTGCGAGCCTCCAACACCGTATAACCCCCCGAGCTTGAGCTCGACGACGAAAGCACAACTCCGCCCTCGAACGAGTTCACGATCGCGCGTACGCTCACGCCCAACGAGGCTCGGCCACGATGGTTGAACGGTAAGGCCGCGCTACTTGCTCCGCGCCGCAGCCTGCTGGCAAGATATCGCCGTGGGAGCGAAATCCCCAGAGGCACGCGCGGTATGGGCTGTCAGGCCACGCCATGCCGCGCCGAACACAATGCACAAACGCTTGCAAAGACAAGGTCGACCTCGACAACGATATCCGAGCCTCTCCGCCGAGCTCTCCCGTCCACACGCCCCCAACGCCAAGTCCACGATGGCGGTCGGCGGCGCCGCCAGTTCGATCGCGACGGGCCGCGCTGTACACCACGGGCGACAAGACGCGAGGCGATGACGGGGCGGCAGCAGCGAGCTCAATGCTTCTCCACAATCGACCGCCACAGCCCCGAGCTTGGCAACCAGCGTGACGATATATCGTGATATGGAGCCGCCTCACGAAGCTCTACCACGGCCAAAGAGTGTGCTACCACGTAGGGCGGCGACGACATGCGCACGCCGAAGGTCCGGCGTGCCCCCCGCAAACCCGCACATTCTCTCTTCACCCCCGACTTGTATTCCTTCTCCTCTCAAGCTCCTCCCTCGATGGCCTCTTGTACACCCCTTGCGACTATAAAAGGGAGTCCCGGCCATAGGAAGAGGGCGTGTTCTCTAGCTTTCAACATTCCATTCTCCACACACTCATCCGCACACACCCACTCGAGACTTGAGCTCATCTCCTCTCGCCCGCTTTACTTCGCCCAGACGAAGTCTTTGAGTCGATAGTGCACACATCGACCAGGGTGCCCGACGGCCCCAACCAAGATAAATCTCAGATCATTGTCCTTGAGTTAGCCATCATTGCACACATAGCTGGGCCGATCATCGGTGGATCGTGGTATACGCACCACGACAGCTGGCGCGTGCAGGACGATCACCACTTCAATGGCTCCCCTTCACCACCACTCCGGGCCCGGCGCACCCGATGCGCTTCGGGGCGCCTCGACTTCACCAGCACCAGCCCGCGGGCTCCCTCGTCCGGGATCACCTTCCCCCCGACCGGGGTGCAGGACGAGATGACACCGCCTCGTCCGCGACGCCGCCGACTCGCGGCCGACTCGTCCGGCCAGATCGACGCCCGCTGGAAGCCCTCGTCCGCGCGGGCGTCGATCGCTTCGTCGGATTGGACGGACTCGCTCACAAGATCCCGGGCCCCGAGCCGACTCCTCAGAGCTCTTCCGCGACGCCACCCTCCATCGTCAACGTGCTGTCCCGCAGCCGCGGGCCAGGAGCCGCCTCCTCCACCACCGAGTTCCTCGCTCGTCTACACCAAGATGTACCCCGGGACGCTCTTCCCGCCGACACCCCCCGAGCAACGAAGCCCGGATGTCCCGCCGAGGCCGCACTTGCAGCTTGAGCCCTCGCAGGAGCCGACCCGCCGCGAGTTATATGTGTCGCACCCCGACCCGGCGGTACACGCACCCAGGGGAGGAGTCCACCCAAAGACACCCCCACGCACTCGCAAGGCCCGACGGGCTCCCCCGAACGGCGCACCACCCAAGCGGGTCCACGAGCCCCCGAGGAGCTCGAGGAAGCTAGAGTAGCCGAATCGCGCAGAGCGCGAGGCACCCTTGCCGAGGAGGAGGCCTGCACCGAGCCTCGAGCTCGCGAGGGATTCACGACGCCGCATTGAGGAGGCCGACGACCTCCCGCCGGTCTTTGGGTGGCGACCTGAACCCCAACGCCGCCTCCATGCTCCTACATTCCTCCCCGAGCCCGAGGGCGCCGAGGCCGCGCGAGTACACCCAAGCAGCCGTGGTCCTCATCGAGAAGGTCAGCAGAGACAAACATGGAGAGCTCAAGGCCGCACCGCCGCTCCGAGAGGAGCACGAGGCCTCCTCCAACCGAGGGCGATTGAGATGACTCGCTGAGTCCACGCCCGGCGACGTGGTTTCCGCGAGAACCACATGCACGGACACCTCGACGCCGCTGCCGACGAGCGGTCTGGCGGAGCGCTACCGATGAGCGCCGAGACCGCCACGACGACCGGGGCGCGACGACGACGACCGCCCGCTCCCACAAGCAAGAGGAGGAAGGCCGCTACGATACCAGAGGACCGCAGCCAGGCCCGACGGCAAGGAGGCTACCAACGCTGCCTCCCGAGCCCGAGCCCGGGTAGAGCTCGAGGCAGAGCCCCACTCCGACGGAGACTCCACCCGCGGTCTTCACCCGCAAGTCCACGACGCTGCTCCCAAAGCGCCCGCTGGCCCGACCTTCGGGTCCGTATACAACGGGGAGACCGACCCCCAACGTATGGTCGGAGGACCACCGCCGCATGCGAAGCGGAGGAGCCGACGACGAGCCTTCATCATCCAACCTCCCCCACTACCATACACCGCCGGTCATGGCTCGAGCATTTGCCCGCAGATCTCATCGATACCGGCGCGACCTCCATGACATCTTCGTCGGCAACTTCCGTGGGAAGCTACTCCCGCCCCAAAGAACACGTGAGACTCCGCGGCTGCAAGCGCCAGAAGAATGAGAGCCCCCGCGCGATCACATCCGGCGCTCCAAGCTCGCAACGAGCTCTCTCGACGCCACCGACGCGAGATCATCACCCGCCTTCACCTTCACCACCGGCGAGACCTCCTCATCAGCGAGCCCAGATCCGAAGCCCAAGACGGAAGGGCCTCCCGACCTCGCCACAAACCACTGGGGAGAGGAAGCCATCTCCTCGCCCTCCACGGCACCACCGGCAAAGCAAGGAGAAGACCGGCCGACGAGGGCACGAGGGATCGACGCCACGCCCTAAGAAGAAGAACAAGAACAAGCGCCGCCACAACGAGGATGACTGTGGCGTGCGGGCGCACAAGAAGAAGCCAGTGCCAAGGCGGCGGCCAAACGCCCCAAGGACTACTTCGAAGAAGCTCGAGCTCCCCGCCCCAACCGCGAAGGTCCCGCCAGCACAAACTCATGACAAAGAATCTCCTACCGGTTCGCGGATAGGCACGCCGATGTAGCGACGGCGCTGGTAACGACGGAATTCACGACGAGCTCGAGGAGCAAAGTGCGACAAGGACGCCTACTTCGGCGACGGCGCGGTCAACGCCGCTCGGGGCCGCCGCATACAGTCCAAGCGCCGCCTTTAAGCCCCGCAGCCGCGAGGTCCTTCTTTCACCGAGCCCGCGACACCGCCCTACCTCGCGGTCCGAGGCGCCAATCACCCAACAAGAAGGACCACCCCGCGTCACATCCTCACCCGTGACGCTCCGGCCATCGCCGACCCTATTGTTCAATCCAAGCGCCCTCGGGCAAGGTGCTCATGGATGGTGGCAGCCGGGTCCCAAGCCCCCCACATCGACACCATGGAGGCTCCTGCATCACGCGAGCTCGCCTCCCGGCCTCGACCGACCCCATCCACGGGGTAGTGCCGGAAGCAGCGGCCCCGCCGGCGCATCTACCGCGCCACCATCGGCGACCGAGCAACTTCCAAGGGAGGTGCTCACCTCGAGGTGCTCCCTTACAAGAGCGCATACCACACCTTGTTGCCGGTCAGAAAGAACGGTTCATGGCCGCGGCCCAACTACACGCACCTCAAGCTCAAGATCCCCGGCCGGCGGGCGTGATCACCGCCAACTCCACCTTCAGCGCCTTCACCCGCGACAAGGAGGTCGCGGCAAAGACGCCGACGCCCTCACCGGAAGTCCAAGAAGCTTCATCTCGAGATGCGTCCAAAGGGTCCAGCGACCGCCGAGCTCAAGAAGACGGTGAGTACATCCAAAGAAGGCGGCGAGCTCGCCTGCCGAGCCAAAGGCGGCAGCTCTTCTCGAGCACACTTAAGACGCCAAGACGGTGACACGATGAGGAGGGGCGCACCGCTCGAGCCGGTGCCGCCGAGCTCACTCCTAAATAGGAAAGCGAGCCCTCGTCGACCCTCCGTGCGAACCCGACGCACCGCTGAAAACCCCTGACATGCCCGGCATACCGAGGGAAGTCTCCGAGCACTCCTTAAACATCAAGCCCCGCTTTCCTACGGAAGCAAATGCTCCTGGCTCGACGACCAAGAAGCGTAGGCAACGCGAGGAGATAGATACTCTAGCGCGGGTTTTGTTTGCGAGGTGTATCATCATCCCGAGTGGATAGCCAACCCCCTCGTCACTAGTTAAGAAGAAGAATGGGAAATGGAGAATGTGTGATGATTATACGAGTCTCAACAAGGCAGGCCCAAAGGGATCCGCCCCTTTGCCAGATCGACCAAATCGCTGACCCACTCCGGTGCGACACTGCTTTCTCGACGCTACCCGGCTACCACCGTGATCGCGATGAACCAGCCTCGATCACCAAGCAACCTCCTTCATCACCCCCTTCGGGCGCCGCTCGCCACGTGATTCGCGCCGGGGCTAAAAATGCCGGGCACCCACCTTCCAGGTGCATGCAAAATTCTTCAAAGATCTTCGAAAAGCGCGTTGAAGCATACGTCGATGACATCGTGAAGTCAAGACGAGCGCACGAGAGCTCATCCCCACCTCGCAGCAAGTCTTCGCCAGTTCGCGAGTTCTGGTGAAGCTCAACCCCGAGAAATGCATCTTTGGGGTCCCTCGAGGGAAGCCCTTGGCTTCATAGTGTCCGAGCGCGCATTGAAGCTAACCCGAAAAAAATCGAGGGCCATTCTAAAAATATGGGCCCGATCAAAAACGTCAAGAGCGCATAACGGCTCACGGATGCCCTCGCGCACTCACCGTTCATAGCTCGCCCGGGCGAGCGTAGCCTCCCACTCTACAAACTTGAAGAAGTCGGAATGCTTTGTCCTCGACCAACGAGGCACGTGCCGCACTTGACTCCCCTCGGGCGCTTGTCAAACCCGCCTGCTGCTCACACCGCCAAGCCAAGACGAGCCGATGTTACTTCACATCTCGGCCACCCGCAGTGTCGCCGCAAAGACGGCACTGCGTGGTAGAGCGCGCGAGGAAGGGCACGCGTCGCACAAGGCCCGGGCCCTACTTCATCGGTGTCCCCCGACACACCAAGACGCGGTACTCCGCAGTCGTAAGCTCGCCTATGCCTTGCCGATCACGCACCGCAGTTACCCACTACTTCGAGGCACCAAATCACCGTCGTTCCAAGTTCCCACTCTGAGATCGTCCGCAGCCCCGAGGCCACTGGCGCCGCCATGGGGCATCGAGCCTCATGGGGTCGACATCCGTATGCTCCAAGGGACGCCCATCAAGTCCCGTGTGCTCCCGACTGCGGGTCGAGTGGACGAAATGCATACCGCCACCAAACCGGACGACAATGAGTACTGACCCTCTACTCGACGGCCCTCGTTGAAGAGGTACTGGCCGCGGGGCTGGATTAGTTGCCTCGCCGCACAACGGCGCATGAGGTACTCAATCCGCTCCACTTTACCGCATCAAATAACGCCGAATATGAGGCCCCGTAAACGGACTCGCCGCCACCGAACTCGCAACAAGCGCTTGAGGTCCGAGGGCACTCCAAGCTCGTCGACTGTGCCACTAAGGAGGCCGACCGCGTCACCGAGGATGATCGCGCAGACTCCTGTAAGGTGCGCGCTGAGCTCGAGGAGCACTCGACGGCCCGGTTCAAGCGTCGTCCGACGCCTGCATAACGGCGACGCCGACGCCCCGCCTGCCTCGCTCCGACCGGGCAAGTCCCCCGGTGTGTTCGCCCACGACCACTACATCCTCAATCCGACTTGAGGGGGAGGGCTCGAACTCACGCACGCATCCCGCCAAGACACCTTCGGCCGCTTCCGACAAGGTCGAAACCCCCGAGCTCGAGCTCGGGCCGATGGGAGGGTCGACCTCGCCAAGACCGAGGTTCGCTATCCCGCAGCCAAGCCCCAAGACTCGACCGGCGGATTCTCCCATCCCAGGATGGCTAAGGGACCCGCAAGCTTCCCACTCCGAGAAGTGCGAGGAGGCCAGCGCATCGCGCGCCGGCTAAGTCCCACGTCATCATCGAGCACGAGCTCTACTGTGCGAGGCGCCGTCCGAATACTCCAACGCTGTGTCACCTCGAGGGAGGGCGAGAGCTCATAAAGGAGATACACGCTGAGCGCCGGCACCACGCGGCCCCACGGCAGCTCGGGTCGGCAAGGCCTTCCGCCGCGGGTTCCATCGCCGCACGCCCGCCGCCAACGCCAACCAGTCGCATGGCCGCTGTGTGGGATGCGCCGCAAACAAACGCGACCTCCCCGCCTCAGCCCTCCGCACGATCCCATCACTCTGGCCCTTCTCGCGGTTCGGGCCGGCATGGCCTGGGCCCGTTCACGAGGTCGCCCCGGGCTTCACGCACCTCTCGCCGCCATCGACGGTTCACCAAGTAGATAGAAGTCATGCCCATCTCCCCGCACGAGGTCGCAGGGAGATGGTCAAGTTCTTCACCCGCGATCGCCCACCGCTTTCGCGTCCCGAACTCGATCATCACCGACCAATGGGACCAACTCACCGACAAATCTTCCTCGACCGGTGTGTGACGACTATGGCATCCGCGTGGATCGGGCAAAGCCTCACCCAACCCAATCTGCACTCGAGCGCAGGGCCAACAAGATGCTTTTTTGGACCGAAGCCGCGCATCTTCAAACGACTCGAGAGCTTGGAGGACGATGGCTCGCGAGCCCCCGCTCGCCGTATGGAGCCTCGTGACTACACCGCAGCGTAGCCATGGGGCGCACGCCGTTCTTCCTCCGGCTCGATCCAGGTCGTGCTCCCCCACCGACCTCCGGTACGGCGCCCGCCGAAGTCCGCACATACAACGACGCCGCAAACTGTGCCTCGCCGAGGACGCCGAGATCAGCTCGGAATAAGAAGCATGCGAGGTCGCCCCCGCGCACGGGCCATACCGCCAGCTGATGCGCGCCGCTTACCACGACCGCCACGCATTTGAGACGAGCGCCTTCAACGCGGGCGATCAAGTCCTACGATGCGCATAGCACCAAGGAGAAGTGATAAACTCCTGGCGCTTGGAAAGGGCCGCACACCATCGCCCGAGTTCTACGACCGTGCTCATACAAGATCAAGGACGCCGCGGTCGAAGCTCACCAACGCCCGAACATCGAACAGCTACGCCGCTTTACCCTTAGATGTACCTTGTAAAGTCGCTCTTAAAAAGTTTGAATAAAAAGCACACTTCGACGTAAATTTGTGCAAGCATTTGAACTCTTCATTTCTCCAATGCTGAGCAACGGGCCGCCCCTCTACCTTTAGAGAGGCCCGCCTTGCTCTGGCCACAGAGGACTTGGCACACCCCGTGCTTCACCGAACTCCTTTTCTCACAAAAAACACCCCCGACCCCGAGCTCGAGACGGGCTAGGTCATGCCGGGTCAAACCCCGACCTCCCACCTCGCTCTTCCTACTTAAACCGTACACCCATCTATCGAGAGCCCCTCGAAACCGCCCCTCGTGGCATACGCGATTGCCCACCGACCCTAAGCTCCCGTGGCCAACAAGAAAGGGCCCGTTGTTGCTCCTCCGAGACACACAAAGCCCGAAATTGAATGATCAATTAAAAATACAAACAAAGGAAAAGAAAACGACCTTTTTATAACTTCTTAGGATTATATTACATTTTGCCCGACTGGGACTTTGTTCAAAACGAAAGAGGCCCCGCCGCCCCCATATCTACTCCCGCACGTGAGGATCCCGGACGGGCGACTTCCTGGGCGGCCCGCCCCGACCGTGACGGCCCTCCCCTTCACCAAGGGCACGAAGACCCCGAGCTCATCTGACCACAAGGTCGTAAGAGTTTCTTCGACAAATCCTGGCGCCACCACCCGTGAGCTACAGCCACCCGGTCGAGCCTCACACAGTCCACCATAGGCCACCCTTTGGCCACCACCTTCTTGTCGATCTTAGTAAAGCCAGGACCTACACTCACCGCCAGAACGACTCGCCGACGCTCTCCGTCATGTGGTGCGCGGAGCAAGGAGCACACGAGACCGCCCGGCTCTCGCTCTCAACGCCGTGAAGCTGCCGCATCGCTGACGCCGAGAGCGAAACGGCTCGCTACAAGCCAACTTCGGAAGCCGCAGCTCGGGGCTGTTTATCGTACGCCGACGGAAACCTATGAGCTGTTTTCTGGTTCGAGCTCCGCTTCTTTCTCGCTTCCGCCGGCCGTTGCGGTTACGAAGCCGCAAGGCTCACGCCGCAGTCATTTCCTTGGTTCGCAGCTGGCCGGACGCAGCCACTGCCGCTCCGCAGTAGCAAGGCAACCCTCCTTGTCCAGATCGGGCTGAACTTTCTGCGACTTCATCTTCTCTACGCAAGAGAAAAACACCGGGATCGTGAGTCTCAAAAATATGAAGAAGAAAGTGACCTAAGTTCACCACCTTACACATCAAAGCGTCAGAATGCTCTTTCGGGTGTCCCACTAAAGGATTGGTTTCTCGGCATCGAGCCGATGCCTCTCCGCTCGTGGCTGAACAAAAACCCTCACACCTCGGCGGACTCGCGGTCATAGATCGAAGCCTCGCCGACGAGGTCAATCAGCTCCCACTCCTACAAAGACAAGGAAGGATTTTGGCGGTGGAAACACCCACACGAAAGCTGGTGTCGCGCCGGGCCGCGTCCCGCGACGGTGTCCTCTCTCCCGCTGCTGTGGCGGCCGGCGCCGAGCGCGACCGTCGCTCCAGCGCCTTTGTCTCCAGCATCTTGCGGCGTCCGCGGAGCGCCCTCGCATCCCTCTCGCTGGCCGCTGCGGGCGGTGCGCTGAGGCCTGGGCTCTCTCGACCTCGACTGGCGGCCGCCGCTCGGCCTGGCAAGCACCTCGGGCGGGCAGCTCCCGCTAACCCCGCGGGCCACGCGGCCTTCTGGCCTCGCTGGATGTAGGTGGCAACGCCCTTTATCCTCTCACCCAGTTGGCATGAGAGGCGTGCATCCGTCGCGAAACCGCCGCTCACCCGCGATCAAGTCGTGCACGCCTTGCCCCATAAGGCGCTCGAGCTGCAGGCCGGCTCCGTCGTCCGACATATCCTGCTATGACGGCGCCCGCACTCGCGAAGAGATCAGCACCGCGATCGCACTACGCCTCACAAGTAGAGACGTGAGCCGAAGCTCCTCACCGCGGACAACTTGATGAAGGCACTCGGCCGCTGCTTCGCGGCGGCGCCGCCGTCTCAACCGCCACCGGGCCGGCTATGCGCGGCCCGTACCGGCCGCCGCCACGGCACCGATGGTGGAGGCCACGGAGTGGCCCTCGTGACCTCGCCTCGGAGCCGGAGATCGTCGGGAGCACGCCGGCGAGGCGCGAAGCTCATGCGCCTGCGGGCATCGCCGCGGGCCGCTCGACGCCGCCGCTGTTGTTGGTGCGGCCGCAGGGACCGCCGGGCATCGGGCGGCCGCCGCCGACGACGGTCTCGGACTCGAGCTCCGCGCGTCGAGCTCGGGCGCCGCTGCGCTGGGCCCCGACGACGGTGGGAGAGACGCGCCGACACGCCGCGGGCGGACATCCACGACCATATCACCGCACGACTGGGTCCACGCCGACCTCGAGCGGACCGAGCTTCTGGGGCATGGGAGGGTCGCGCGCTCCGGCCCTCTCTCGGGACTCGAGGTCGACACCGCCCGCTCCGGCCACCGTCTCATGGCTTGGGACCTCGTGCGATCGCGCCGCCGACGCCTGCGGCCCGATCGTGATCGGTGCTCGACACCCGCCGCGGCCAGCGCTTGCACCACGGGGACAAGTGCTCGAGGATGAGCCCCGACTTTACCTCCCGCCGACCCTGCGTCTCCTCCTCCTCCGAGTCGAGCGACGTCCGTCCCGTGGGCTGCCCGGGAGCTGTGAAGAGCCGAGGTCGCAGCTCGCGCTCCCCGCCATATTTCCGGGCGCTTGGCGGGTTCGGGAGCCCTAGTGGCTTGGCCACCCCCGACGGGACAGGGACAGAGCTCACCCTAGAGAAAAAGAATCACCTGAGCATCGCAGCAAGCGAAACCGTCGCTCGGAGCACTGGCCTGGGCGCCATCTCCGCCTTTTCTTTCTTCCGCCTCGAGCTCAGTGGCCCCTCCTCCTCGACGTGGCGTGCCACCGAAGAGCCAGGGCCGGCCGCGACCGACTCGCGCCCGAACGGCCGGAGCTCGCCGCTGGTCGGACGGGGCGCGCGACCCAAGACGATGACGCTCCTTGACTCCTCGCCGGGTCCCCGCCGTCGCCGGCCGAGGCAGCGGGCCGCCGCCTCCGCGAGCTCCCGGGATGCTCGGACGGCATCTCGCCGGGCAAGCGCGCCGCTGTCTCGAGTGACTCGGGCGCGCCCGCGTGGGGAGCAAGCATCCAGTGGCGACGCCAAGGGGGCGTGAACGCGTCCTCATTGCGGGACTGAGGGAGGTCCACCACGCCGCACCGCACGCCTCACAAGGTCAAGAGAAACGATGGCACTACCAAGCCGTAGCGCTAAGTGAAGAAGAGGAAATCGAGCTCACCATAGCCCCTGCCGCGCGCGCTGGTAAGCAACGCGGCCGGATCAAGCTGGTCTCGCCTAGAATCTTGAAGGGCTTTTCTGGCCACCTTCCGACCCACCACT
>JADLZK010006054.1:0-18818 GCA_015847255.1 Hyparrhenia diplandra
AAAGTTTCCATAAGATCCAACCTCATGCTAATTTTTCCAAAAATCCTATGGCTCATAGTAATCCAAAGGTATTTCATATGGTTATAGTCTTTTTGTTCCAAAGGGACAAACAGGAAAGTTTCCTATAGGATTATAATCCTCCAAAATTCCTATATTTTTTTGTTTGTTCCAAAATGGGTCCTAATTTCTAAATTTTTGAATAAGTGCTTCTAAGTTTGAGAGGTGTGCAAGAGGATCTGCAAGCTCCGGGAGCCAAGCATCTATTTTTGAATTTATGGCATGATAATTTCGCTTTATTGGTTCAAAAAGTCTCTTATACGGTTCCACCTTCACAACTATCATATTTTTTCCTTTCCGAACTCTAAAACTGGACACCATATCCCAACAATGATGAAAAAAATACTTAAATTATTTTTCTTACCTCGATTAGAAGTGGTTTTTCAAGATGGTTTCCATTTTTTTAGTTTAAAAAAATATCCCACAAATTAGTATCTTTATTTATAGGTTTTTTCCCATCTTAAGCTTTACATATGAATTTATTGATACCCCCCTTTTTCTCTTTCTTCCCTCACTTACCAACTTATCCTATATTCTCTATCAATTAGTAAGTATTTATAGCAAAAGATATCAGGGTCATTTTTCTCTCATTTTTGTTTTTCACCTTGTTAATCCTTGTGGCTATGTTGCACAAGAATGCAGGCAAGGCAGAAATGGCCAGATGCATTCATGTAACTATGCATGCAGATTTTCCTTGAGCTTTTTATGATTGAGTAATCTGGATGCACCACTGATCAATAGCCATACCTTTTATTCTGTTTTTTTATTTCTTTTTCCTGGTTTGCTTTTAATCACTTTTTGTTGAATGAATGATGTTTCTCCTGCTGACTAGGTTAAGATAAGGTATTAAACCCTTCTTGTAACTTAATAGTGACTAGATAGATCTAAGGCTCCAAAGCAGAAAGTGATGGCTTGAGATAAGAGGTGCAATCTCGCACCTTGTGGCTTCTCAAAACCTTCCTCCGGGAACTTGCGTCTGTGATCAGTCCTTTCCATGCTACACCCGGATGCAAACGAAGTTAATTGACTCCTGCTTACTCAGCTGAGCTTGTGCATGTAGGCACTCATATTAAAGATGCATTCCGCTTGTGGAGTGTAGAAGCAAACTACTTATGAAGTTTCTTCAATGCTCCATGGATAACACATGTTTAACATACTTTTTGTGCCGTAAAATTGCTTTTGCGACTCAAATCCACTCATTCAAGGGGTGCTCCACCTAGTAGGATGCTGTTGATAGACCAAGCAGTTCTAAGCTGACAAACGTCAGACTCCAATTTGCTAGATTGCTGGCGGTTCACACACAAAGTGGACAGGGATCATAAATAGAGCACAGAGGATCAGCGATGTGCTTTGTGAGTGCGCTAAATCCAATATATATAGCTGTTCCATTTCCTCTGTGTGTTTAAGCTTTTGATGGACTTTTCTTTTTAGTATTAGCTGCAGTCTTATTCCTTCTTGTAGATATAAGGTTAAGTAATGTTGCTGCGGGCTTTGGCATATATATATTTATTTCCAAGTTGCCATCAATCAGTTTACACATGAATTGAGTTAATTCAAATCGATCAACTTGATGTTCAGCATGTTCCTCCTCTGCACAGTTAGTCTTAGTTTTGCACAAAATAAAGAGGAATTAATTGCACCTGCAGTGATAGGTATTTATATTTCTTCTTTTACTTAGCTCTGATAAGTATGACTGCATACTTTTTAGAGAGAACAAATTTTATTGCAAAAGTTATACAATATTTGGTGCCACATCATTTTCACTTCCCTTTGCAGACGCGGTAGAGTAACGACGCGTGCTTTGGACGACCAACGACCTCGACCTCATTTCCTGTAGAAGTCATCAATCCACCAACAAAGGTCAAATAGCTGACTGAAGCCAGAATGCTTGCCAGCCATACACGATGATCCTAGCAGTCGCTAGAAGCTTATATTAACAACAGCCATCCAGCATAACCTTAGAACTGGTTTGAAGAGGACTAAACTTCGATGCAGCTAAGCACAAATTGTCAGTATATGTTTATCCTTTTTGCTAACGCTTATCTCTTCTTTTCTCAGACAAATCTGCTGAGTAGAGTCTTCACCCTTTGCATATGTGCAGGTCCTTATACATTATTACTGTGCAGACAAGAGATTGTGCCGCGTGTGGCCCTCCTCTGATTCTCGTAGTGAAAACCACTCGAGATGCAGTCCACTTTGCCACAAGCAAAGAAGCTTCCAATTGCATCATTCCAACCTTTGCCAAATGCTGTCTCAATCTGGCTGGTAGGGACAAAAAGCAATGGAGAGAGAGGCAGCATATCTTATAACAAACAAAAATAATCCATATGTACTATATTATTGCAGCCTCAAAGAGTCTATATATAAATACTTCAGCACAGACCCAGTTGATGATCTCCTACATGAGGCAGACTAAAAACTAGAACAACATACCCACGCGAATTAGTGGTAGAGCTACAGGATTTGCACCTCGCAGGGACCTCGGGAAAGCTGGGTTTGTGCACACAAGGACATGGAGTACCCAAGAAGCGACACTGCTGCATCGACTCCATTCTCTCGCATTCCCCTCAGTCCAAGGCCAGCCATTAGGATGGAGCCACGGCCTCAGATGGAGCTCGAGCAAACCTCTCGATGCAAAACACGGCCATGATCCTGGCTGTTTCTCTGTGCGCGACTGATCTGTGCTCTGGGCTCAACTCCATCGTCCCGGGTGTGCACATTGGCGTGCTCGCGCTGTGGTGGTGGTGGACCTGAACCAAAACGCAGACCAGGTGCCGCTGCTCAGAGCTGGATGAGAGTGAAGGCTCTCTCCTCGCGCCATGCCGATCCTGGTCTACTCGGCATAGGCTGGAAGCTCGATGCTGCTAACCCGATAAAGCGCACTGCACTTCTTCAGGACTTTGGAGGCAGGGGGAGCATACATCAGGGTCCCTCCCCAAATGCAACTACATGGCTTCCATATGTCAGGTGCATCGACCGGTGGCTGCTGGCCGGGTCGACATGCCTCAACGCGTCGTGCGAGTCCTGTCGTGGAGTGCGCCGCTAGGCCTCTGGTTGCTCTGAGGCGCAGCTCGTGTCCTTTGCCAGAGCCTGCACCTGCTCGCTTCTGTTCTTGTGCCCCTCAGCCTGAAGGTTTGGTCACTCCTTATGATTTTAGAATGTTCAGTTGCTTCTTAGTTGGTGCCATACGTAAAGGTGTGGAGAAATCTAGAAACAAGAAATTGTGATCATTAGGAGTTTCTTGGCCGCCAAATCTGATTTGTGTACATTGCTGCTGGAGAAAAGATGCTGTTTTCTAGTGACTCTCTGTGTCATTAGCTGGTTGTTACGCTGGAGAATGTGTGCCATGGAAAATGTACTCAGTTGCTATGGTGGACCTTTTGTGAATCACTCATTTCAATGTGAGTTTTGCAAAATGTAGAAGAGACATGATTGCCGGTCTAATCATATGGCATTGCTGCACCACCACTGAGTCGGTGATTGGAGATCAAACTTTTAGCTGCTAAGGTTCACTTGAGATTTCAGTGGGAACAGCATATTCTATGCCATTATGAAGAGGTCCGGGGCTCAGCTTTGTGATATGCTTTGCTTCAAGGCCATGGTTTTAGACTTTTGTTAGGTGCCGCGTATACACCCACAGAATTGGACTAGGTGGGTCCACACCCAACTATACCTGATGCACATTGGCTAATTATTTGTTAGTATTTCGTTGTTGTGTCATCGTGTGAATTTGACGTGCTGCCAACAGAACAACGGATTGGCCACATGATAAAATTTTGGGCGCCATGTGTCAAATTGCTATTGGCTCATGATATTTTTCTCCTGTTTGTTCTAAAGGCTAAAAGCG
Organism: Hyparrhenia diplandra; assembly: GCA_015847255.1. Classification (NCBI taxonomy): domain Eukaryota; kingdom Viridiplantae; phylum Streptophyta; class Magnoliopsida; order Poales; family Poaceae; genus Hyparrhenia; species Hyparrhenia diplandra. Next base: position 3,905 of record JADLZK010006054.1, read on the forward strand.
ATAAGCTAGTGCCTTGGAGAATGGCTGGTTTAGCTATGTAGCTCTGTATCTGTCTGTTGCTTAGAAAAATCAACAAGAATTTTGTGCCTGCTGAGAAAGAGAACCGCCCAGATGCCCACTCATAAGAAAAGATACGCTTGTGTGTTTTTATTTCAGAACTTAAAACGGCTATTTGGCCTCGGGTATCTTCAGAATGATAACAATGTTTCCACTATGTTGTTATCAAGAATTCAGTGGATAGTGCTATTGCTCTTCCTGTTCGAAGAGGTCTCTGCTTCGCCCGGTATGTATATATAGACGGCACTTTTACAGAAATCTGGCAACATCATCAGCTCTCTTTATTCGCCAAACTATCCCAAATTCTATATGCCATATTTTCGACCCAATTGTTGATGCGTTTAAAGCTTGTCATACTTGTACTCCCTCTCTCTATTAACGTTTGTTCTCCAAGTTGCATATAAGTTTCGATGAAATATTTTACTCATTCTGCTTGCCAATTTGTGTAGGTCCATTATATGTCAAAAATTCCTAAACCCATTTGTTCTAAATTATAAGTTGAAAAGAAAACTGGGTCAAATGTGCCGATAGCTCTGTATCCACAGATTTATGGAGCTTGAAATATCAAGTTCCCATATCCCACAAATGTTTTGTAGCAGTAGCGAGCCCTTTTCAAAAAGGGTGCTATTTGGGACAATGATGTTTCCGTGCCGCATTTCATCTGTGAACTCAAAGGCATCGCACGCATCATCCGGTGAAAGCGAGTTGATACCGCGCGAAACTTTACAGGACGCTTCATCGCTCCACGCCTCCTACAGGCGAGGTCAGATCGCAGCCGAAAAGATGAGCTGATCTGGTCACAAGGAGTAGGGAAAGTGGAAGTTCAAGAGCTGTATGTACGTGGCAGGCACCAGATGACTGATTTACCATGCCACATCGACGCGCCCCGATCCCTCTGATCCATGCGTTGGGCGGCGCCGTTTCCATGTCCACTACGGCATGGCATGACACGTCCACATTGTAGCCATGCATCCCAAGTTCAAGTAATCATATGGCCACTCATTTCTAATTTGCACAGGTATTATATAGGAGTGTGTTTCGAACCACACATAAAATTAAATTCTTGATGAGAATAATCGAGAATCCTATGTAAACGACTTCATTCTTTCCCTGCTGCCTTTTTTAGAAAAAAATATTAATATTCTAGCTAAGAATTAATGAGATTTTTACACTTACAGTACACATATCATTTTACCCCTTAGGATATCGAATTAATGAGAAACAATTCAGGGATTTGGCAAAACACCATTTTTTTAAAAAAAATGATTGACTTTAGTAGTAGGTTAGCTAAAAATGCTCGCAGATTAAAAATTAATCCTAAAAACAAGCGCGGTATCCAAATAGGGTTTATAAGCCCATTAAGAATGGGCATGCAACGATTCGCCAATCCGTTCTTGCGGCCTATGTTTGAGTCTTGCCTCCAGGAATGAAAATAGACAAAACAACATGTGGGAAAAACCTCATCTCCTATTTCCATTTCTATTTTTTTACAGAAATAAGATCGGACTTAGAAAGGTTGAGAACGGAAATTAAATCGAAATATACATACGGAACAAACAAATACAAAATGGAGAACCGGAAAACCTCTGTTAGGGGTCAAATTTAATATTCTCAAGTATAGATGTATATAAAAATAACATAAGTATATATATAGGCGTATGAAGGTCGGTCTAATATTCACTTTTTAGTGCTAGCTATGTGTGTGTGTTTTTCGGAATTGTATGTCATGTGTGTTAACAAATAACTGATTAATAGGTGTATTAACATGATGACATGCAATTGTTAGTCATGACTTGTTCGCTTGAACTTATCAATGTGGCTTATCACTCATTGTATTTTGTTTTCCTCCCTCAAAACAATTTTATTTTTCTTTCACAACATTATTGGCTAATCGTCCGCACAAAATGGACGGGAAAACCCTCTCCTTCCGTAAATACCAAAATAGGATGATACAAATACGGGAAACACAAGTGAAACAAAAAAAAGTAGAAGACAAGACTATACTTTTTTGTCAGCTTTTTAAAAAATAAAACAAAAAAAAATCATTTTTGTTTGGTTTGTTACAGTTGAGTTGCATATATGTTTGCTTGCACCATTTTTGTGTAACTTAGAAACAATCATTTACGGTCGTAGCTTTGAGACAGAGAGAAAGAATCACGAGCCACCTTATGGGACCCACGATCCACCAAAAACCGCCTCCCGCCAATGGGCGTCGCAGCATCACCCGTCACACGGATCGGCACCACCAGCAGCCCGGGTCCACCGTCCATCTCCATCCGACGGCCCAGACCCACCCATTCTCCTTCCCCACCCGCGCGCCTGCTCCCCAAAAATTTTCGCGATCCCGCCTTGCTGCCCGCTACAAATATCCGCCCATGGTTTCATCCACACCTCGCATCCTCATTCCAAATTTCCCTCTCCTCCAAATTCCTCAACGCCGCCGCCGCTCACTCCACCCTTCTCACCCCTCCGCTCGGCTCCGGATGGCCCGCACGAAGCAGACGGCGCGCAGCGTCGACGGGCGGCGGCGCCGCGGAAGCAGCTGGCGACCAAGGCGGCGCGCAAGTCAGCCCCCAGCAACCGGCGGCGTGAAGAAGCCGCACAGGTTCCGCCTGGGCACCTGCCGCGCTGCGGGAGATCCGCAAGGCCTCAGAAGAGCACGGAGCTGCTTGATCCGGAAGCCCCCGTTCCAGCGCCTGGTGCGGAGATCGCGCAGGACCCCCAAGACGGACCTCCGGTTCCAGTCCTCCGCCGTCGCCGCGTTGCAGGAGGGGCCGCCGAGGCCTACGTCACCAGCTCTTCGAGGACACCAACCTCTGCGCCATCCATGCCAAGCGGGTCACCATCATGCCTAAGGATATCCAGCTCGCGCGCCGCATCGGGGGCGAGATGTTTCGAGCGTCCCCGTGCCTCTTCTGTTCGTCAAAAATGTCGTGGTGCTTGCTAGAAGTAGACGGTGGAATTCGTATTGTGCCGCGTGCTTATCCTGTAGGATAGGAGTAGTGATGTCCTGATGTGCTGCCCCCACTGCTGCAATGGAATGTGATTGCTTGTTTCTGAAATTTATCAAGGCCTTGCCTGCAAAAGATTTCCAGGTTCTGTTCTATAATTCTGAAAGATGTTGTGCAATTGTTGGCTTTCAAAATTTGTATATAATGAATGAATGGGCTCACTGGTCGCTGTAAAGATGTCTCCCTCGCTTATTCCAACATTGAGATCAGAGTTAGACTGAGTGACCGGTATTCAATCCAGCATTTCATATATGTCCCTGTTTGAAATAAGTAGCATTTGATTTATCATATGGTGGAAATTGGTCACGCACATTTCATTTTCGTTCCTTTTTTCTCTGAGAGCTAATGCCTTTGTGCAATTATCTTGCTTAATAGTGTTAATTGTTCCCTCGCTCATGACAACACTGCTGGCTTGTTTGCAGGAAACGATAACTGCCAAGATGTCCAAGAGTGGATACGTGCAGCCATAGCCATCTTATACTATGGGATGTTGTTTAGCTGTTTATGAATCAGATTTTTTGTAATAGTAACATACTCCCTCCGGCCTCATATACACGTCGTTTGAGATTTGAAATTTGTCTCGTGTGAAGTCGTTTTAGTTGCATGATGAGCCCCGCCTCTATGCCGGCAATAGAGCACCAATGCATCAATCATCCTTGTCGGCCACGATGGGAGCCCGGGAGACAAATCAGGAGAGGAGAGCCGTGGAGAGAGAATAACTCGTGGGAACCGAGGGAGCAGTAGAGTAGGGGCATGCGTATTTTGCCATCTCATTTTGGTTGTCGCATTTTACGCTAAAACGACATGTATATAAAGAAATGAGCAGAGTAATGCATAACCACATACTCAAGGCCGCTTCAACATAATTCCTTAAATACCTATTACGATACGATATCAATACAAGACAAATGAAAGGATAGAAGCCATCCAAAACTTCCGGGTGGTTCCAACAGAAAGCATGCAAAACGTGAGTGAAAAAAGAAAAGAACACGCCGAAGCTGGGGCCGGCCCGTTTTCGACCCAATCTGCCCGAAGCGCCTCGCGGCGCGCTGTTCGCGCTACCCGCGACGACGCTGATGCTCGCGTCATTATCGCTCGACTAAGTCTCCGCCGCCGGCCGCCGCAGAAGATCTCGGGCCACTGCATAATCGCTCGGTCGCCGCCTCGATCCAGCTCTCTCCCTCCTCCCTCCCGACCGACGTTGCCCGGACGGGATCGGACGACGCCGCTGCCAAGGTGGACGCAGCAGCTATCGTAGGGTTGACCGGCTTCACTCGACCACGCCCGCCGTGAGGGCCCACGCCGGAGCTTCTGCTGGGCGCAGTAGCAGAGAACCACGCAGAGCGCTGCCCAGATCAACCAAAGACTCCAAAATGTGTGCTCTGTAAGACGCTTTTTGAGGAGGTAAAAACACCGCAAAGTAACTCGTGATTTTGCATTTCTCGCATCACCCGCTGAAGATAGTCATAGACTCTATCTAGCTTTGCACCTCGTGAATTGTGCAATTCCATGTTCCGATGGCTCTCAACGCGGAGAGTCCGGACAAAAAGTCACAAGTATTATATCTGAATTGTTTGGCAAGTTAAGCGTCATGGGCCAATATGCACAAAAACCCCTCGCAAATAGAGAGATACACAAAGATATATATACATCCAACAGCTTTTAAGATTATGGGAGGGTAGGTTCAATGCTCTTGCCTTTCTATCCATGTAGCTAAAAACATCATCTTACTATTGAGTTTATAACTTTAGATACTTTTCTCCATAGTTAAAAAGAAAAGATGTTTTGAGAAAAGGTTTTGGGTCAAACATTGGGGAAACATAAATCATGAATAACTTTTAAGTCGTTGAGTTTTTCAAATGTGAAAAATCATATCAATAGCATTTGTCTTGAAAAATACTTTTCTATAAAAATATACATATATAATTTTTAATAAATATTTTTATAGAAAAAGAGAAGTCAAAAGTTACGCTGGAGACCGCAGGTCATACCGCCTGTAAACGCCTTTTTCTTTTCAACTATGGAGGAGTATTGTCAAACTAAGCTAAACTACCTATATGCATAATAAACAACGGGAATTTATACAAAAGATACAAGGTAAAATCCGCATGATGCACCACTATATTCTCAACATAATATGGAAAGATTTCTTGGAAGTCGATATCTCATGTTGACTATGTCCAATAATGGGCATATACAGGAAGAGATCGTGCCCCAAAATCATGCCTCTACAAGAACCAATGCATTTTTCTCTGCTTCACTCTTTTTCCCCTCTACTCCTCCGCCTCCTCCGCCAAATGAGCTCCACTCTCCGCCCGCTTACACATTCATGGCGCAGCCACGATCTCGGCCAAGCACGCCTCATCGTCGATGGCCTTTTGCCCCGCTTAGGCCTCCTCCGCCGCATATGGGAAGGGAGAGACCGGCCGACGCATGAATAGTCAAGGGATACGGGCGGATAGGAGAGTGAAAAGATCAACGCCAGCCGTGAGGAGGGTTGGTCGGAAAATCCTGCGGCGGCAGCGCAGTCAGGTAGCATGACTACACCGCCCGCCCAACATCAGCCCCCGGCCGCTATAGATCGACGGGCTTCCACGCCTAGCTGATCCGGCGCGTCCTGAGAGTTCCGCCATGGCGGGCCTCTCCCAACCTGCTGGGCGCCGCACTGACTCGCTCCCCCGCGATCGCCCGCGTCATCATCCACGCCATGCGCCACCCACCTCGGCCGCACGCCAGGGCGCTCCAACACCACGGGTGGTAGCTTTTGCGCCATTGTCCGTGAGAACGCGAATATTGGCGCCTCAGAGCGGATGGATTGGCAAAATAGGTCCACCGAATGCATCGCCTATTGGAAGGTGATTTTGGAGAGGCAAAGCACCGCGCAACACCTTTTTGAAAAGTCTTACTTCGCACCCCTAAACTATTGGGGTGTGGCTCAACCATTGCCACTAACTTCAAAAACCGCTTAAGCAATACCTCCTTAAACTTTGTAAAACCGCTCAAATCACTGGACGTGTGCCGGGTAGTTTGCACCGCGCAGTTTCACGTGGGCGCTTGGGGGCCGCAGTCCTTCACCGCCATGTGGGTCCCACTCTAGTTTATCATCTCCTCTCACCGCTACAAGAGAGAGGGGAAATCGCGAACCGAATCCAACCCATCTTCACTAACCTTGACGCAGTCAACAAACACCCACACACGCCACCAACAAAGACATCAATCACACCATGAGTATAGTACCAACAGATCCATCCAAGCAAATCAAATCAATTCGCTAGTTAGCTAAGGCTCGTAAGATAGAGACGGATCCTTCTGAAAGAAATCGAAGAAGAAGTCATTGAATAGTGCGATCACGTGGAACGTCCGACCCGACCGCACATCCCCGCATCTCCGGCCGATGCGCCCCATCCTCAGCCAAGAGACGCCTCCACACTGGGCCTCCCGCCGCTGTGTATTACTGCCGCCCTCCTCCTCCGCTTTCAGACCGCCGGGCCAAGACTGATCTCGGCCGCCTGCCGCTGGCAAGCAGTGTAAGTGCAGCAACCCGTGCCTTCCCTCACAGCGAGCCCCTTGTGTTCATGCAAGTATGGCTGTGAAAAACCGGACGCGGGCTTAACTTCTAACGACCGACTAAACTAAAAATCAAGAACATTATAATTCACATCACATTAATGCATCCATACATTACAATCACACAATTTTAATGCGTAAGTTGAGATATTACCTCAAATTTAGCACAATCACAGTAGACACATGCTACCATTTTTCTGTGTCTTCTTGCCGCACGCCGAAATGCCGATCATGAGTAATCGACTTGCTAATTCGCCTCGCACAACACCCACCGAGCCACCCCTCGCCACAAAATGCTTTGAACTGCCAGCCACAACCGCCCGATTCCGCTGCTAACACAGAGCCCGGGCCGCCGCTGCCATGGCCAGCTCCCTTAGCGCTCTGGGGTCACAGACAATCCCATCCTCCTCCTCCATGAGGTCCCGCCATCACGCGCTCGCACAATCCTATCCTCCTCCCTCCATTGACCTCGTGATGTTTTCATTTGAACGCACGCGCTAGTCTAGCTATTTTTAGGCAACGTTGTGGACTTCCTGCTAGTGCACTTCTATGCAAAAATGTGATGGCGCGTGTACGTAACTTTACGCTGGGTCCAGTCTATTTTAGCAACGCTGTGGACTTTGAGTCGCTGCTCTAGCTCGCCCCAACGATCCGCCGCTGTTTCCATGGACGCCGCTTCCGACCGGAGGAGCAGGGCCGTGGCCTCTGCCGACCGCGCGCGTGCTCGCGCGTGGTGGGCGCGGGCGCTTGGATCGTAGAGGGAGAGTGGTCGCCGCGAGATCCGAGGTTTGTCGCCATCGCTCGCTGCGCCTCTAGCAGTCGGAGGGTGCGCATGCTGACTAGTGGACCCTACATGGCGAGACGCATCTCGCGCTCCCCATGCGCCACCATGGCAAAAATCACTCCACCGCGGGTCGCCACGTGAGGCAATACTACCCAAAGAAACCGGCCCCTGTGGATGATTTTAGACGGTTTTGCAAAATTTAGGGTGGTATTGGTTGCTGTTTTGAAGTTCGGCCGCGAATGGTTAGACACACGCTAGTGCGTGCGTCATAGACTTTTTCCTGTAGTATACGCCTTCTTGTTGAGACAACCTCTTATGTTACAATTCGTCTGTGATTTCTATTCATTCGAACTCTCCAAATCTAGGTGACGTAACATGTCATGACCCATTTTGTTCAATCATAACTTAGTACTGAAAAGAATTGTTGAAGCCAAACTAGCTCTAAAACAAGCTTAGGATACGATCAAGTTGAGGGCTAAGCCAATTGATTTCCCCATCCAATTGGAACACGTATGCCTTTGGTTCCAAATCATGCATTCAAGTCACACATATATAAATACATAATAATCTCTAATACTAGTTCGAACGAACAATTATTCATGGGTCTTGTGGATGACGAGAACGATCATGTCGATTCATTCATGCAGATGGATTCGAGGCTTCAGTTGTGCCAGCCACCTGGCCCAGCTTCAGGTCCCCCTTCAACATCACGAAATCTGGTACTCGCATAAAACCGGTGAAGTGGAATAAGGCCCTTCCGGCGGGTCCTCTCGAAATTCTGAAAGTGAAAATCTTGTACTTTCGCACGCATAAAACCGGTGAAGTGGAATAAGGAACGCTCCTAGCATGCAGTGTGGGGTATAAGCCTTGCTGTAGAGTTCAGATAGCTTCCCATCGGCAAACTGGTTAATCCCCAATCTGTAAGGCAGATCAGATTTCTTGTTTTCCTCCACAAGCAGCACAGTTCTTCCTCTGAAGGCGCTGAACCGGCGAGCCATCTCGGCCCAGCTACGCTCCTCGTTAAAAAATACTTGCACCAGTGCTCGTACAAGGGTTCCATAGGGCTTCATCTGACTCAAGGTCCTTCCTCATCTCGCCTCAAATACCTCCCGACCTACATACAGTATTGCACAAGTGTTGTGTGTGCGGATCACATCAGCTGTATATATCTGAATGGAAAAATATTTGCTCTTTTTCTTCCTCGTTAAGAAATCGTCATCACGTTAGGGACCTTCCCTCCTCCGCTCTCTCAATCAACGCAGTAGATGAAAAGTATAAATGTCAGTACAAAGATGTAGTGAGACTATTCTTTATTCATCTCAATATTTCGAATTACAACATAGTAGCTCCCACATATATATAGTCCGCCAGGCTCAAGAGTTTCTGAGTAGTAGCCCACATACAAAACGTTCGATTCAGTATTGCATTCCTCCTTCTCCTCTTCCTTCTGGTGATAGAGTCCGAGGTTGTTTTACAACACTCCCCTTGAGCCATTACTCACGACATATGCATATGCCTCGCCAAAAACTCCATCCTAAAAATCCAAGTGGGAAAAACGGCCTCTTGGAGAAAAAGAGCGACATCGCGATTCGCTAATCTACATGCACATGTTGTCTCATTAAAACCTTGTGTGAGAAACCTTCTAGTAAAAACTCACATAGGAGAGTACAACGCTTTAACCTTCTTGATCATATATATATTCTTCGATATCCCATTCTTCATGAATAGATATTGATCTTCATAATCTTTGCATAAACTTCATTGTTTTAGCAAATAAGGATTCTTCTGGGATCTTTGTAATTCTAGTGGTTTATCTTAAAGGCGTATTCAAGAAAAATATGCTCCCCCCTCATGCTTCTCAAAAACTTTTTGAACTTCATTGTTCAAAACCATTAATTTTTCATAAATGTGTGCAAACTAATGGTATGCAAAGACCATAATACTATGCGTTCTTCTAAAGTTGGTCTTCATAATTTTCTTTTGAATTATATGGGAGCAATATGCTTCATGCATACTTAATTCACTCATTAGTTATGCAAAACAAATAAATATTATCCTTCGTAGTAATAAATCCTTTCGTGAGGATTATGGGGTAAATAAATTAATAATATTCATCATCTTCTAGATAGTGTGTATCAAATGTTCCAAAATGTATTCTATAAATCTTCGAGATATAGATCTGTACAAATCCAGACTTTTGCATTTTGGCATTTAGGGATAATTCTAATTGCCAAAAACCACCATTATATCTTTCCTTCTATGGTATTTAGAGGATATCATACACTTCATTAGCTAGCTTTTCATACACTTTCTCAAGTGTTTTGATGACACCTTCATGGTGTTTAAGATTCCTCATTTCTCTCTCTCGGCTCATATTCACTTCGTGGATGAATGGTGTTTATTCAAAGAATTGATCGTAAAACTTCATGGATTAATTCCTTCAAGGATATACTTTCATACCTTAGTGAATTATTAATTCTTCTATGAGATATATTCTCTATCAGCATGGGAGATGAGTGATATACACTAAATGATATTAGCTGCTATTCACTATAAAAATCATTCAATGATTGTAATCCTTCTAGGACATGCTCTTCTTGAGACTTGAATATTCATTCAGAATATATATACCTTAGACTTTAATATTTAGTATGAGATTTGGTTGTGATTTATATTCTTCAAAAGAATTATATGGATTTTCATAATCCACTTATTAATCGTGATATTCGTATTTTTATTTGTTTCTATTTGCCGTAGGATATAGCGTAACATTTCCTTTTCTTTCTTATTAGAGATTCAACCTCAGCTTGCTTTTCTTTCATTGACCATATAAATCTACAAGTGATTTTGCCATGGACTTTATTTTCCTGACCGCTCTCATAAGAGAAACATTTTGCAATTGTAGAGGTAGTGTTGTCGCATAATTATTTTCTCCCACTACTCCTCACAATGTGAGAATATTCTATCTCTATTTATTTCCCCAAACAAGAGATGGTATATTGTTCTACATACCCAACACTCCAATGATGCGCCACGCTAGTATGTTGATTTCATCTTCATGATGATCATCTTCATAATGATCCTTCTTCATGAGGTGTTCTCTTCATGAGAATGGAGGAGTTTCATTTTATTTTCTATTCAACAAGTATACACAAAAAACTAGAACCCACAAAGGCCCTTTCGCAGATTTTAGCTTGATAGATGTAATATTTAGTTTACTATTCGTAAAACAAAACTTCCGGTTATTATAACTTCAAGTTACTTCCTCTCGGCTTATAAAAATAGGCCGCATATGCATGCTTTCATGCTTTCACAAGTATATTAGTCAAACTATTAGTTGACTTAGTGCGATAGTATTCCTCGCTTCAAGCTTCATGAAATTTTTTAGATCATTTTTTCTTCTTCTCAAAAATAATATTTTGGCATTCAAAATAGGCTTTCTCCCCTAAATGCCAATATTAGATCTTTAATAGCATACTCAATAGATATCCCCTATCATGGGCTTAAAAACAATTCAAATTCATATATATCTCCCAACTACAAGTGAGGCCCATTTATGTATGCTATGATTAGGTTTTATGGGAAATATTCACGCATATATTTAAACAAAATGGGGGTTATTATTCATTATGCAAAGAGCTAGTACTTAAAATGCACTCCAAGAATGTTCATCATTCCTATGAACCTTCAGGGATGTTCTCCCCCCGTATGCACAAAACATAGTTTAGAAAAAACTATTTCATTCTCTAAATTTTTTTTATTTAGCCTAATAAATTGATCCAAGTACTGTATACAAAAAAAAAATATGGACCATATACTACAAAAATATAGATACGCTAAACATACAAGTTCACATGGAATTTCTTCTAGAATTTTCTAATTGCCATTAATGTAAAAATCCCTTTAATGCCTTTTTTCATAAATCCCAAATCATCATAATTGTGTTATTCATTATCTTAGTTCCATCATAATTCATCCCATCAAATGGGTTAGTCTCCCCATTGAGAAAATTACAAACTTCCTCCCCTCGATCTTAGGTCGTTTCGCCCTAGATCAATCTTATATTTGCTTTATGCATGCAATGCATTGAAAGCAAAGCATTCCTTAGTTCAACGAACCATATAGACACATAGCATGCTAGCTAGCCAATTTGATTATGAGGTAAGCACAAAGATAGCTACTAGCCACAATTATAGCCTATGCTAATATTCATGCAAAAGTTGAGATACTTGCAAAGCTCAATGAGATACATATGCAGCTTTGTATGTGAAACGTTAGAATTCAGCTTCCAACATAATAGATAACAACAAAATGCAAAGCTACAAGCTTACTTGCAATTAAAGCAAAGAGAGAAAGTTAACTCCCAAATTTAAAAGGGACGCAAAAAACTTCAAGTCCTGATACATGCACTTTTAAAATTGATTTAGGATGGCTATGCCTATTAAAATATATATATTATCCACATTTTCTATGCCTTTATCCAAAATTACTCCCCTTTTCATGCCATAACTACTTCAAATAGTAATTGCTTCCAAGCATTATCTATGAATATCAATTTAATGCATCCATAGAATCCAAATCATACTTCTAGTATTCAATGATTATAACATGAAATTCGCGATATCCAATGTACTATTCAAGGTACACCATAGGACTCGGGTAGAATATAATTTCTAGCTCTTTCAAGATTAAAAATTAAATACTTAGAATTATACAATTTCTTACAAAATCATCCTTCTAAGACCAAGTAATATGCCAAGATAGTCCAACTATTCATGTGCTTTTAGAAAAATTCAGCTTCCATCTACCTACATGAAAAGTGATGCACTAAGAACTATAACCTTCGTGGCTAATTAAGGCTTTTTGCATAAAAAATAATACAAAATTTATTTTGATAAAGCAATAGTAAATTTGTTTATATGTGAAAACATATAAATCTAATTTATTCCATGAGAAGTTCACACATATTACTTCAAGTAATTGCAACTAAGAATATTAAACGTTTCATATTAGTCTTCAAGCTAACAAATTAACCATTAACCACTTCTTAATTCAATCTAGAATTCAAAAAAATTTAATGCCCCACCACCACTACTTATCAATACTTCCAGGATATGGAATTTCAAAGATAACAAATATATAAGCACATGATTTAAGTTCTTTCTTCAAGAGAAACTTTATATGTTCCAAATAATATATATTCTTGCATGTCGTGAATCGACAAGGGGTAGCTTCATGCTTTTTATATTCACAGTTATGATATGTAGTCACACGCTTTCAAAGAAAGTGTAACATATGCAAGCCATATATTCAAAATTATCAGCAATCGAGCAATATCCTCGTTCATAAAAGTCAAGTTAAAAAATTACAACTCATTTTCCATGAGTAATTTCTAATGGTAAATTTAAATACTTCATATATTACATTGCTCTTTTGATATTCTATACACAAGAGATACTTCTTCAAGAATGTAGATTGATATAATCTTATTTTACCATCTTTTCTTCTAGACATTTACAAAGCTTTGAGCTATTGTTTATAGAGCAGCTGCTAAGCATACAAGCTTAAAAAATTGGGACTTTCAATGCAATATGATAGTCTATAATCATAATTTAGGATTTTACTCATGCAATGAGTCCTACAATGCATTTTGTTACTTTATCGCCATATACTATTCTAGAGAGTAATTGAAATATATATACCGAAGTTTACTACACTTCAATGGTAGCAAAAAATATCCTACATGGATTTAATAATGACCGTGAACAAATACTTTTACTTTCGGAGTATTTTAGGATATTGCTTTTTCTTTTAAGGCATGCAAAATACCGTAACTTGGACCATGTGCATATAAGTTTACTACATGTAAACTTGATTCAGCAAGGTGCAAAAAAGACAAAGGATGGTTACTCAAAAATATTCTTAGAAGCCGCCCTAGCATTTTTCAGATTATGGTATATGCAAAATTTTCGTAATTTATATCAAGCATTCATTCATCCCAAAAAATTCATATGCTAGAAAAAACAAATATGAGTCTCTCAAAAGTGAAGTGGTATGCGTGGATTTAGAGAGCTCATACACCTTATACCATGTTTCTAGTGTAATCATTCAAGATTTTATTTTTATAATTACATGGGTATAAAACTTGACGCAGCAATAAGTAAAATGCATTCAAAAGGAGCATAAAAAATATATAAACATATATATACAGTGCCCTGTGATTCTCTCTTTTGATTGCGCAGTGGGTAATTATTTTCCAAATAGATTCAGTCTAACCCGACATGATCCCATTGTAATGATGCCTCTTAACATCGCCGCTACTACGCAATGCCAGAATTTCAAATCGCTATATAAAACGCATGCCATGTCTGACATGAGGATCAAATCTAACTCGTTGGTTCGGGCTTGTCGACTTCGAAGTCAACAACAAAAAACAAAGATGTTTTGAGTAGCAATGTTAGGATGTACAAATCTTCACCGATTTATTGTATCCCGCTTGATTAACACATGTGCGATCATACCCGTTGGCTTTTGCCGTGAACCCACTTCCGTGGGCAGCCCGCAACTACATGTAACTACATGCTCCGCAGATAGACGATTAGGTCATGGAGACACACGCAGCTCGCATGGTAATGAGCTGACGCCAGAGATGCCGAGGTGCAGCAGCCTACGTGGTGCCGGGTCGCATGTAGGCGATTAGCTAAACATCGGGCCACTACATTGACTTTCGCATGTCAATTAATTAGCTTGCGTGTTGAGTAGGCACCGACTTCATGTCCGCGGATCGGTGTCCCCATCGATTTTTCTTTATATATCGCTCGATTTTTCTTGATCTATCCGGTGTCTCGACCGACCGGGCGCTCAAGCCTCGGATAAAGTCACATGCTCACGGCCGCAAGCCGGAGAGGGCATCGCCGACGCTCGTGCCGCGAGATGTTATCGAGCCGCCGTGATTGCATCTAAAGTCCTGTCCTTCTTTTCGCGGACGCCGTGGTTCCGGGATCAACGTGATATCAAGTTCGGCTGACATGTGACAGCCTTGATGCTCTCGATTCTTTTAATAATTAACCATAGGCAACTCCCCGTATGTACCGTGATATACCACTTTTGCGCATTACATGCATGTGACGAAAGTAGTATAAATTGGCTTGGCGAGGAGCACAAGCACCAGCGTAGATTATATTTCATACCTTTGATTCTAGAATTCGAGAAGAAGCTAGGGTCAGCATACATAGGACAGCTTCAAGCTAGGCCGCGGGGACCGGGCCGCGACTTTATGAGTCGCATGCAAAGCGCAGCATTTGTAGCAGAAAGCGCAGGTAGCAGCATCCGCTCCGCTAACAACGCCGGGGATGTCGACGCCGTCGAAGTAGTCGCGCAGATGCTCGCACGAAGCGCCGCGTGTCGAAGATCGGCGACGCTTCAAAGAACGATGTCGACTGAAGAGCTTGTCGCATGCGTATAACGCGTTAAGAAACTTGTCATCGCCGTGGCC
>JADLZK010006055.1:0-23504 GCA_015847255.1 Hyparrhenia diplandra
ATGCACCGGCCGCAAACTATACTTCGGCCTCGGCAGCGGGAAAGGGCTACACAATTTTGCTCTTAGAGCCCTTCCAAGACACTAAGGACCGCCTAAGGAATTGACATGTCCCTCGGCGTGCCTCGATCTACTTTGCAACCGAGTATTAAATGAATAGCCAAGTAGATTGAACTGAACCCTTGGGATACCACAAGCCAAGGTTAGGGAGTGAGAACTAAGCATCTCAAGATTCTCTTAACAACCATATTGTGACACATTCCTTAGGATTGGCTTTGAAAACGAGAGCACAATACATACACACACTAAGCATTATGTCCCGCCTAGATGCACAAAAGGTAAAGCAGCAGGGATCCAACCATGGAGTGATATACCTTCATGTCCACGCAGGTTGACCTTCCTCATCAAGATCAAGATGTCCATTGCTTGGCATTGGAGTTTTGATTGGCTTTTGCCTCTGGCCATATCAAACTTCTTTAGCATGTCATGGGTGTACTTGGTTTTACAGATCACCAAAGAACTCTACCGAAGTTGTTCGTGGTTCTATCCAAGTTCAGCGGCCACAAACAACTCCCGTAAGGCAATGGAAGCATAGCTATGATGACTTCGCTTGTAACTAGGATAGAACACTAGTCGTTACCTTGTTTAGAGTTCGGGTGTTCGGTTCCTCTACGAACAACCCTTTCTCAGATCCGATTAGGGGATCGAAGCGAAGTTCCTTGGCCCCTTGACTATAAAAGGCGGCCGAGGAACACCTCATAGAGGAGAGCACGAACATACTGAACACAAGCTTGGCCACAACTGGGCATCAGAAGCTTCATAGCCGATTCCCCGCTAACCCCATCAATCAAAAACAGCTCACGCCGACCGGACGTAAAGGTCTTTACTCGATCCTTGATCGAGGGCCCGAACCAAAGATAAAACCCCGCTCTCCATGTCACCGCGCTGGCTCCAGGTTCATCGAGGTTCGAACAAACCGCCCGGTTCACCCCGCGGGCAGCTCCTCGGGTCGAAAAACATCGATACCGGGTGCCGTAGGGGCTCGCCGAATTCAGCACGAGTCCGGGCTGACCACGACATTATGAGTACATCGATGAGGAAGACGATGATTTTCGGATCATGGGCATGCGAGATCGCCGACGACGGCGGGACTCGAAGCTGCACCATCACGGAGCCTCAGCCAAGAATCGAACTCGCCGAGAAGCTCCAAAGAATCGACGATGTCGGCCGCCTCGAAGACGGAGAACAAAATCGAAGCTTGCTCGGGAACCAAGACGGAAGGGCCCAAACCAAAACCAACTTGGGGAAGGTGGACAACCGTGGTTCAAGCACGGACCGGGAGCAACTCGGTACAACCCAACTCCGCAAATTTTGATAAGGGAAGCTACTCCAACTCGAAACTTTTTCAGCCAACACTACTCCAACTCTGAGAAAGAAGGCGACTGATATAACCCCCGACACCACCCGCATTATCTTTTAGTTTCCTACAGACTACGCAATATAGCGCACACGTATTCAAGAATCGCCAGACTACGAGAAGAGAAGATTGGAAATTCCTTTGAAGGCGCACAAAGAGGGCTCATATTGACAAGAACCCCGCAGAGGAGTGCATCATCCATCGGCCAAGAACCCTCAACAAAGCCGATCGTCAAGCAACGGGGACAACTAAGGAGGGCCGACAACACAAGGCCTACCTAGGACGGAAGGAGTGGAGGCCCAAGGCTACAAATGCTAAGGAGGTCTTTATGGTGGCTACGGCCGCACCCCGCTTTACCCGACCGGAAGCCCCGACATCAGGTCCACCGACGAAGGCCTATCCAACATCTCGGCGGATGAAAGAACCCTTGAAGACGAAGGAGAACACCAACGCCAAGAAAGGCTAAAAAGGAACAAGCCGAAGGGAGGACGCCGAATCGTGGCAAACTCACGCATGCAAGCCCCGAACAAATATCGAAATGATCTACATGAGTACGAGAGGCTAAGATCCGAAAGAGAAGCCGAAGATGATCAACGAGCAACCCGAGAAATTACAAGGGTTGATTGACCGCCTCAAGATCGCACCGACTGAATGACGAGGAGAGACTCATCAAGGAGGCATTGTAAAAAGCTATCCGAGAAAGAGATCCCGTGACGCCACAACCAAAGGCAAACAAACTCATGCTCCAAGAAGTCGATCCAATGTCTTTGAAAGGTCGGGAAGGCCGAGGGTTCCAACAACCCCGGCCACCCTGAGGGATGGTAGACAAGCCAGAGTGGACCCCCGAGGGAAAGCCCCGCACCAAGACCAAGCCGACGGAAGAAGTCGCGGAGTCAACATATCGACCTACATCGAACTCATCCAAGAGGACGGAGAACCTCAGAGGATTTGAAGAGAGAACGACAAAAGCTACGACAAATTTCCTTGCTTCGCCGAAAAGATTGCAGAAGTCAAGCCGCCCCCAAAGTTCAAGCCTTCAAACCACTCAAAATACGATGGGAAAACAGAGCCCGCACAATGGCTCGTAGTCTACTCACAATCCATTGAGTCGGGCTAGAGGAGATGATGACGCAAAAGCCATTTTCTTTCCCATGGCCCTAGAGGCTCTACCGCCCAATGGTTCGACAAGATCGAAGAGGGCTCAATCCGAGCATCGGGAAGACCTACAGAGAGCGCTCAGAGCAACTTCGCAGAATCATCACCCATCCTATTACCCAGCCGAGTTAAAAGCCTCGCGTAGCCGTGAGAATCCCCGAGAGATTACTACCGAAGATTTGGGGAGATGAGATCCCAAGTACATGACATCACCGAAAGGGAAGTGATAGACGCCTCGGCAACGGATTTTTCAAGATGGCGCTCGATTTCTACAAGGACAACCCGAGGACAAATGAATAGTTCAAGCTATCGTTGAGATGATGATCGAGCTGAAGAAAGAACCCGAGACCACTTTCCGTGAAAAGAAAGAACTCAAAAGCCCCGAAGAAAGATCGAACAACTCTCAACAAAGGAAGAAGCGAGGACCGCATAATACCGCCGCAATGGCGGAGAAGTCAAAGAAACCTTACAAACAGAGGTTCAACAACAAAGAACAATGGCGACAGAATGTAAGCAACATCAAGCTAGAAGACCTACCCTCAGATCTACCACCCTCGAGCTCCGCACACGCGGAAGTCGCACTACATTCTAGGAGAAGTACAAGGGAGGAAACAACTCGCCGAAGGGAAAACAATCAAGAAAACAGAGAAGAGACCAAATAAGAGCCAAAGATGTGGAATTTCCGTAAAGCAACGAGATCCTTGAATGTCATATTCTCTCGAGTACCCAGTTCAAAGAGCAAGAGACAAGACAAGCTAGCACTCCGATCAATCATGGCAAAGAGAACCCGCAGCACCACGCTACCTCAATTGGTCCCAATACCCGATTCGGGCCACCAGAGAGGATCAATGGACAAGCTGCGGCAATGCCGGCCTATATCCTCCGGGTACTAGAACCCACGATAGCCGGAGTGACCGCTACCAAAGTGTTGATCGACGAGGAGCCGGATTGAACATCATATTCTCGTAAACACCGACAAGATGGGACTAGACCTCTCCCGCTAATCGCCCTTCAAGCACTCCTTTCTATGGAATAGTACCCTGACGAGCAGCAAAGAATACCAGCTTGGACAAGTCACCTTGCCACATTTGATCTCCATCAAATTACCGAACAGAGTACATCAAGTTCGGCGGCAGATCTCGAGTCACCATACCACGCCATCATGGGAAGACCTCGCTATTGCAAAATTCATGGCTATTCCACACTACCCGTATCTTCGCTAAAGATGCCGCACCCTTTGGGGGTTCTTTCCATCAAAGGAGACCTCAAGAAAGCTTTGAAAGTGTGACGCAAGCCGTGGAAATCGCAAAACAAGACAGGGAGCTCTTGGAAAAAAGGAACTCAACCAGATGGCGTGGGATACAAATCCATAAGAGCTCGAGATACCGGCCAAGAAACAAGCAATTTCGATTCCACCGTAAGAAGCCGACGTCAAGCACATTGATCTACGCCGACAGCGATCCATCCAAGACGGCGATCATCACGCCCACCTATCTCTAAAATAGGAACTCGCGGCCACCAACTTCCTAAGGCAACACAAAGAAATATTTACCCGAAACCGCCAGACATGCCCGGGCGTATCAAGGGAGCCGGCCGAAAGCACCGTAATTGACACCAATATGGGATCCAAACCCATCAAGCAAAGACTAAGGAGGTTCTCACCGAGAGAAGAAGGAAGCCATTAAAAGGAGATTGCAAAACTACTCGCAATGGATTCATCGAGAAATCCTACATCCTCGACCGGGCTAGCCAACCCGGTTCGTTCGAAAAAGAACACCTCCGACCGCGAATGTGTGGACTACTACTGCACTGAACAAGCATTGCCCAAAAGACCCTTCGGGCTACCAAGGATTGACCAAATAGTGGACTCAACGGCAGGATCAACGCTTACTATCGTTCTTGGACCGCTACTCGTGATATCACCGATTGCACTAAAGAAAGAAGACCAGAGCAAGACCTCTTTTATCACCCCCTTCGGTGCCTACTGCTAAAAAACAATGTCCTTCGGACTGAAAAACGCCGAGCAACGTATCAAAGAGCAATACAGACTTGTTTGGGAGAGCAGATTGGCAAAAATGCCGAAGCATACGTGAGACGACGTGGTGGTGAAGACTAGAGAGCCGTAAACTCGATTCAAGACCGGAAGAGACTTTCAAGAACCTCAACAAATGGAAATGGAAGCTCAATCCAACAAAATGCATCTTTGGAGTACCTTGGGATAGATAGTTGGGTTTCTTGGTCAAGAACAGAGGCATCGGCCAGCACCAAGCAAATCAAGGCAATCAATGAAATGACGCAACCCCGAAGTGTCAAAGACGTCCAGAAGCTCACAGGGTGCATGGCGGCACTCAATAGATTCAAATCCAAGCTTGGGGAGAAGGGACTACCCTTCTTCAAACTCATCAAGACCAAAGGAGATTTCAAGTGACAGAGGAAGCGCATAAAGCTGAAGAACTCAAGCAAGCATCTTACAACAGCCGGCCCTAACACCTCCAAAGGATCAAGAACTCCCCGCTATACATAGCAAAGAACGAATACACCGGTGGTCACCAAAGAATCATCATGAAAAGAGAAGAGTCCGAGCAACCCAACAAGGTCCGAGGCCGCTTTACTATGTGAGCGTAAGTTCTATCTCGAGTCCAAGGCTCGATACCCTTCACGCGCAAAAACTACTCTACACCATACCGATCACATCAAGGAAGCTACAACACTACTTCGACAAATACAAGATAACAAGGTGGTAACTTACTCACCACTAGGCGACATCCCGAGGAACGTAGATTCAACAGCCGCATATCAAAATGGACAGTTGAACTCGAGCATTGAATCTAGAGTTCACCCCAAGAAGAGCAATCAAATCCCAAGCGCTACCGATTTCATAGCAGAATGGGATGTAGCTCCAACAACCCATATCCGACAACATCAAGAAACATTGGAACATGTACTTCGATGGATCGTTGAAGCTAGGGGAGCAGGAGCCGGATTTTATTCATATCTCCGTAAGGAAGACAACTCAAGTACGTGCTACAAATCATATGGCAAGCTACAAACAACGAGGCGTAATATGAAGCACTCATCCATGGCCTCAAGATAGCAAGAACTCTAGGAATCAAGAGACTACAAGTATATGGCGACTCCGCCGGTTGTCATCAATCAAGTCAACAAGGACTGGACTGCACAAAGGACAACATGGGTCTCTATTGGGCGTTGATACGCAAAACCGAAAAGAACTTCCAAGGCCTTAAAATCCTACACGTGCTCGAGATGCGAACGTGGCGGCAGACGCGTGCTAGCCAAACTCGGATCCGATTGCAGAGCCCAAGTCCCACCGTGAGTATTCGTCGAAGAGCTCTTGAAACCATCCATCAAGGAGAACCCGTAAGAAGACAACATGGAGCAATCAGCTCTAAATGGAGTAATGATAATCTCTCCGTGTCGAAGAACCACTCCCGGATCGAAGACATCATAAACTTCATCAAGAACAAGACACTACCCGAAGACAAAGCCGAAGCAACTAGGATCTTGAGAAGAAGCAAGAACTACGTGCTCATCAAAGACAAGCTTTACAAGAGAGCAAAGATCATCGAGTACTACTCAAATGCATAAGTTCGAAGAAGGAGAGGACATCCTCCAAGAAATCCATTCGATGCTGTGGAAACCACGCAGCCGTCAAGAACCCTCGTGGGTAAAGCATTCGTAACGGGATACTACCGCCAACACCCTCAAGGATGCGTAAGAACTCATCGAAAATGCAAAGGATGCCGGATGTTTGCAAGACAAGCGCATGTTCCAAAGACACAACCCGATTTGCATACCACCATCATGGCCTTTTTCGTCGGCCGGGACCGGATCAAGTCGGACCACTTAAAAGAGCCAAAGGAGGATACGAATATATCTTCGTTGCCATCGACAAATTCACCAAATGGATAGATTACAAGCCATTGGTCACCTACCCCAACAAGCGGCCGAAGTTCATCCAAGAGATCATGCACAGATTTGGGATACCCAACAGATAATCATCGACCTCGGATCACCGCTCACGGCAGCTAGATTCAAGATCGGGCACAAAATTGTGGCATACGGATAGACTACGCCTCCGTAGCATATCCTCAAAGCTAACGGACAAGTCGAAAAGAGCAAACGGACTCATCCTTGCCGGACTAAAACCAAGATTGTAATGAAGAACTCAAGGACTACAAAGCCAAGTGGATTGAAGAACTCCCAAAAGTTGTTTGGGGCCTAAGAACTCAAATCAAGAAAGCAACAAAGTTACTCACCCTTCTTTCGACCTATGGATCGGTCGCTCTACCAGCCAAACTCATATGGAGCTCTCCAAGGATCGAGCAATTTGAAGAAGGAGAAGGAGAATGCATAAGGAGATTAGAAATCGATCGCGCGAAGAAGTCGAAAAACGCCATCCTACGTAACGCAAGGTATCTCGCAAGAACTCGTAAGGCACTACGATAAGAGCACACGCCCAAGAAAACTCAACCCGTGAGATCAAGTACTCAAAAGAAATCAAAAGACGGAAGGCAAGCACAAATTGCTCAACCCCCATGGAAGGACCATATATCGCCAAAGGAGTATCGGGACCGGGAACCTACAAGCCGATGACAATGCAAGGAGAAGAAATCGAAACTCTTGGCACATAAACCGCCTTAGAAGATTCTATCCATAATCGAGGAACTCAAGGCAATAGAAGAGAAGCGTAACGCGATAACAACTCTCCGATACTTCAAGAAGAAGAAGATCAAGCCCGAGAACAACTCGACCATTCAAAAAGCTCACAACATACGCGACCACCGTGCACCTCAACAAACAAGTCGCCCGCAGTGAAGCCGCATGCCTCCTAAGGGAGAAGAACAAAACAGCCCAAAAATTGGCACTTCACAAGAAGAAGTCGACCAAAAGAAGGCAAACCCGACCACCGTAACGGAGGTCAAATTCCAAGGGTGGAACCACGTGAAGTCCTAGCTCGAATAGCGCCCACACCTTAAATCCTAGCGAAAGATCGCGGAACTTCGACTCTTGAAAAAGAGGACGTTGGGATCGCCCGCCTAGGTCGCAGAGGCCATCAAGAGTCCGTAGAAAGCGCCACTATGTCTAATGACGGGCGGACGGCCTTTCGAATCGGGCGTGAACGGTGTAGTGTTGTGAAATAGAAACCCATCGTCTCACATAAGTCTCTCGAAAAGCGTAGAGCGGTCCAAACCGTGCAAGATGGATTGTAGTGTTATGAAATAGGAACCCAACCATCTTGACCTTCAACCGCAGTGCACTTAAATGGGCCCGGACCGAGAACCCTTTAAGGGGACGCCATGCAATAGTCCATCGGATCGCATGGGAGAGCCCTAGCCCGTAAGAGGCAACCCCGAAGTTAGAACAACTCTTTTCAGAGCACGACTCCACCAAAATACACTAGCATGTTCAAGAAAGGACAAATGCTAGAGGGCCTAAAAGGAGAAACCTAACGGCCCGAGAAACCCGAACAACAATCGTGACAAGTCTCGTAAGAAGACGAAGTCACACGCCGCAGGAAAACAACCCCGCAAAACGAGGGACGCCCCAAGCACCATCAACAAGTCTACGAAAGGACGAGCCGAATCTTCGTAAGAACAACTCAAGATCAAGAGCAAGACTCAACTACAATCAGCAAGTCTTCAGAAAGGACAAGCTGATTCTTCAGAAGAACAACTCTGAAGATCAAGAGCAAGACTCAACTACAATCAGCAAGTCTACAGAAAGGACGAGCTGAATCTTCAGAAGAACAACTCTGAAGATCAAGAGCAAGACTCAACTACAATCAGCAAGTTTTCAGAAAGGATGAGCTGATTCTTCAGAAGAACAACCCTGAAGACCAAGAGCAAGACTCTATCACCTTCAGCAAATCTATAGAAAGGACGAGCTGAATCTTTAGAAGAACAACCCTGAAGACCAGGACAAAGCCTCTACAACTATATTCAGCTAATCTACAGATAAGACGAGCTGATACTCCAGAAAGAAGAACTCTGGAACCCAAGAGCAAGACTCCTCTCATCACGACAAGTCTCAAGAAGAAGGCAGAAGTCATTTGTCAGAAGAAAACAACCCTGACAAACCAGAGCATGACTCTACAATTACCCTCAGCCAAGTCTACAGAAAAGGCGGGTTGACTATCCAAGAAAAACATCACTGGATCTCAGGAGAAGAACTTCAGAACTACCTTCACCCAAGTCTACAGAAACAGGCAAGCTGATTCCTTCAGAAAAAAGAACTCTGAAGTACTGAAGCAAGACTCCAATCTACTACAGAAAGACTAAACCAACGCGTCAAGGAAGAAACAACCCGAAGGCGCACAAGGACAAGTTCCTACGATACCTTGAGCGGATCTACAAGAAGACATGTTGACAAGTCAGGAAAACAACCCTAACAACTCGAGACAGGATTTCAACACTACAAACAGCCAAGTCTATAGAAAGGCAAGCTAGATCATCAGCCGAAACAACACTAGTGTCACAACACTGAGTGACTCCAAACAACTCGGCACGAACCTCCATGAAGGACATAAGAGCCAGAAGCCTAAGGAAGAACTCTAAAGGCGCAATCTTAACAAGTCACCTGAGGAAAATAACTCGGAAGACCACATCAAGAGCAAAAGCGTAAAGCAACCGCAACAAGCCGCATCGGCGCATCGTAGATCTTAAATTCTTAAAGGCGCATTACAGAAAAAGTACTTAAAGTTGAAAAAGTATTTAAGGCCTTCAACCTACAGGCCACCAGCAACAAAATATTCATTACAAAGCGGACGAAGCCGCCACCCAGGCACTCAGGCCGCATCAAAATCCGGTGCATCACCTTCAGGAAGATCAAGGTTGATGGTACCAGCAAGAGTGGTAACAGCCGCATCCACCTCAGGGCGCTCCTCCTCCATTATCTTGAGATGCTCATCAGAAGCAAACCCGTCTACAATGGCAGCAATGGGCAGTCCAGGCACAAGATGATGGAAGTAGAAGAGCGAGCTCTTCAACAGCCTCCTAGCAGCGTCTCCGACAAAGAAACGGAAACGATCGGGAACCCGAGGAAGAAAGTCCCTCCAGGACACACCATGATCTTCAGGAAGGCGAATAACCTCCAACAGGGGATACACAAATCGCCAAAGATCGGAGAACTTCGCGCGAAGGGCAGAAAGAGCATCCCTCTCCGACTGAAGCTCGGCCGACAGCTCGCCGATAGTGGCCGCCTGACCAGAGTTGGTCACCCGAAGTCCTGAGAACAACAAACAGACAAGTCAGAAAAGAAGCTTTGGTGAAAGCAATAACAGATCGAAAAAATGTATGACATACCCTCAACTTCCTGAGTAACCTTAGCATAGGACTCAGTCAGTCCATCAGCAGTAGCACGGGACTCCTGGAGCTGGGCAAGAAGATCTCGCTCAACCCCCTAAAGACGAACAACTTCTGCCCGCAAGGTATCACACTCTTGAGCAGGAAGGAAGACAGGGAGGTCCCGCACAAAGGACTACAACCAAAGACAAAGTCAAACTCAGGACAACCCTCAATAGAAGAAAATAAGAGCCAAGGAAAAAGAACTCGGCGCATACCGAGGCGTTGATCGAAAAGCGTAGAAGGCGCCCGGCGAAGTCCGAACGCCGCAGACAAGGCAAAGAACCCGAGAAGCCAAATCAAACTCTCAAACAACGGAGTTCCGCAAGAGCCCCTCGTGTCAAAGAGAGAAGGATCCCCGAGGAGGATCGCAGCCAGCCCACCTAATGGGAAGCCGAAGAAGAAGACTGGCCACCAGCAGGACGATCAGAAGAACCTGGAGAAGTAATCTCAGCGAACTTCACAGAAGGACGCCTGCAGAACAACCCCAACCGCATAAGAATCCTCAAAAATCAACGGAGAAGAAAGAACTCGCTACAAGAGTACTCACCGAAAAAAGAAAGACGAGGACGAGGGGGCAAGCTAGAAGAAGGAGGTTTCACTTCAATAGTCAAATCGGAATTTGGCCGTAAGCCCCGGAAGGCTCAACCCGCAGAGACGGCAAACCGCAAAACAAACACAATAAGGCTACAAGACCAAAAGAACCGTGTAATCAAAAGTGAAGATGAGAACTCACGGATTCGAGCAAGAGACTCCACCGCTCCTCAACATGCTCAAAAGCAAACGCGAAGCTCCATCCGAAAAAGACAGAGAAACAGTCGCCTTTATATGGAAAAAGAAAGGGATTGATGGAAGATTAACCCCCTCACCTATAAGAATATTACCTGCGTGGGCCCGCAAGAAAGAAGCCCGAGATGCGTAAGAGTTAGTCCTCTTGGGAGTCATGGTAGCAAAGCAGGCCGGTGGGGCTCTTCGACAGAGCGCTCCCGCCGCTGCGACCTATAAGGGCAAGTACCCGTGGATCCGAGTAAAGGGAACATACGGCACCCCCAATATCGATGCCGTGAAGGGATTCGGGACTCACTGAACGACAGAGACAAAGGCGCCGCAAAGAACGGTCACCACAAAGAACCTCCTCGTAATAGTTCCAATGCCAAGATGCCGAAAACATCGAAGAGTCGAAAAGAACCCTAAAAAGACAAATACAAAGACAAAGAAAGCAAAAGAACTCACAACCGGAGGAGGGTTGTCGCGAGAATATTCAACAACTCGAATCGAGTCATCGCCACATCCTTCAAAGAATGAGCGAAGGGATACCATCAACTCCTCCTCGTGCAACTCGCAGGCATCACCACCAACTCGAGAGGGATCCTCGTGTCCCAGTACTCGAAGCTGCCGCCTCCTCGCCATCAAAGGTTGAACTCGACGACGAAGAAAGTCGGGCGACGATTCCAAAGACCACCGAGGCCACCCCGCTTCAAGATCTTGACGCCGATTGACAAGCTCAAAGAACCTCGCACTCATCAGAGAGTCAACCTTCAAGTTCTCGGGGATCGAATCATGATCCATCAAGGCGGGGAGGAGGATTGTTCACATAAAACCACCTAGAACGCCGGCCAGTAAATGTAGAGTCGGGAGCTCATAATCAAAGAAAGCCCCCTTACGGCCCTGGCGGGCCTGGATGGAAACACACCCAAGAGAAGAAAGATCGCCACCATGACGAAGGCGGAAGAAATAGCGAAAGAGCTTCAGAGAAGGAGGGATGCCTATGAAGGTCTCACAGGCATGAGCAAAGATAGAAAGAAGAAGAACCCCATTGGGGGCAAGATGAGAAAGAGCAATCGAATAAGACCGCAGTAAACTCATGGAAAAAAATCCGGCAAAAGCGCAGAGACCAGCCTGGACAAAGGAGAGAAAGAGGACAACCTCAAGAGGGCCAGGAGCGGGAAGACGATGACCGGTTGGGAGCCTCCAACCACAGAGACTCTGAGGAGGAAGAAGCCGGCGCCGCTCCAAGTCCTCAAGATCTCCCGGCATCGACGGAGGACTCCCGCCAGATCTTCATAGCCGCCTCCACTCGGGGAACCATCTCCGCCTTCCCTTTGTGCTCTTGAGGAAGAGCTCTTCACCATGATGAAGGACGGCGCGAAGAACGGAAGAAAACGAAGGGTGCAACGGCGACGGTAGGGGGTGGCGGCGCAAGGGGATTAGGGCAAGAAAGGTTGCTAATCGCGGATGCAAATGGCGTGCGGAGGAAAAGAAACGGCCGTATCCAAGTATTTATGGAGAGGGATTTTCCCACCCGCTACGTAATAAAACTCTCTCGTAACGGAGCCTTTACAACTTTAAAATTAATTTGAAGTGACAACGCACTCCTTTTCATGCGAAAAGGCAAACAGATCGACACAACGGTCGGAAAACTCGTAAGAAGAAAAGAACTCTCAAAAAACGTCGAGCAGCGCCGCTGAAAACATCCCAAAGCACGAGATCAAGGCACGCACAAGCGATCAAGTCGGCAAAGAAGAACCCGCCAAGAAGACAAAAGAACCCCGCGGGCGTCGCCGAACAACCCAAGAAAAAAAAAAACACCCACACGAAAAAAGAGAAAGTCAAAAATCCGGTAAAATGAAGAACCCCTAAAAGCTCAATCCACAAAAAGAGCTCTTAGATGCTCGGGGCTACAGGATACCCGGGACAGATTTTTTTTCAAAAGAGCTCCAACAACGAGAAGGACTCAAGACGGAGGAGAAGAACTCAAAGACCTTCCAAACTCTTTGTGCCAAAAAGCAAGAAGCTCGGGGCTACATCCCTACGGGTGCACTTTTTAAGCAAAGTGCACACCGTAGAAAAGGCAACGAGGACCGCATCAAGGACGCACCCGAGAAGAGCACACGGCTCTCATAACTCAAATCTGAGGTGCTCGGGGGCTAGCTGAACAAGGCTCTCCTTTCGAAGAAAGAAGAGCTCCGACGGCGAGAAGAACTCGAAGACGGAGGAGAAGAACTCCAAGACCTTCCAGCTCTTTGTGCCAAAAAGCAAGAAGCTCGGGGGCTACACCCACGGGTGCACTTTTTTCAAAATTGCACTGTGAAGATGATCTTGAAGACTATATCAAGGCCTCATCTGAAAAGAGCAAGACAACTCTCAAGACTCGACCTTGAGATGCTGGGGGGCTTGTGGATACAGGATCACCAAAGAACTCTACCAAGTTGTTCGCATGGTTCTATCCAAGCCTGCGGCCACAAACAACTCCCGTAAGGCAATGAAAGCATAGCTACGATGACTTCGTTGTAACTAGGATAGAACACTAGTCAGGTTACCTTGTTTAGAGTTCGGGTGTTTGGTTCCTCTACGAACAACCCTTTCTGTATCCGACTAGGATCGTAGCGAGTTCCTTGGCCCCTTGGACTATAAAAGGCGGCCGAGGAACACCTCATAGAGGAGAGCACGAACATACAGAACAACACAAGCTTGGCCACAACCAAGTAAAAACATCGATACATATATCATTGCTAACTTTATGTGTGAAGAGAGTAGGATCGCCTTTGCCTATTTCAAAGCCTTGTTTGAGCAAGAATTCTTTAAGGCATTCATACCATGCTCTAGGTGCTTGCTTAAGCCTACGTGAGCCTTTCGGAGTTTGTAGACGTGGGTTGGGAAACGGGGGTCTTCAAAACCGGGTGGCTGCTCAACATACACCTCCTCTTGTAGAGGACCATTGAGGAATGCACTCTTGACATCCATTTGGAAACAAATTTTGAAGTCATGATGGGCAAAGAAAGACTAGAAGAATGCGAATTGCTTCTAGTCTTGCCACCGGGTGCATAGGTCTCATCAAAGTCCAAGCCCCTCTACTTGAGTGAAGCCTTGAGCAACCAATCTTGCCTTATTTTGTCACCAACCCATCTTCATCTTGCTTGTTAGTGAAGACCCACTTGGTACCAATGATGTTCGCCTTGGCCTTCCACCAAGTCCCATACTTGATTTCTTTCGGGTTCTTAGCTCTTTCTTGCATGGCTAACACCCAACCGGGATCCTTGAGAGCATCATCTACTTTCTCGGGTTCCAAAAGATGAAAAAAACAAGTAATGTCGGCTTAAAAGCGCCTAGATGAGATCGAGTAGTTACTCCCTTTCAAGACTTAAGGGATGTTGCCAACGGATGATCCCGCTGGAATCGCTTGTCGTAGCCGTAGTGATCAACGCCGCATGTTCTTCTTGATCTTCATCATATTCATCATCGCCTTTCAAGAATTGGAGCGAGACTGCTGTTGAACAGTGATGCGTGGACTACCTGCCGCCGAGATGACGGGCGGGCATCGCCGCTGGGCCGCTTGGGCAAAAAATCGCCATCGCCGGGCACTTCCAGCGCTGGGTGCCGCACTTGGTCATTGAGTACGCCACCGAATCTTGTGCAAAAGAACAACTGGTGGATCCTCCTCTTCATTAGCTTGATCTTCTTGAGAGGTCTTATGTCACCTATAGCCAATTGCTTGATTGCCTCACAAGGTGGATCCTCCTTTCCTACAACATTTTGATCAACTTGCTCTACTTGAGAGCTATTAGTTTCATCAAATGTCACATCTATAGTGACTTCAACCCTACCGTGGTTTGGTTGAAGACACGATAGGCATGCTCATTTGACCCATAACCAAGAATAAAACCTTTCATCAACTTTTAGGTGCAAACTTAGAGGTTCGGGCTTTGTTGTTAAGAATGAAACATTTACACCCAAACACCCTAAAGTATGACACCTTAGGCTTGCTACCTGCTAAGAGCTCATATGAAGTCTTCTTTGAGTTTTTGTGTAAGTAGAGACGGTGGATGGCATGACATGCGGTGTTGATGGCTTCACACCAAAAAGATGTCCAAGTCTTGTACTCATCAAGCATAGTCCTTTGCCATTTCTAAGGAGTGTTCGGATTCTTTTTCTCTACTACACCATTTTGTTTAGGGTATATGCGGCCGAGAACTCATGCTTGATTCCCCTTCATCAAGGAACTCTTCAACTTGGGTGTTCTTAATCGGTTCCATTGCCACTTCTCACTTTCTTGACAAGTAGGCCAAATTCTCTTTGTGCCCCTTTGATGAAAGTTTTCACCTTCTCTTTGTACCGCGGCACTTATCAAAAAACAAAGAAAGCCCAAGTGAAGGGAGTAGTCATCAACAATAACAAGTCCATATTTGTTACCCTGATGCTAAGGCGTGTAGGCCACCGGTCCAAAGAGATCCATGTGTATCAACTCCAATGGTTGAGTAGTGGTCATCACACTCTTTTGATGGGTGAGGTGCACCTACTTGCTTTTCTACTTGGCAAGGTCCACATATCCCGCCTTTATCAAAATCAACATTTGTTAGTCCAATAATGTGGTTGTCTTTCTCGCAGCTTGGGCCAAGTCTTTTCATGCCAACATGAGCTAGACGGCGATGCCATAACCAAATTTTATGCTAGATTTTTGCCACTAAACAGGTTTTCAACTTTTGGTCCCCTTGTTGAAATCAACAAGGTACAACTTATTCTTAAGCTTTCCTCAGAAAGACAACAGAGGAATCCTCCCCGTGAAAGACTTCCACACTCAACATCGGTGAAAAGGCAATTGAACCCTTTCCACACAACCGAGATACGCACAGAGGTTATAACTCAAAGAATCAACATGCATAACACGCGAATAGAGTGATCAAGAGTTATAGCAACGTTACCAAGACCGACACACACCCCTTAGAGTTATCACCAAATAAGATGTTCTCATGATAATTTGTAGTTGGGGAGTATGACGCGAACATACCTTTCTCCTGGGCCATATGATGTGTACAACCGCTTATCAAGCACCCAACTTGACCCACCGAGGAGTATGCCTGCAAAACAAGTTTAGTTCACAAGTTTAGGTCCCCTAAGATTCTTTGGACCTTTAGCATTAGTCACAAGAACTTTGGGAACCCATATAAAGGTGTTGCATAAAAGTTTTCTATCACGCCCAAGTACTTTGCATACACCTCTCCTTGTTGTTTGCCTCACTTCCAAAGCAAGGATTGGAGTCCAACTTGTTTGCTTCTTGCCTTTGATTGATAGGAGTAGCCCTTTGGAATGTGCCTCTGCATAATGTTCTCCTCACTTCCGACCTTCTTCACAACCTGACCATCCTTCTGGGTCTATTCAGAAACGGGCAGAAAGTAGATGACTTTCCTTTCTAGGGGCGCTGCATCGCCGCCCCCTCGCTGCCCTCGCTGTAGCGTATAGAAACGCCTCGGGTTGGATTGTGTCCGCCAGCCTGCGTGTGTCTCTCTGCACCTACTATGCCTTTGCTCAAGAATTTGACACACATTCAACACCCTTTGATCGTATTCCTCACCATTGGTTTTGTTTTTTCTTGTGCCCAAGTCCATCCTTGATTCTTGGATTTCTCCCATCAATGTAGTTGGGCTTCTTCGAGCCTCAATCTTGTTGCTCACAACCGCTTGGATTTTTTTTAATTTTCCTTTCTTACCAAAGCTATGAGCCTAGTGATCTCTTTCTCCATTGCTTTTCATGTTGGCAAGGTTAGTGGCACAAGCATTCATATCAACATTATAGCATTTACTACAACCTTGACTAGTGGAGGGAGTAGAGGTATCCTTTGTGGTCGAGATGTGAGTTGCTCTCCTAAAGAATGCTATGTTTGGTTTCAAGCTCTTTTGTGCTTGTCTTGCAAGTCACAATATTTCCCATTTAGGGTAACCATAGCCTTCTTCTTTCTTTTGAGAGAGTATGGTTTCCTTTTGCTCATTAGCTAGGCTCTTTGCAAGGAAGCCACCTCACTTCTTTCAACTAAAAGAGCATCCTTGTTATCAACATAGAGCTTTTAAGTCTATCAAGTTGACTATCTCTAGTTGCTAACTCCTTTTGGGTACCTTCTAAATCCTATTAAGTTGAGCAAGAAAGCTCTAGTTTTGGGATTCAGGTTCTGGTGAGTCTAACATATTCCTCATCATCACTAGATTCACTATCATCACTAGAGCTTTTACTAAGATCACTAGGGATTCATCACTAAGAGAATGAGAAGGTTTGGGTGTGGGTTTTACCTTCTCATGCTTGGCCATAAGACAAACATGAGTGGAGTCATCTTCTTCTTTCATCCTCATCATCGGGTCATATTGTTGAAGAGCTTAGTGTAGAGGTCTCTTGCATAGCAAATGTTGCAACATGAACTTCCTCTTCACTTGTCTCTTTAGTTGAATCCCACTCATGGCCGATGTGAGCTTCACCCATGTTCCTTCCCTTTCTCTTGTAGTCTTGCTTCTTGTCTTTGCCATTGTCCTTATTGTACTTGTTGTTCTGTTCTCATGTGGACAACCCCGGCAACAAAGTGTTCGGGCGCCTGCCACGCTTTGAAGCATATTCTTTTTTCTTGTTTGGGAACCTCTTTGCACCATTTTGTAGCCATTTGCCTTCATCCCCTTCCCATACTTCTTCAAGAATAGGGCCATGTCATTGATCTTCTTTGTAATCAGCCCCATCATCTTCTTATCATCACTTGAGGAAGAGGTTGCATCAATCTTCTCTTGCATCTTCTTTCATTTCTTTGTCTTGACTTGAAGATGCTTGCTTGCTGCCCTTGACCTTGTTGGAGGAGTTTGGCTTGCTTGCCTTGGTTGCCTTGAGAGCTACATCCTTGATTTGATGCCTTCAAGCTTTGCTTGCAACTCTTCAAGCTTTCTCTCATTTGCTTCCTCTCTTGCATGTCATGAGTGAGCAGCCTTCCAAGCACATCATTTGGAGTGAACTCTTCAAACTTCTTCTTGTCTCTCTAATCAAGGTGACCACTATGTCATTCCTAGGTGTGTATGCTTCAACATGATCTTGACAAATGTTGTGGTCATCTAGATCCTCATCTCCAAATCCTCTAATCTTGCCAACTAGCACCATCAACCGACAAACATCTTTGGGCCCTTTCTCCATCAAGGATCACAAACCGCTTGAGCTTGGCCTTCAACAAGTCAATCTCGCTTTTCTCACTTTGTCTATGTTGGTATTTATTAAGTGCTAAAAGAATTTGAAGGATTCTCAAGTAGTTTACGTAACACCTACCATTGTAGCTTTTTCCCTAGGATGAGTATTCTAGAGTATCGTATCCACAGTGGAAGCCGCTACAAAGAATCTAATAAGTCACAATCATGCATCTACTAACTTAGCAAACCACTATACCAAGTGAGGGGTAAATGATAAATGATAGCAAGTATGAATAAATATCAATCACACAAGAGAATTCCTAATGATAAATGTGTAGTAGCACGCTGAGAGGATAGCGGAGAGATCTAGGTTCCTATGTACTTCTACTACTTCTAGGTTCTATGATAGTAATTACACTAATGCACTTTTGGAGCAGCAGATCCATCCCAACTCTCGAGAAAGACCGGGAAGAAAGTAGTCGGAGAAGGCTGCCAAAAGTTTCCTATTTAAACACCAACCCAACGCAGGGACAACATCGGCCCGATTGTGGTCGCCACCCCTCGGGCTATCACAACTATCCGTGGATTGGCGCAACCTCGTGTAACCTATAGCCTAGACACCAAGTCTACACTATCGACATTACTCTAGCTACCTAGCATAACTAGGAGTCCTCAACCACGAGCGTGAGATCCCATGTAATAGCATAACAACTATACTTAACCAAATATAATATGAAAGTAAATAGAGAAGATAAATATATAAATCATAATGTCTTACAAAGGAAGGATACAAGACATACCAAACTCAGATTCCTTCCTCCCGTGAATCGGGAGAGCACGCTCCGCCTCCCTAACTCTCTAGTTGCTAATCTACTACATTGAGAGTCTAACCCTAATTTTCTAGTGGAGAGGTTGTCTCACATTGGGACATTTCCAAGACCAACAGTCAAGAGATAATGAATGGAATCAATTAGGGTTTCACCCTCAAAGGGGGTCTTGTTATATAGGGGTCTCCGTGCCTCCCTCCTAGTTCCCAGAGGGCAATATGGTACTAATCCTTCCACCATGTATTATGCTAATGCACATAGGCTTAGATGGGCCGTCAATTTAGGTCAGGCCTTCTAGAGTCTTCCATTGATGCACCCAGCCCTTGGATCCAACCGACCTTTGATAGATGGACAGATTGCTCCTCAATGGCGCTTAGGAACCGACGCCGGCCGAGGCCGACAAGGTTCTGATACGCGCCGCCGCCGCTACTAGGGCGGCCGCCGCACACGCGGTGTGGGCCCCTACCTGTGGGTCGCGGCCTTCCTCGGTGTCTTCGGAATGTTCTTTACGGGTTTCAAGTTGGATTGCTTCACACTGATACAAGTATCGTAGGGCTTGCAAACTTTGGGCATATAATCGCTTAATCCTAAAAAATATATAAATCACCAAAACTCGTGGAATTATGTCAAGAAAGCCCCTATACTATGTTGATATTCATTTTAAGCCCTTATTTCAGCTTTTTTAAAAGCCTATATATTTTATGCTATAATGTGTCAACAAGCTCCCCCCAGCTTGGCTCCTTTGCTGGGGTCCCTAGCAAAGCCAAACTTAGCAATGGATCGAGTTACTACAACGCTTTCACACCTCAAAAAGTACATGCTTTCAAACAAAATTCTCTTCCGTATAAAAAATAAACCTTTTCAACCTTCAACTTACCCATATTACTTTTTTAACCATGGAGCTTATAGCCTTTTTCTTAGGGATCTTGGTAATTGAAAGATAGAACAATCAAGTCAAGCACCGTGTCTCAAACTCTTTGTTCAACTATCATTCCTGAGTTTTTGGGTGTTTTCAAAAATTAAAACTCAAAGTTCCTTAGTATGACCCTTTTTCAAGTCTCATTTATGGTATTTGTGGATCCCTCACCGGCAATAATGTTGTGTTGCCTTTTCTCATAATATGTGGTATTTTTGGAATAAAAGAGGACACTATGCCTTCTTCTCTCTCTCACCCTATATCTAAGGCTTATATGTGGAGTTCATAGGTGGAGAAAAACTAAATCTACTTACTAAGCATATATTGTAAAGTCAAGCAATGGATCCAAAGTCACGAGTCATACCGCATGTGCATGTGTATGGTGTAGTGGAATGAATATGATGGTAGGTGTATGAGGCTAATAAAGTGAAAGCCTAATTTACTTTGCTCCTATAGGAAACATATCTCTATTCAGACTTGAAAGTATTTGGGAGAACTTGGGCCGCATACTTCTCTTTTTTTTCTATATATATATATATATTTTTTTTTTATGGAGAGGCGGCATCTAAGTACCCATTGTTTTCATAGCGACACTTGTCCATTTTCCTTTATTCTTCTCTTTTAAGGCAGTAGGCTCTACTCAGCCTCGTAGGGCACTTGTCCATTTTTCATCTCCCCTTTCTTTTTTCTCATTTTTTTTTCGACTATACAACCCAAGCCTCTTTTTGCAATAAACTTATAGAGAGATAGAAATGTGGATAAAGGAGCTTTATAAAATATTGGCTAAGTGGATATGTGTGGGGACTATTTTGGTTGCTCTCCTAGGTAGGAGTAGAACATTTTTGGTGGATCTATGGTGAATATTTGGTGGATGCGCATTTCCGTGGTAGAAGTAGCATAAGTGCAAGTGGAATAGAAAGTGGAGTGGAATGAGTGTATGAGTAGCAAAGATGACAAGTTTCTAAGGGTCAACAAAGATTGACCAAACTCAATGCAAAAGTAAGAAATTCTTATATATATCAAAAGGATTTTCCTATCTAAAGAACATGTATATATGGCTGTGGTAGGAGTCTCAACACTGCCATCATCCAGAACTCATCATGAGCACTTTTAATTTTCAAAAGATAAATCTCCGTAACTCTAGTATCACTAGGGTAAGCATAAATGGCGACTCAAACTTTTCATATATCATATCCGCCAATCACCTAGACTTTAGAGCAAGCATTTGCTACCCGCGAGGTTTTCGTGTTCAGAGAGTAAAATCTCAAGTCAAAGCGGTTGCATTAAAAACCTCGAGAGAAATTAAGCTTGAAAGGTAGGCACTTGAAAGGAATTATGATGGAGCAAACTATTCATCATCTCCATGACT
Source organism: Hyparrhenia diplandra (assembly GCA_015847255.1). Classification (NCBI taxonomy): domain Eukaryota; kingdom Viridiplantae; phylum Streptophyta; class Magnoliopsida; order Poales; family Poaceae; genus Hyparrhenia; species Hyparrhenia diplandra. The sequence continues at coordinate 20,968 of JADLZK010006055.1, forward strand.
AGAGATTATATTCGAGTTTATTTTTATTCTCACACTCTAAAAACTCTTGATAAAAACTCTTTTTATTTGATTATTTTAGTTATGCATCTTTTTAATTTCTTTCTAATAAAGAAAACAAATCTATTTTAATATTAAATAAGGTAGAAGAATACTTATTCTGGATACATGGGGTTGCACTCCCCAAGCTAGATATTGATATAGTTCTTTAATGTACTTGATGGTTGGAAGTAGAGGTAGATAGTGATGGTGGGCTTATCGATCTTCTTCAACACAGGACACCATGTGTGTGATGTCTCTCTTCCTTGGGATCCGTGAACTCAAATAGACAACAAAGCTAGTGGAACTTGATTAAGAGTTAAGGGTTAGCCACGTTGCTTTGTCAATACGCACGGGAATCTTTCAAAGTATTAAAATATTTTGGGGTTTTATTATTTCTATGCAAGATAAAGAATGATGATGCATGCATATTTATTTTATTTTTATGCCACCACAAGAAGAATATCCTTGTGGGTTGTTACACTTCACAAAATTACTACATGGGCTTAGAGTTTTTTTTATGCATCAAAACAAATATTTTATATTCTTTTCTAATGCAATGCTAGAGTTGTAAATGTAAATATGCTAAAGGAAAATGATAATGTAATGCAAGGAAGTAAATATGCTATGCAATCAAATATGGATAACTACCGATCTACTCTTTCTAATCCAGGGTTCAAAGGTTTTAAGTCCTTCCAACAAGACTTCTACCTCATTGTTTCCTTTGAGTTTATTATTTCATCTTGATAGCCGTGGCTCTCGATGGTGTCACCCATGTTCTTGCTGGTCTTGCAAGTTGGGGATGAGCATGGACGTAGGGCAAAGATTTTGCTTACGTATGCTCGTAGTATATTCACTTTGTTGAATTTTGGAGAGACTCTATAGACTTTCCACCTTTTTGCTCAAAGCGTAGGTCCACGGTAAAGTGAAGGTAGAGATTGGTGCATGGGCTCTCGCTTGGTGGAAACACCACCGTAAACAAAACCACAAGTACATTAAACAAGATAGAGTTGATTTCTTTATATGCTTCTTTGCTAGTCCTAACTTGGGTGACAAGATCATAAGATTGGAGTATGAATGTTTGCGCGAAAATTAAATCAAGTATAGGAAACAAACTCCTCACTCTTGAAGGCTTTTCTTGTCTATACATGATTATCTTCTACCAAAGCAAAATGCGGCAACATTCTAGCTATACATGATTAGGACTATGAGATCAAGAGAGTGGTGGTAGGAACAATTAAAGAAACAAAAACAAGTTGAGATAATAAAGCTATCAAGCTGTTGTTACTCAAATATGTTTGATTCTTTTATTTATGAACAAGCCATAATTAAGGTAAAGCTTTAATTAATGACAACTTATAGCAAGATGTTACCTTATTATTGAGTGTGACGCATCGTACCCCCTTGTGGTGGTCTTTTTCTTATGCTTGGAAGCTTTTCTTCTTGGCCTATTGTGTATCTTTGTTCTTCACGTGTCTCCTTTATTGCATCGTCCCTTCTTTTCTTGTTCTTTTAAATTGTGCTTTGGACCTTTTTGGCTCCTCTCATGATTTTATTCCCCGCAAGATAGTTGATAACACATACCGAAGGAATATACAAGTACTCTTTAAACAAGGGTAGAATTCGTCATGGAGCTAAAGGTATCTTCTATGCTACAGTTTTGGGTGATATTTTAACACTAGCATTTGTTCACCATTACTTTTTCTCTGTAATGGGGTTAATGTGCTCTTATATCTTAAGTTTGATTTTATGTATGACAGTTTTATGGCACTCAGTCTCAGAGAGACAAAAGTAATAGTGAGAGTAGGGGATTGCAAACCGCGGTCGAGTGGCGAGCTTGAGAAGAGAGGGAGATTTGCTCGATCATCTTGTAGAGGAATTGGCCTTCCTCCCCCAAGCTCTAAGCCTTCCTATCACCGACACCTTAAGTGTGATTGCTGAACCATCCCTAATCGTGGTGTTGCAATCACCATGTCCTTAGATGTTGTTCATCCTTTGTTCTCGCTTTCTTGATGTTCTTATGGCCCATTGCTTTGTCCATCTACTCTGCTGGAGGATTACTTTTTTGTGATCGTGTTTGTATGGCACTCTTCTTCATTGAATAGACATAGCATAGACTCTTTTTTCATCAAAAATAATAGCAGAACACATACCCGCAAGGAATACAACAAGATTGAAGTAGGGGTTGTGTCCAACGCTTATATAGCGATTTCATCTATCGCTAGTAAAAGATGGTTCTTTGATTATTCTTAGCAATGCATTGTACTCACTCATGTCTTATACAAAATTGTGTCCATGGCTCGCACTCTCAGTATATGGATCAAGGCAAAGGTAACTTGTAGCAAAAAGACAAGGTGAATGATATTTGATACTTTGACGCTTCTTTCCATCAATGATGAGTGAGTCAGTGTCTTTTGCACAAGGTTGATTTCATCATATGCCTTGCTTCATCTCTCGATATGAGTTCATCTCTTGACTTACCCCAATTGATTTGAGAGTTT
>JADLZK010006056.1:0-14084 GCA_015847255.1 Hyparrhenia diplandra
GGGTGGATAGGTTAGATGAGTGTTAAATCTTCATTTGGGAGTCACGGTAGCCACTTTGAAGACCCTGGCACAAAAGCTATATCTTTATGCAAGCGATTGAGAAGCTAGAAATAGATGATGGATACGCGATCGAGAAAAACATCGAATAAATCAAAACTTTTATTTCCTGAGATCCATGATGCAATGAGCGCTCTTGTATGAGGTCGTGATCGCGAGGCGGCTGCGTGCATGTGTGCTTGTAGCGTGGGTGATGCCGTTGCACGATCCGTCGAGACTATATTATATTAGTACCCAGCCATTTGCATGCGCGCTTCAGCGTAAGGTGTGCTTTGCGTAGAAAATCGTAAGAGACGAGAACAAGAGAGAACTGCATTACAGTATCAAAGGAGTTGGATCTATTTCATAAGAGAAAAGACCAAGCTGGCACACTAAATTCAAAAAGTACACAACATTGGGTGGGATTACATTTCATAGGTGGAAAGAGTGAAAATTACAATAATCCTTATGCGAAGGATGTGTGCACGAAGCGTCTAAAAAGGGGGCTCCAAGCGGCTAACCCCGTTAGATCCATGGGATTACATAATAATTATATATAAACACTACAATACGATACATATCACTCATGCGGCGGAACAACTTCCAATGGCCTACCTTAGGACCATATTAGCTTCATTCATGAGGGGTGATATGTAAGGCATAGATTATGCTTTACCATCCGGCGGGGATGGTGAGTGAATGAGGCTTATTTCTTCTCCATGATCGACTCTGCCTTCGAGAGTACGCATAGCGTCCGTTGAGGGGAGGAGCGGGGGCACTTCCGCGATTGTAAGCAGTCTTTTTCCATGGATGCAAGCGGGATTCCATCTAGTATGGGGTGCTCCCGCTTTCTTCCAAAGTGAGGATCCTTCTCTTGAGCGAGGGAGGGTTTCTCCTTTTGATGGCCCCAAGGGTGGCAGTGGTGGCACCCATGAGAACTAACCCTCTTTCTTCCCAGATGGGTGGCTTGGAATTCCGTGCATGACCAAGGGCTCTGTCTTTCGGTTTGCAAAGTGGGCTACGGCTCGACGGTGACAAGATAAGCATCCTTCAACTCTTGGACATGCTCGCGTCTTGGGCCTTGCTTGAGATCCTCGGGTTCTGCGGCAGCCTCACGACTTTTCTTTGCAACCGTATGCGGCATGCGCTTCTACAAAGCTGCTTTTCGAGCATGCTAGAGAAAAGCTTCGGCCTCCTCGGCTTTCGATAGAAGACACTTCTTGAGCTCCGGCAGCTGGCGATCATCTTGCTCATCCAAAAGCAGCGGTATGCGGTCAGAGATGCGCCATAGTTGGAAGTCGTCTTCCTGCGCCCGCCGAGACTTTACAAGGCCACCATGCGAGCCTCTCCCATACCGGCGATTCTTGTCCGAGGTTGGAAGAACCACATGGGTGTATGGGAAATGGGTTCTTCATCAGATTCGACATATGTGCGCGGGGCCTTGCGAGCCACAACACGATGGAGTGTCGATGAGGCGAAACCCGTTCGCGGTAATACTCCGGGCTTCAGTGGCATGAACTGCTCACTCTTTCCCATGTAGGCGGCTGACCTCACCGCTCGGCACCAAGCTCTACACACTCACGGCCTGGAGATACCGCGAGCGCTCTCTCCTCCAAGCTTTTGTAGGGTGGCATACAAAACCTTGGGAAAACCGATGTTCATCGCGATGGGCTGCTAACAGGAGTTTCTCTGCCATCTTTGGTGGATAGTAGTTTGCGAGGGTGAAAGCGAGGGAGAAGCTTCCTCGAGGCGAGGGCTTGAGTGAGTGGGAAGTGATAAGGGCCGAGGCTTGCCCTTTTTAATGGCAAAGGCCCGGTGGTCATAGGCTGAGCGAGTAGGGATTCGAATGTGAGTGCCGGTGACAAGAACACATGGGCATTCTTTATGCGCTTTGACATGGCGGTATCCAGAGGGCACAAAGGAACTTGATGCGGGTGTGGAGCGGCGGTGCTAGAAAAACCGTTGAAAGTGTAGGGAAGTGAGACACAATAGAGAGCGAACCACGAGCAAGCCGCGACACTTTCGAAGGCCGCGATCTTTGCCTTATTCGCGGATAGGCATCGCGTGACATTAGAAACGAGGGGCCAACAAAAGCAGAAAAGGTATTATGAAGGTGTGTGAGACACAATGGAGTGCGGTTGGTACGTGCGGAGTCCTGCGTCTTGTATCCACAGTGGTAAAGGGGAGAAGAAATAGAAATTCTTAATGTGGCTCCCTCTCTTTTGATTTACGTTTTAAATCCATCTTGAAAACTGTTTTCTCTGTTCTTGTATGAGTATTTAGTTTTCGATAAAATTTGTTTTGCCAAAGGCTCACAATTTTTTTTACGTAGCCGCGGTATCTTTTTCCTTGGTCAAGTACTCGCAACCTTGCACTAACTTTTTTATTTTGCCGTAATATCTGAGAATGTATACTATAAACTTTTTTATAGATAGATCTTGGGATATGATATGTCTACCTTATAATAGAATCGATGGTTATGTAGATCTTGGGATACGATATGTCTACCTTATAATAGAGATCGATGGTTAGCCTCACCAAATAAATAGTCGGACGGATGTATAAAATCATGTGGGAAGCCAAATGTATAGAATGCAAATAATTATTAATTATGCTAAAGGCCATATCCATATAACATAATTTACAGCCCAAACCAATTCCGGATCGCGTCTTAGGCTCACCCACTTCCCCTCGACCTCGCTCGGGGGCCTGGCGAGGGCCGCCCAATCACTGAATGGGCCATTGGCGAGACAGCCCGGCCACGGCCACCTCCCCATCCTGCGGTCCTCCTCCTGCGTGCAACCACGACCTAGCGGTGGCGGCCTCTGCGGCGTACCTTTGTGTGAGCGAGCGGCGGCGCCGTGGTGGCGGCGTGAGCGGCCCACCCTACAGCCAGCGAGGCGGGGCGGCGGTCGGCCCGGCTGTGGGTGCGAGGCGGGCACTGCGCCCTATGGCTGTCTTGAGGCGATCCACGCGAGGCGGCAGGCGGCCGCATGCGGTGGAGTCGAGTGGGCAGCGGTGCAAGCGGCCCAGCGAGCGGCACTATACTGCAACCCGACCCGAGTAAGGGTTAGCGAGGGAGGCGGCGAGGTAAGGCCCATGCTCCCCAGCCCGTACATTATCGTACTTTTGGTTAGCAAAACAAAAAAATTACCTTTCGAGAATCTTGAATACCCGAAATTCCAAAGCCTAGGTCAGCCCGAGCACTAGGCGCGACCACGAGGAATAACTACTTGTTTCCAATAAGAAAATTACAAAAGCCAAGGGATGCTTTCCTCTTTGCAGCTGCATCAAGCCTTGAGGATCACGATTACGGTATGCAGAAATAATGCAGTGTGATAGTACCGCCTTTTTCCAAGCTGTGTAAAGAGCGAGGGTTGAAATCAATTAGCGGCCAATCATCTCGGTGATTCTCTTAATGAGCAACATTGCGTACCTAAAAGCGAGTTACAGCGAGTCTAATTAGTCGGCCACTATCTTTTTATTTTTATCGGGACACTTTACGCTACTAATATCCTTCCATGAAAAGCCAGCTGCCAAATGTATCGCGAGTATCGAGGGGCGCATTGTGAACTTATCATCGGTTGCGGCGCCCATACATATCAAAGGGAATTGGCTTTGATAAACCCAACCATGAGAAAAGGTATGCGTATTTATGCGCCTCTGCGAGATTCTCGTCGATTGAGCTAGCGGGTAATGATTTTTAATTGGCGGATACCGCGATAAAATGGCTCATGGGCCGGTCTAAGCACACATTTCAAGGTGCCAAAAATCTATTGGCGAGATACCACTTTCGGAGGGGACGGCTCCCCATGAGGCCATGAGCACTTCCACCTCGACCTCTTTCTCTAGCCATGGGATGAGGCACAAAAATGAGTTCCTTTCTTTCTTTTTCTCCCTCTCTTTTTCCCTCTCTGTGGGCGTATGCTTTGAGATAGGCTTCGGCTAATTGGGTTATAACGGAAGAAACAAATAGATGGATTGGACTAGACACCTTGACAACTAATTTTGATTGGACCCTAACTCAAAAGGCAATAAGCTATAACATAGCAACAACCACCTACTACCAAAAATGAAACTACAAATACAAGGGGGATGGTCCCTATTCCTCCTAAAACAATGCGTTTAAATTTGCCCTAGGCGGGTAAAACAATCATACTTTTCGTTGTTCCCGCGTGGTCATCGGTTGGGCTTTTGCCTGCGGCCTTGTCGATGGCATAACCAACACCATACCCGACACATGGCTGCCGCCGCCGGTGGATTACGCGGCGGTGTGGTGAATGCTTGCATGACCACGAGGGCGGCCGCGAGGAAGGCGACACACCGCCGGCCGTAGTGCGGTGATGCAGCCTTGATGGTGCCTATGGTGAGGTGAATCGCGGGAGATGCTTTCGGGGGATGGCATCCGCTTGGCAGGGGAAGTTGAACTTGTGTTGTGCGTGGGGCGCTCACCATAGAAACGAACATGCGTGGCATCATAGGCAGGCGCCACCTCAAAGAACATCTTTGAAACTTGCCAATCCGCAATTTCACCCAGAAGTGCGTGGGATGCGGATCTCAAGTAGCCCACCATCCCAAGCTTCGCGGGGTGCGTGGTATCGCGGATCTCTCCTGCGCCCTATCCAACCCCGGGGGCCTTGCAGCCCAAGCTGACGGTGGACATTGTGGGCATGGTACGCCGGGCGCGCCCGGCTTACGGTTTGGGGAACGGCTCCTCCACTGTGATGCCGCGGTCTTTGGTTTGCGCTAGCGCGGGCATAGTGATCACTGCGTGATGCAAAAGAAACCTTAAATTGAAGCGGTAGTGGCGCTAAGTGGAGATAATGAATGGCATAGAGGGTGTGTTTTTTTAAATGCATGCATGCGAGGAAGTAGGCCGGTTTCTTCGGTACATAGTTCAATTAGTGAAGCATGGATGTAAAACCAATGGAGGCGACAATATGCCGAGGGTTTTGCAAATGAGTTGAACCTACACCTACTTTGTGTGCTTATGGTAGGCTGATTTACTTGGCGGTGGGCGTAGGTCTTTTGGTTTTTCCTTGGTCCCCGCGCTGTGCACAGCGGACATTGGACTTACACCCCCTATAAAGTGGTAGTAGAGGCCACCGCGGTGTAAGCCAAAGGAACTTAAAAGTTTTTAAATTGTGTGTGTCCTGTTTTTGCTACACCACGGCATCAATTAGATCGTCAATGTAGCTTTTTTTTTTCTTGTACCTTTTTAGCGGTGATTAGTCCCCACACAAATGGCCCCGCCCTTTGGGCCCGGGCTCCAATAATTTAGAGTACATGTTAGCAGGTAGTAAAACTAGATTAGGAAGCGCTAATATGATCCAATATGGAATACATGGCATCGAGAAAACCGCACCACATATATATTTATTTCAAGGTGGTGAATAGGTACACTTCAGCCCAAAGGTACATATGCGAGAATACACACACAACCAAAAAGTACACACTAACCTACCTAGGAGCGTGCATGATAGAGTAGCATAGGAGCCTAGCATTGGTAAATAAGCTCTCTTGGAGAACATAACCATAGTTGGGCGTACAAAGCCTGCTGGGCTTCGATTGCACATGCTTATTTGGTATTAGCGATATTTTTATTTTTTTGGATGTACATACTATCATAGCATATAGGATAGAAACGTACTCGAGGAAGCTTGCGTAGTACCTCTACACTTCTTAGAGGCCTTTGGTGGTTGGGTCCACTGGCGAGGGGGTGCATAAGTATGAATAAGTATAGGTTAGTGAGCCATTTGCAGCAACTCAAAATAGTTGTGGGAACTAATAGAAAGCATGCATACCTCTAAGACTTCGTAGTAATGTTGTATGCGGGATGATGTCCATCACAAGAATGAATAGTTGTTTGACAAAAGGCGTACAAACCGTGGGTCTACTCCGATACACGGAAGGCTGACTCTCCTCGAGATGCCGCGTAAGAGGGCAGCTAAGGAAAAGAACATCACCACATTTCGAGCGGATAGAGCCAAAGCCCGGTCCAAGGTTTTTTTGAGACTTCAATAGCGACGCGTCCATCTCAGCAGCGGCGTATCACTTAAGCTACTTTACGAACAAGGCTGGGACCAGGCCTTGAAGTGGTTCATTTGCTTATACGTTTCCGCGAAGCGCGGGATAGGTGAGATCATGGATGCAAATATTCTTCCTTGCTATAAAGTGAGTATTGCTTGCTTAGAAACACTTTCACATTGCCTCATTTTCGGTCATGAAGAACCTTGTTGAAGGTGCGAACCTCACGGCATGCCCTTCTTGCTAGATGTGGAGCGAATCTCAATCCGAGAGGCCAAGCCATCATTTTACGGCTATCCACCTTCACTTTGCTCCTCGGTGCGAATAAGCGTACTAGCTTAGGGAAAGATGCATGCGAGAATGTCTTTGCGTAATATGTGAAGTGCAATCGGAGCCTACACCAAAAGTAGCGCCAAATAAAGTCTCGATTATGGTTTTCAATGCATATAGATGGCGGGGAATAACATCATGCGACTCTAAAGGCGGTTAAATAAAAAGTAATACTGCGGCGGCAACACAACGGCATGGGGACATGGGCACACAAACCATCGATGGGAAGTGGCGGCACGAGGGAATGGCGCATTTGAAAAAGGATCGGATGGAAGTGGCGGCGAGGGGGACATGGGCATCCAAACCGCCGGATTAGTAGCGGCGCTAGTTCCTCCATGGCAGCTCTTACCCTTGCTCGATGTTCTTTAGCGACACCTCTAGTGTTTTCCTTGTTCTTGCTAGATGAGTGGCAACTTATTATCTAAGATAGATAGCATACCCGGTGCACTGCTTAACAACATAGCTTCTAGGCGTGAAATGAAAGCAAATATAGTTACGACAAGCGTGTCTACTTTCTTACTACCGATTGATGAAACCGGCCTTTGCTTTGTAGTAACTTGTGTACACAAAGAATGTATAGCTACACATGCTAAGGTCCGAAAACATGGGAGAGATGAGATAAAGGTGCTACAAATATCTTTAATGCTTTGATTATGGATGGTTTGTGTAACCAATCCGCTGGCATGTGCTGGTGAGTGAGTGCTTTTGTTACCTATATTAGGAACCAAGCGCTAAAAAATTTGGAAGGTTGAATTACCTATTGGCGGCCTATGCACGCTTGTAGTATGTCGATGCAGCCCTAGACTCCTATATAAATAGGCAGAGCCGGTTGTGCATTTTGGAGCATTAGGTGGGAAACGCATGGGCAAGTGGGCTACATGCCGCGACAAGGATGAGGCACTTGAAGTATGTGTCTTCTTTGACATACGCCGGGGACACCACCAAGCAAGGACCTGCTATAGTATCAGTAATGTATGTATTTTGCATGCGGTCACGCGACCGCATAAGGCCCATGGTCATGTCTATGTCCGGCTAAGTGGGTGCATGCATGCACACAAGCTGCCCCATGGTCATGTCTATGTAGAGCTGGTCCATGCATGCACACAAAGATGAACTTATGCCCACTTGCATAGTCACGGCCGCTCTTCTAGGAGAGGTTCCTTACGTTACATAGGCTTTTTAGGAGGATCTTGGCCCCAATGCGGTACTCTCCCGATCCCTCAAACATTTGTACATCTCGGCTACCTCGATAAGTCAACCCTTTTTAACTTTGGTTTTAGTGTACATAAATAATAATCATGATTTCAATGCATAACAAAAGATCATTAGATTTGGTATTGGAATGTACTTTCATAGTAAACAATATTTTTTAAGATAAGTATTGATGTTTTTTATAAATTTGGTCAAAGTTAAAAGAGTTTGATTTTACGAGGATGTGAGATGTGCAAAATATTGTGGAGACGAGGAGAGGATACAGCTAACCTAAGAGTATACATTTCTAGGGTAAGGTATTGTTGGTGTCGGTATATTACCTTGGCGTGTTGGTGTCGGTATGTGCATGCGGCGCATAGGAATGAAGCTGCTTACATGCATGCGTCCACACCATGACAAAACATGTATACCTCCACAAGTATTGGATCTTTCACCATGTAGGCGTGGACAATGATTGGTTTAGATTCACAGCACCTACCTCACTTGGTGGAGGAGAGGATCTCACATTTTAAATTACATAATGGGTGTCGGAAGTATATTGCATGCGTTGCATAGAAGTAGGTTGTCTACATGCAACATCCACACCAATCGAGGCATATATGATGATTACTAAAAGCAGGTAGTTACATATGTAAAAGCGTTCTTTTTATTACGATGCGTCTGGCGTTTTCATGTAATTATTAGCACATGGGGGTCTTGTTTTCTTACGAGTTCACATCTACTTAGCTCCCTATATAGGAACTCCCCACTAAAGAGGTCTTTGGGAGTTTCGAGGGTCTTTTGATTGGTTCCGCGACACCTTTGGTAAGCGCAAGCACGTAGCAAAGTGGCCTAGCGATCGCGGCCTCCCGTCGGTATGGCTCTTCCCTCTATGCCAGAATGGGCCGGAGCGTTCTTTCCTCATTCCAAAAATGGCCCGCACGCATGTCGATCGGCGTTTCGATGGAGACCCGAGAGACAAGCGAGAGCCCAGCGAGCAGCGATGCCCAAAGCGCCCTCGCGCAAAGGCTAGCGGGGAGGAGGCCAACAAGCGAGGCTCCTCTGTTCGCTGAGAACATGAGCCCGAGCAGGGCAGATGAAAGTCGATGCGTGTCATCGTTGAATTTTTACTTTTCGCCCTACATCTTCCTTGCCATCTACGCTCATCTCTCAAGCTGGGTGGTCCTATATATAAACCAAGGAGGCATGGACAAGTCTTCTCAGAGCTGAGCACTCTTCCACCCACGTGCGTTTAAGATTTAATTGGGTCTCTCATGTGGCATCCGCCAATCATCCCCATGTTTGCGTCCTCGGGATGTGTGCCTAGCGGCTCATGTCGCGACCATGGTGAGGAAGCTCACATACGGCCATCCACCTCCATGCGGTAACACTCCGGCGTGCGGCGCCGCAGCCGTACTTTGCTGCTTTCCGGATATTGCCGCGGCGAGGCACGGCGAGGTGCTTCAACTTCGGTGTATATGGCCACCATGGCCTTCCATGCCCGTGAGTCCTGCTTGGTCGCCGCCCGAATCCTTCTCGCTTTGCATCACGCTCATAGGGTTTTCTTTCTTTTTTATTTAAAAGCACACCGCAGCGATTGAAGGAGATTTTTTACTTTCCAATTTGTTGCATGCGGGGTGGATGGATTACCGCGTAATGTGGAGGGAGAAAGTAGAGGTGAAAATTTTTGTGACACCAAAACAATGTCTTACTTTCATCCTTTTTTGTAGTAATTTATTTATGTAGTAAAGATATAAGCTTGGGACAATAAGGATGCTTAATGGCCGGGTAGTGGGTTTGATGGATAAAACATCAAATCTACTATTGCAATGGATTTTGTGTTTTTCATGAATGGTCATCAATTTTTTTTTTTTGTGTGTAATGTACCATATATAATCTCCTCCGCCGCGTTAGTTAACGTGTTTTTCTTTTATGAGGTTGAAGATTGAAGAGATTATAGTTTTGCCTTTCATTTTAGTTTATTGTTGTAGCTCTTTCAATTATAATTTTTAGCTGCAAGCATATTTAAATCAATTAGTAATCGTGAATTTTTAAATATGCCCTTCGGTTAAGTTTATATAGTTGTTTTTGTATAAGCATACATACTTATATCTATTTACCATAATTCTTTCTACATCCTATTTCTCCTCCACAAGTTAAATTACTTTTTGCATTCCCAAAGCAATGCATGGGGGGTTGCTCTATGATGCGGCCGCGGGCCTTTGCTTTCTTGGTCCACCATCTCTTCCTCCTCTCTCCCCACACATTTCATGATAGATAGAGTAGTGCTTAGGTACCGGGCCATGCTTTTATAGTTTTAGTGCGCGAAGACTAAGGAATATCATAGTTTGTTTTTTTTTACACTTTTTAGTTTTTTCACAATTACATGTTAGTTATTAGATGTAAAAGACCACATTTATTTATACTTTCGGCAATGCGTTTGTATTCCTTCTTGATACATGACCTTGGCGTGAGGGAATTCCCCTAGTTTTTTATGAATGAACCGGCAGATCTCATCCCTGTTCTATTTTACGTCACGTATTTAATCTCAACTTGTAGGATATCTTAAGTTGTCTATTAGAAGTAATATTTGTTGGCCTATTTCATTTCGTTTTGTATGCTATCCTAAATATTCAAGCGTTCTTTGCTAGTATTACTGAAATGTTTGAGTAATTTTGTAGCAAGGTATGTGTGGCGTCGGCATGTGCATGCGCTTAAAGATAAATATCTTGACTACATGCATCCATCCACACGACAAAACATGAAAGGCGTCCTGTATATTAGACCATGGAAGTATAGGCAGCAATTGAGTAGATAACTTAGAGCATGCGCCACCTCCTCCTTTTGGTCGGAGAGCAGCCCCATGTCTAACTATATGCATGTATCCACACCATGACAAAATATAAATAGTTCCTCCATGTTTCACCCTTTGCTTTGTGTCCCGGCAATTTGGTTGACCAAATTGGCCGCGACACGATCCTTGGCACGAGCCCTATATCCCCATCAAACACATGTCCGGCCATGAGGGTTGACCAAATTAGCCCACCTCCTCCTTGGTGGAGGAGAGGATCTCAAATTTCTAGGAAATGTTAGTGTCGGTATGTGCATGCGGCGTGTTGTCTCGGTATGTGCATGCGGCGCATATAGAATAAATTTGCCTACATGCATTGTCCACACATGTGGCAGCGTTTAGTGTCGGTATGTGCATGCGGCGCATAGAATAAATTTGTCTACATGCATTGTCCACACCATAACAAAAACATGTATACCTCCACAAAGTATTGGATCTTTCACCTGTAGAGGCGTGGACAACGATTGATTGGTTGACCCATCAATCCTTTGTGTCTATTGTTGGAGGAGGGAAGGAATACCTCTTTCAATGCACTATGCCAAAAATAGCGTCCTTTCTAAAAAATGACGTCCTTTTCTCAGAGAAATCACTCCTTTATCATGCACACCTTTACATGCCGAGTTTTACTATGAACAACTTTACATGCAGAGTTTTACCATGCACACCTGTGTTGTACTCCCTCTGTCCCATTAGGATTGTCGTTTTTTGGACTCCGTGCCATTTTGTTCGATCGTTTGTCTTATTTGAATTTTTTGTACAAATATGATTTATTTTACAACTTATTTTAGCATTGGAGATAGTAATATTTGTTTTATATATGAGTAGCTGTATTTTTTGTCTCATGTATGGTAATATTTGTTTATATAATTTTTAGTCGAAGGCTACACTTCAAAGGTAGGGATTGCACGTTTTTTTGGGAGCGCAGGGGCGTATACCATTGCTATTCAATGCAAGTGCGACCCATCAAAGGAACCCAACTCTATTAAATAGCCATTGTAGGCACCGCAGTCTTTGCACCCTGCAGACACTATCCTAGAGGCATCCTAGACCACAGTCCATCTGCTTTAGGTGCTGGACGCATGGCAGCGTTCACAGCCATCTGGTCTTAACACATCATGCCCGCTACATCACAAAGATGTAACTACATGTCTAGAACTGCCAAGGACCACAGCAAAGGAGCCTTGTGCCTGGGTGCCGAGAGTAGATCATGTATCCCCTGGGGACTATCACAGGTTCTACACTTCGCCCTTTATAGACAACTGCAAGTCACCCAGTGCGCTTACCCTAAGCAGTCCATGTATGCAGATGAGTAAAAACCCCAACCCCATGTAGGTGATGAAGAAATCTTCAAGAGGCGTGGCACACATACAGGACATGTCAACGTGATTTATGTTTCTTAGGTGGCACACTACGTTTGCAATGGGTCTGAGGTGGTGCACCTCACCAAATGATACAGTAATGTAGGCTCTCCACCCCTCAACATATGTATATTACAGACGTCGGTACCGCACCAAGGGTCTGCATGTGCTGCGTGTAAGCAAGAGACTAAAGCCTGCATACGAGGTTTTTGCTCGTAGTTGTGCCGGTTCTAAGTCCGAGCGTTTTTAGTTTCCAAACTTGTGTAATCGCCACGTATTGTACTTTCATATATGTGCAATGTAATCGCATTTGTTCCCTTCTAGTCCTTGCTCAGAATCTAGGGGCCGAGATTCTTTAAAGAGGTTGGTTGTAACACCTCTAAAGTATGCGCTAATGACATCTTGCAAGTCCGGGGAGGCAGAGCCTTGGGGTTCCCTTGGTTGCGTCGCCGTCAGTCTTCTATCCGCGGGGTGAATCGAGGGGGCCGAAAGGAGGAAAGTGAAATTAGTGTAATAGGGTCTTGCTTCTCTTTGACATCATCATGCATAGTAATATTTTTTGAATAGGGAGATAAAAATCTCTTTTTTGGAGGAGGTGCGAGGGCATAGAATCGTATGTGAATTTAGGCGTCAATTCAAAGTAATACAAAAGCATTCTCAAAAGATTTTGACACTAGAGAAGAAGAGACTTCCAATAATAATAGATCACGGAAGCACCATTGGAAGGAGGAAATCAAAAGCATCAAAACAAGGAGGCGAAGTTCCTAAGAACATAATAATCCAAAAAGAGGTTTTTTGGTCTCCCTATAGAGCCGAGATAACATCATGAGGCACTTTCCATGACTTCATCTCTTATCCCATCCCACTTTAAGGGGAAATTTGAAATTTGAAACCTCGGTGGATCTAGCGCGAGGTTGAAGATGACAGGAGATACGAGCGGAATTAGCTGCGGTAAGGGAACATTGTGGTGACCGTGTTTCCTCATCACATGGGTCCATTGAGCATCTTGTTCCTTAATCAATTTTGATACTCAATACGGTGGGGCCTCCCTCCATGCCAAAAGGTGGAAAAAAATTGAACTTCAGGCAAACATAGGTTTTGAGCTTTTAAACATGGAAGCGAGGGGAGGAAGAATCACGAGAATCTAAAAACTTCGATTATTCTAAGCTGTAAAAACTTCAAAAGCACTAGAGTAACCACCAAGAGCGGCTTGTAGGATGAGACTGAATGAGAGTTGAGGCGAAAGGAACAATGACCAATGACGAGCGGAAGGGGCGAGGTAGAAGAAGCATGTGAGATTAGAGGATCATGGGAGGCCCGGCAAAGTAAAAGCGACCGAGATCTAAGGAAGCTCACACGGCTTGCCCTTTGGGGCGAGGGTTGGGGATGGGGGCGGCCACCATGTATGAAGGGCGATCCACGTAGGGGCACCATCAACTTGCCGCCGATCATGCGTCATCCGCTTCATCACAGCATCTTCAACGTGACTTTGTTGCGGACAATGAAAAATGGACTGACACGACTGCTATTTTGGGCATACATCGTAGAATATGTGGTTATACATATTTTATACTCTGTGAGTATTTAAGTAATATATTTAAAAATATGGGTTCTATGGGAAAAAAGTCACTTTAAAATGCGATTTGGGGTTTCTTAATATGAGCATATTAACATAATCAAACTAATAAATAAGTATGAATGTAATGCTTATGCGCCGGTTTTAGTAGAATGGAAGTAAATTACTCGGGTATAGAAAATACACCCTTTTACTATATATTTTAGGCATAGTATATATCTAGATATCTGAGAGACTATGTTAAAAAAGTGTTTTATAATGTGGAATAAATGGGACCTTAGTCCTTTTATGTGGCAAAGCGTTAGGTTATCTTAGAGCCAGAAAGATGAATCAACTTAAACCATGAGAATTGAACAGCTTCGATGCGTGTCAATTTTGAGAATATATGCTTGTGACGGGGAGGCTTCTCGGGGCCATAATAAAATAAAATAAAATGTAATACAAGGACAAGCCCGATGGCCAAAGGGCAACAACGCCACACATAAAAGCGAAAATAAAAATTAACAAATTCTGAGATATTTGGCAAGAGAAATCCGATTAAGCTGCATTGTTTATGTCTGATTAGCCTAGACGAGAAAGCATATATACCACCCATGTAACAAAGGGGCAAGCGATGCGGAGATGAGCTAAGAATCACATGGAGGGTTTACAAGTTACAACATCATTACGTAGAAACTACATTTGCTGATTAGCAATCTTCTCTGAGTATAGTACA